>VZTG01001346.1:915585-933897 GCA_013397845.1 Melanocharis versteri | reverse complement strand
TATTCCTACATGCGAGTGGCATACATGACTCAGTAGATCTGCTTGCAGCTCTCGCCAAGTGCATCGTCGACTCTTACTGTGTGATTTTTTTATTATTATTATTTTTTATTATTCTTTTTTCCCTATCAATCATCCCGGCTGTTGGGATACCGGGCACCCACCCTGCTGTTGCTGCTCAGGTGCGTGGGAACGCGCACGGCGGAGTTGGCGAGGCTCCGGGGAGGGACTCGGTGCCGCCTGCGACCATGGCAGCGCGGAGGCGAGATGCCTCCGCCTGGAAGTACTGCTGGGGAGCCGTGATGGTTTTATGCAGAACTGCACTGGCGCGGTCCATCGTTTTAGACCCCATATATTGGAATTCCTCTAACCCCAAGTAAGTTTCCATCCCGCTCCCGCCCGCCGTCTCCCCGGGGGCCGGCGCTGTCCTCCGTGCGCGGGGGAGGGACGGGACGGTGCGGCAGGTCGGCCGCGGCCGCCGGGAGACACGGGGACGGGGCGGGGTGCTCTAGCGCTGAGCGGCGGCGGCGGCGGGGGGCTCCGGCCCTTCCCGCGCCGGCTGTTCCGTGGGACGGCGGAGCTGCCCCGTCGCCCCTTGCCCCCGGTCGGAGGGTCTCGGGAGGGAGGGGAGGCCGGGCCGGACCGGGAGCGGGCTGGGGAGTGGTGCGGCGCTAGCAGGATGAAAACTGCGGGCTCGGTCCGGGCTCGCCTGGGCTGGAGTAGCGGAGGAGCTGGGCTGCGCTGAGCTGCCAGGAAAGGGTGATGCTCTCCAACTTCTCCGTCTGCAGATGCAAACTCATCCTATTGACTCCAGCGAAGTTACATCTGCTTATAACAGGGCTAAATTTGGTTGTGGAGTTGATGGTATCAAGGCACATGTCAGTGAGTAATGAACTAAGCATTACCCATCACACAACCATTTAGTGTCATTCTTCATTAACAAACCCAGGCAAAAATGTACATGCGTTCCCAGGACCTCACTTTTAAAGCCCACTTTTAAAATAGATGCGTTATCTTTAAAGAAAAAAAACCAAACCAGCAACCTCTTTACTTAAACATACAGAATTATTGCTGTTAGAAAGAGAAACTTTTTGAAAAGTGGGTTGTCCTTCTAAAGAAAAGTCTGAGGCAGTGATGTAAAGCTACTTATACTTCTCTTTTGTCTCCTTGGATTTTTGACATACAAAATGGAAGTTTGGCTTTGTTCACTTGTGAGAGCCTCTGAACTTTTGTGATTAGAATCACTAGTTTGGAGAACAAAAATCACGATAGGAAGAAGTAGACTCTAATGAGTTAAGGGAATTTTAAAGCAGAAATGGGTTAAAATATTTTTTTTACATGCATGCTCCATCTTCAGTTATATATACTTAAAATCAAACCATATGTAATGTGTTAATTGAATTTAGAGTTTCCCATTAACTCCAGTAAGTACATGTCTTGTTTTCCCGGGGGAGTTTGTAGAGGAAATGTTAGGTGGTGATGAGACAAGTATGAATGGAGTATTTCCTGGATCAGGGATTAATCCTGTGCAGGTGGCAGGATCTATAGGAGTTTGGTGAAGATTTCGAAGTTTGAATTAGGAGTAGCATCTCAAGCTTACCAAGTAACCTTGTCTTACAGTTATCATTATCTGCTGTTCCTTTCACTGAAGGAAAAAATCACTATAGATTTCTGCCTGTATTCTCTTTTATTACTTTCTCTGTTTCTGTTTACCGAGAAGTTTCCTGATCTTTCTTAGAGAAAAAGAACTAAAAAAAAAAAAAAATCTGGCAGGAGTGTGGTGGGCTGCTCAATCCAGAGTCTTTATTTGTAATATTGATTGACAAATGCTTATTTTGTATATGCACCAGGTGGGAAGCCTGTTAAAATTTACCTCCAGTCACTGGCTCAGCACTTCCATGATGCTACATAGCTAAAGCCTTTCTTTAGGTTAAGAAAGGCACGGCATCACATCAGAGGCTCAAGCGGCCTGGCCGGTTATAAAGCGGGCTTTATAAGGCTGTTTAGGCTCTCGAAAGGCAAAGGCTGAGAGCCGGGGTTGCATTACGGGAGTGGGCCTGCTGTGCTGGTGGAAAACAGCCTTGGCTCGGCCTAGGAGGAAGGGGAATGCTTTTGCATCGCAGCCCTCGCTGGGTTTATGCCTACAGAGGTCACTCTTCCAAAGCAGAAGAGCCGGCTGCTCGGGGCTCTCCTCTGCCAGCCCCAACCTGCTTTCGTTTTTTTTTTTAACTTACCTTGATTGCTTTTATTAGCCATCAGTGAAACGAAAGCATCCGAGCAGCTGAATTCAGCCTGTCTCACAGAGCCTGGGGATATGCTTCTTTTGTCAAACACGATTTGTGTTTCCATTTAGTTAATTCTAAACTGTTTGATTACAAAAAAGGTTTGAATGTTGTTAATGGTAGATCTAATGATAATATCTAATTACTTTTTCGACTTAAATGCACGCTTAAAAATAGGTTGTGTTGCTGATGTAATTGAATTTTCTTGAGTGATTCATTGAGGCTTAATCACCACAGTGAAGAAGTACACTATTAAAATTAGTCTTTTCAATTGCTGGGGCTAGTGATTTATAGGCTTCTTGGAGGCCCAGAGTTTGAGGAGGCTTGCAGATGCATTCCTGATACTGCTGCTGGTGAGGCAGCTCCACTTCTCCAAGCAGAATTTCTTACTAATTCTTCTCACACTTGTTTGCCTGAAGGATCCTGAATAATTTCTCCTTAGATAAGGTTGCCTCACTGTGGATTCAAGCTGAATGTTAGCTTGGGAAGTAAAGCTGTTGAATAGGTCTTGGCATGGTATAATAATAAAGCTCCTTTCTAGGTTTGAAATAATAACTATCTTTGGTGCTGGTTAATTTATTCAGGGAAGCTGTGCATTTAACTCTATTGAAAGTCTCAACACATAAATCTGCTGAACAGGTAGGCAATTAAAATGGGAGAAGTTGTTAGTCAGGTTAATTTAAAGTATGAAATAATAAATTTTAGGTTAAGGTGAATGTATAAACTGAATTGGTTTTGCACTGAAGTCTAGAGGTTATAATTTCTAGCAGGTGGCTGGGATGGAGAGTACACGGTAGCTATCTGAACACAGAGCTGCTTTCCCTGTTCCCCCCTTAGCTTTTTAGAGATCTGCTTTATTGGCTTGACCAAATCACGAGATTGAAGTGACCTCCATAAAATAATTATACCTGTGACTTTCTTGCTTGGGAGGTTAAACATTATTGTTGTAGATGGTCTTGGCAGACTTTATAGACTTATCATCTGAAGAACTTTAGATCACCTGATCTTGAAAACACAGAGGAAAAAATTAGTCTAGATTTAGCTCCTGTTGACGCTTTTTAATGGGAGACTTTCTGCCTGTGTTGTTTCTGCCAAGACAAACAATGTATGCAGATAGCATGGATTACCTCAGTTTCACCTCGCAAGGGCTCAGCACTGCCTTTGACACGCAAGACCACACGTAATGTTATGGGACGCCTTTTAGTGAAGCAGTAGAGAAATCTCATTCAAAAAAGCATCGCTTATGTCTTAGTGTCACTATTTCCCTGTGTGCTGTAGGCTGGCGAGCAAGGCAGTTCTCCTTAGTGACATGTGGAAGGTTATCCTCATAAGTGGTGCCTTTGACACTGATTAAGTTAGATTATATAGCTGTTTTTCTCTCCCTCTGATAACCAGTTATATATGGGATATTTCACAGCCTGCCTCTGAATGAATGCTAACTTGTCAGAAACTGATAAAATAAACTACAATTGATGACCCTGTTAAATGTTCTATTCAGTAGCATATAGACTACTCTGCTTCTCATTGTATCTGAAATTCTTATTTTTGTAGGTAAACAAATGCACATTCACTACTGATTGAATAGCCCCTTGAACTATGCTCTGCAGTTTGCATTTGGGTTAATCTTGTCGGTTTTAATACAGAGAGAAAAAAAGGAGAAAGCACCAGGGGTGGAATTATTAGTGCTTTCACATCCACATTCCTCACATTTTGTCAGGATGATAAACTGTAGGTAATGGACAGCCCTTGTTTCACAGGACAGGCAAGCCAGCCAGAGCACAAAGAGCTTGCTAAAACGATATCTCACAACATGTTTGGGAGCCTCTCAGCCAGACAAGAATTTATTTGGGAGTCTTGTGCTGTGGGACTACACTTTCTAACCTAAGCAATTACAGCTTTAAGCTGAAGAAACAGGAGTGGAAGGTTAGAATGGTTTAAACACATGCTCCTAAATTGTACCCAAAACATAGCTGTTGACACTTGGCATGCTAATAGATGGAGCGAGTGGTGACTTCCAGTCAGTCCATTTGATAGTTCTAGCATTTGTAGCTAGGTCTCTGAAGCACAAGTGAATTAGCAAAATGAATTCAGAATAAACTGAAGGCCGATTTCTTGAGCTGGTTATTTTCTCCAGCCTTTTATATGTAGAGTATAATTGCTATATTATTTATAGTAATTATCTTAAAGCATGTTATCTGTAAGCTGTGCTACGTTATTTCACTTTGTTTAATGAAGTAATTGCCTTTAGAAAGGTAGTGACTAAAAGTCATGCTAAAATCACTTAAGTTCTCCCTCTTCCCACACACGAGAATACCTCCCTCTCCTTTTTTTTTTTTTTTTTTTTTTTTTTTTTTTTTTTTCCCCCTGTTTTATTGTAAGGAGATCACATTGCTTGAAGTGTGACACTTTGGATCCTCTCAAATTCGGCCAGGGTTCCTGGCATGGGAAATCAGGAGCGGAGGAGCTGAGGTGGCTGCTCCGACACGCTGGCAAAGACAGGCCTTTCAGCCCTGCGCAGCAGCCACGGGCAGGCCTCCTCTGGGGACCCTTTTTTTTCTTTATGATCTGGTCTTCATGCATCGTGCAAACCTGCAGTACTTGAAATTGCTTGTTGCAAATGAGAAGAAAGTGTTCTTCTGAGAAAAAAATAGTGATTAAAATGTTATTCATGTGTGCCTAATGTCTGTCTGCCTTGGCTGCTGACATAAAGAAACCTGTTTTTCTGGTCATTTATCATACATCTACATGGATTTGCTTATGAGCTCATTCTTTGTGAGGCGTTGTGGAAACTTACATAGGAATGTTAAACTGCTTGAAATATTTTGATTAAAATACTGAGTGCCACAGAATGTAGACTTTTAACTAACACACTGTTGTCTTGAGGGAGGGGAGGTTTTTTTGTGGGGGGTGGGGAAGGGAGCAGCAAGGGAGAAGAGTTTGTGGGGGAGTTGCATGAAAAAGCAGAGGAAGGGAGGATGGCAAATGGACAGTGTTAGAAGAGCTTGGAAAAAACTCCTGTGGCTTCATTGTCTCCTTAAAGCCAGAGAACACAAAGACAAATGCAGTTCAGCCTTTCTCCCATGATGGAAAATGTAAACCGTTGACACAGCTCCCATGTTTAACTTGTTTAATTCTCATTTTAAATTCAGTACTATACCGGCCGTGTGAACTCTGAAGATTTCTTTAGTAATCCATTTTGTAGTTCCGAATCAAAAACAAAGTGAAAAGGTCTGACACAATTTGCTTTTATTTTTAGGCAAATCAACCCTGGTCATAGTTAATAAGGGGATTACAACCCAGACTAGGTCTTTACAGATGTAATGTAAATCAAGGGCAGAGTATAAAGAAACTGATCCCTTTTGATTGAAGTATGGTAAAAAGGCATAGAGAAACTAGCAGCAGTAATCTGATTGTATGGCAATAAAACCACCATTTTCTGTCTTTCAGATAAAAATAATGTGGTAAATCCATGCAGTTCATAAGATGTAAAGGCAGATAAAGGGTGATGCCATGGCAACATATAGATTAGCTTGATGTTAGAAATGACACGTCTCTGAAAGGGGTGTTATAAACTAAGGGCCTTGCTCCGGGCTGTAGGGTATTATGTGAGAACCGCACAAAACTTGGGGGCCGGGATTAGGAACTATGAAAGGCCTACTTGTGGCTTGGGGTGGTTGGAGCGGTGAAGAAAAGCTGCTCAGTTCTTGCTCATTGGTGGTGTATAATATGGTAAAGATAGATTTCATTTACTGCTTTTTGCCGAGATGGGGGCCGATTAAAACTCGAGATGGCTGCAATTGTGAGGTGTGGAAGATTCTCCTTTTTAACTCCTGCCCCAGCAGCGGCCTTTCTGAGGAATTGGCTGCGCTTGGGGTTTGTTGCCTTAATCTATTTGGGCTTCGGGCAGGAGCATGCTGGCAAGGCACGGAGAACAGAAGGGAGAGGTAGTATTGGGGTTATCTGGAAGGAAAACAGAGACCTTTTGATTTCAGCTGTGTTTTAGTTTGTGGTCTCCATCTCACACTCCATGGGAGCAGCAAAGATAAACATGCTGCATTGTCTGTGCCTAGGCCAGGTGATACTTCAGCATCTCTTGTGTTTCTCGTCCTGCAAAAATATAAAAGAAAAAAAAAAACCAAAAACCGAACAACCACAAACAAGCCAGCATCCATTCCTATTTACCAGTCAAGCTACAGATAACCAAATGGCTCTGGCTCAGTCTCTAGGTGGTGTTTATTTCCGAAAGCCTGGCTGAAATCTAGAAATGAATGAGATAAGCATCTGCCTCCCCCCGTTCCCCTCCTCCCCGGCCAACTTACAATGACTGGGATGAGTTTGCTGTCAGCCCCTTGAGTTTAGCCGGCAGACAGTATAGCTATTGTTTCATCATGTATTTTAAGCGATCTGCAGCTGTAAAGGTAGTAAAATACCTCTCCTAGTGCAGCTACTTGGATCTGTTTTTTCTTGCTTTTTCTCTTAAAGAGCCTTTAAATAGTTAATATTTGCTTTTCTACCCAACTGACAGTCCTGAACGCCCACAACTTAAAGTCAGCATTACATTGCAAATCAGGGGTGCGATTCAAATGAGAAATATCTACTTTATTGCCTGTTCATTTGTCTGCGAAGGGGGGAGAAGAAAGCATTCTGCATTTGTTAAGCGCAGTCTAGACACAAGGGGAAAAAACACCGAAGCCTACAATAACAGTTGTGTCTTTCTTTACTGGGAATGAGCCTGGGATGAGCTCGGCAAAATGGAATTCATGCTGTTTGTTTGGCAGTGGCTCGGACACTTTTAAAGTGGATTGGTTTGGGGTTTTTTTTGTTTGATTATTCCAGGATTTTTTTATATAAAGATGTTAATTACATGCTTGAATTTATCAATCTTGCCCTATCCCATAGTATGCTGGAAATCTTCACAGTTCTGACTGAAAAGGGAACTCCAGACCCCAAACTGTCAAGGTGCTGATGCGATTTAACAAATGAAAAATAAACAAGTGCATATAGGGAGCCGGATGGATTGGCAGAATATACAGGGCCTGAAGTGCTCAGATGGTTTCCTGTCTTGAAACTTAACCTTCACAAATCTATAGCAAAAGATCCAATTCATTTGCTGAAATTCTCCAAAGCACAGGGGCAACCTCATCTAATTTACAGGCCGGTCACATTCAAGCACCTTGCATTCTGCATTTGACAATGATTGCTAATGGGCCATTCAGCTAAAGTATTTGCTTGTTAACAGGGAACAGAGCATGATAAATGTCCAGCAAGCTTGCGGCCTCCTTCAGCTTTTCAAATGCAGACTGGTGCATATTTATGGCAGGCAAATGACAAAGGGGGAAGCTGAATTACTCTGGCCTTATGCTTTCTGTTCGAACAAGGGTTAAAGTAATTAAAGAAATAATGCAAAAACCGATGTCCTTTGTTTGCCCACCATTATCCAACGTTTAGCTTTCGAACCTGCCTGTCATGTCACATTTCAGAAATGTCCTAGATAAGGCCGGACAGGTTTGGCAGGGCACAGGGAGAAATGGGGAATCATCTCCGGAGAGCATCCTGGACAGTGGACCCCAGCTCTCCCTGCATCCAAAGTCTATCCTCTCCAGGTTCCCCTCTCCTTGAGGAGTTTTCACTGATAGAAACTAGAAGGTGTATTTAAAACAGAGATTTTGCAATTTGCACTCCTGTTCCCTAAACGGGAAAAAAAACAAACAAAAACTAACAAAACCAACACTGAAGGGTGATCAGGTTTTGAGAAAACATGTACCTTGAGCTTAGAATGTTTCTGGAAGCCAAGTATGTAAACAAAATGGCAGAACAAAAAACAATTCTGCATTGCTCCTCCACCCCCAGATAGATCTTAAGACCCAAAACGATAAAACATGCACACAGAAATTATCTAAACTTAAGTGTCTTCAGTGTCATTTTGAATTATCTGGGTTGGTTTTTTTTGTTTTTGCTATCAGTTTTTGTCCTTGCAAATTCAGGTTTAATCTTAGCCTATCTAGCTCCTGTTCAACTTCATGAAAATACCTCCAGTGATTTCAGTGAGTACTGCAAGTCCTGCAAGCCTGCAAGGGCTTTACATTATAATTATTTTTCATCACGGGCAAAATTTAAATTTTCTTGTGATGAAAAAAAAAATCTATCATTTTACTCTAGGAAAGAGAACATACATATATTTTTTTTTCTGTTAGCTGTGATTCACAGAACTTTCCTTTGATGTGATTATATACATTGTCAAAGACAGCAAATAAGGGCAGGACCTCTATCTTTTTTGGCAATCCTGGCCAGCCAACACCCAGTGTTTATTGCGGTATCAGCATGATAATTATAATGCAGCTGATTTAAACTTTGATGTAATAGTCTGTGCTTTCTTCTGGTTTTAAACATAAGTTCCAAGCCAAAAAAGATAAAGGCTGGTAGAGGATTGTGTTGCTAGGTGAATCATTCCTGATGTATGACATATACATAACTATAAGATGGGTTTCCTACCTATAGTGTTCTTTTAAAATGTCTCATGGGTGATGGCTAAAATAAGATTTACAAAACTTTATTTGGTAGGATCAGAGCTTTGTACGCTTTAAAGGAAAGTCAAGTTTTACATGTGTCAATGTAAAACAAGAAATTACTTGGCTTGTTTTACACAGCAGGATAGGTTAGATGGTGAAATGATAATGTTAGGCTGAAAAAATCGTGATGCTGCAAATTGCTTCTCACTGTTTTCTTAGCTTTTGTTTGAATAGGGCATTTATTTATACACCCAAACCAGAGAACAGCAGTGGGAGAGGTGAACACTGCACTGTAAAGGGAAATGCGTTTTAAAGCTAATAAGAGTGATTTGAAATTTTATTATCATTATTATTGTTGTTAGTTAAAGCCCAGTCTCACTTGAATGCTGTTTTATTTTGGATTGGGAGTTCTGCCAGACTCCAGCCTGTCAGAGCTAAGAAGACTCAAATCAAGTCCAGGCCTATTTCTGCAGCAAACGGGAATCCTGGCTCCTTGCCTGCGGATTCATTCAGGAAGACCCATCTGGCTTTTGATGTTCTGCAAGTTTGAAGCAGTTTGTTTAAGGAACCTATGCAGTGAGCACTAGTGGAAGCACACATAACTGCGCTTCTTCTGACTCCTCGAGTGGTGCATCGTTTCGCAGTTTCATTTTTGCTTGGTGCTTGCCATCTGCTTACCTACTGCCTGAGCAGCAGTTGGTTTCTATACCTGACTGGATAAAAGTGTAAATTTGGAGTTGGGAACATCTTGACTCCTTTTGAGGATTTGCAGTCCCATAGCATTCTCTGTCCACACTTCAGTTGCTTTCTTCATGTTTAATTAATTTAAGTTTAGTTCAGAAGCAGTCTGGCTTAATCACTGCACAACACTTGACCTTCAGGTTTTTGGGGGGGTTTCTTTTTCCAGGGTATTTCTGAGCTATATAGATTAGCTGAACAGGGAAAGTCACATTGGCAGACAGATTACTTCACTGCCTGAAAAACATTTAAAAGGCAATTTTTCGTGGTAATCTTTCTTTGTAGCAGACAGTTTTCAGGCACTTCTTGAAGAAAACCGAAAGCCAGATCTTGAATACAGAGTATTGTAGTCTTCCGTTCTGTGGATCAGTGTGTGACACCAAGGCAAGCAGAACTGCACTGTGCTCCTACGGCCTGACTTGGGAAACTGTCCTTATTCAGAAAAGCTCATGTCGAGCATGTGCTGAATGCTGAATATTTTTGCTGAAGCAGGGCGAATTAAGCATGAGCTGTCTTGAACCAAGGCCAGTGTGAAGAGGTTTTTTGGGGTTGGACAAATACAGTTCTCTCTGAAGCCTCGTTGCTTTTTTTTAAATCAGAAAATGATGTCGGAAGCTACTGCCTTGTCTGCGTTTGGAAAGAGATGTATAGCTTGCCACTGTATCCCTTTTGCCAGCTGGGAGCTCAAGCAGGTCCATCAGCTGTGCCTCTGGAGTCTGGCTGCACAGGTAGCTCTGCTTCAACGGAGTTTTCTGTGGTTTTTTTAGCTCACTGTTTGGTGTAATGCCAGCAGCACACTTCTGCTACAGCTGATGACTGGGAGTGACCCAGCTATTCCCGAGAGCCCTGGTTTCCCCCTGCAGGAGAGGGCCTGGTTTGTGAGGGGTGCGCTGGCTGAGCCTCCCTGCAGTAGAGGCTGAACCAGATGTCAGCGTCTCATGGCTGCAGGGCAATGGGTTAAAACGGAATGGCTGGATCTCCTGTTGTTCCCAGCTTTCTGCTGAGCCCCTCCAACGGACTCTTCCATCTGAGGCAGGGATGTCAATTGTGTCAAATGCCTATTTTGGATATTTACAGAATTTTTTTAACTACTCCAGTGTCAGTTCAGCTTCATTTCAGAGGCTCAGACCTTATGGTGGGCCAAAAGCTGGTTCTTCGTAGGTCAGATATTACTACTGCCTTGAAGGTAGCTGTGGCCACCTGGTTTTATTCTGCTTCTGCACGTCAGTCAAACCTTGGAAAAATTACGACTTCATGTCAGAACATTGGATCTCTGTGCTTGCGAGTGGCTGAATCTTGGGTTTAATGTAAGAAGCAAGTGCAGACTGATTGTAGATCTCCCAATTGGATTTTTGCTCAGGGTCATTTTCTCCTTGGCATAAAAATGATTTGCCAAAATAGGTTTGTTTGTTACATAATTCTGTTACTGATTTGGCATAACTTTTCCTGAAAGTTGTGAGTTAACAATTTGTTCTACTTCCAGTGTTTACTTATGCAGGCAAATGGTATGCAATAATATATTTTCTAACAACTGCAAAGTAGATGAAATTTTGTCTTTGAATTGGAGATACAATCACCGATTATTAATGTCTCATCAACTAACAAGACAGTCCCCGCCCTCTTTTATAGACTTTGCTTGGAGCATGTCTTGAAACAAGACTGTACAGGTGTGAGCAAACTCCAGTTAAGAGAAGGAAGACTGCAAACTTAGATTGGCATCCTTATATTGTGGCTGACATAAGACATTTGTTTTTCTAACAGGGATGGTAGAGAAGAGCACAGAATAGCACAGCAATAGAACAATCTGGTTTGCACTTTCCAAAAAGTAGTTATTTGGCAAATGCCAGCTGCTCTCTGTTAGCTTTCTAAAAGCAAAGGCTTTAATGGCTTGTGTAAGAAACACACATGGTTTGGTTTGACTTTCTGTTCCATGCTAACTACTGCTCTGCATCTTTTCAATAAAGTGCCATCTCTTGGGTTTGGCATACCCTGCCTCTGTGAGTGCAAGTCGACTAGAGCAATGGTTTTGTGTTACGCTGAATCTGTGGCACAGATTTTTTTTATTTTACTTTCTTTTTTATTTTTTCCCAAAATTCAAACCATATAAATACCTGATTATCTTTGCCATGAGAGCAAAGAACTACTTTAATATTCCCAGTAGCATATTTTGAACAACAATTCTTTAATTAAAACAACATTGGTCTCTTCCTGTATTTCATGGCTAGCAAATGAGAGAAAACACCAGTGTTAATATCAAAGGGAGTCAGTTTTCATTACAGTAATGGTTCAATTGTGCAATGCTGTAGGCACTGAAATTTAATATTATTGTGACTTGTATTGTAATTGTAGGATGACAGAGGAAAATGGATTAAGTTTAAATGTAAGTGTACACAGCAGCACATGGATTTTGTCAAATGGAAGCTGAGGGTTGGTACGGGATGGGTCCGCCTCTGGCTCTGTCATAATGAATTAGTATTTTGTAAATAAATGGCCACTAGACTATAGATTTATTACCTTTTGCAGATCTGTGTGGACACACACAGACATACATCGATTCTGTACTGACTGTAATTGCAGTGTGGAGTTGCAGAACGGGTTTATGCCTGTAGGCTTGTAGGGTATTTGAATGTCTAGGCTTCTTGTCTTCACCTTTCATGAAAATATTCTTGCCTGCCAGTTTGTGAAGTTTTGTTCTGAAGGACACACCCATCCTTTTAGTTCAGGTATTGCTAACGTATGCATGGCCTCAGACTGGAAAGCCCTTTGTCATCCTGATGAATAAAGCGAATTCAAGTTGCAGATGATCTTTGCTTTAGAAAATTATGCTAGAGACAACTAGTGTTAATGAGCAATATCCCCCTCTTTTCCAGTTGCCCATAAACATGCAGATTGCAATGGAAGACAGTAATTTAAACCATCTATTACTGATATCTTCCATGGAAAATTAAGGACAATGAAAGTTAGATGTTTCATTTGTTTGCAGTGTAGGCAAGTGGAAGATGTCCCTAAGGCAGTGCCTGATAGTGTATTAGTGACTAAAAATGATGCCTTGTCGTTTTACCCCAAATCTTCACACTATTCCTCAGATGTCTGTGCACACTGAAACCTGTTCTAATGTTAAAGTGCAAAAGGGGGCAGTAAAGTGCTATCCAAAAAAAAAAATGTTTATTTTTATGGGTACTTTTTGTGGCAAAAGTTGCATTTCTCAGTAGGCTTATAATCGCCCATATTAAAGTAATGATGACAAGAATGTATTCTGTTTGAAAGGC
This sequence comes from Melanocharis versteri, assembly GCA_013397845.1. Taxonomy (NCBI): domain Eukaryota; kingdom Metazoa; phylum Chordata; class Aves; order Passeriformes; family Melanocharitidae; genus Melanocharis; species Melanocharis versteri. The sequence continues at coordinate 921,102 of VZTG01001346.1, read as the reverse complement.
TTACAAATGTTGCCAAAATGTATCATTAAGTATTGTGGAAGTAATGTTTGTCCTGTGTATTTCCATGTACTTCTGTCCTTGAATGGGGCCCTGAAACATGCTACATATTTGGAAGGAATCAAAGGCAGGAAACTTTCCTCAGATATATTTAAGATGTAGCTATATGAAGCACTTCTGAAGGAATTCCAACTTTGCTAATCATCTCTGATTCTCATGTTGTGCATTACTAGCACCACGTTTCTGGAAAAAGCAAAATGAAAAGAATGCTGAGGCTAGGGGTTTCTGCTTGAAGTACTAAAGTGTGTAGTGGTGGCATGGGTCAAGAGTTGGGCTCTCATCCAGACCCGCATGCATCATTTGTCAAGAGGTAACTAGAAAGAGCAACTAATTACAATGCACCTACTGAGTGTTTTTTCTTTCAGAAATTCCTCAGAATAAGCCATTTATACAGACTGGCTGCTGCTTTCCACTGCAGCCACTTGCAGTTTTTAAACTCTACACAGAAAGCACGTTTCTGCTGAAATGAAATAAAATAAAAAGGAGAATGTGCCTGTGTGTTTCCTTGCTTGTTCATGAGAGCAAGTGAGCAATGATTCCATTTGCTGGAGCTGAGTAAGTCCAGCACTGTTGTGAGGTTCATATTTCTGTAAATGCTGATGAAATGTTAATATAATACACTTTAAAATAGAACATTGGTCATATTCATCCCTTTTTTTTTATTTTTTTCTTTGCTCCTCACTTAGAAGACTGTCGTGAAGCACATTAGTGGTTCTTTTGTGGTAACAGGAATTGATTTAGTAAATGGATCAGAAGTCTCTAGTGCTTTAAGTACTTTGAGCAGAGCAGTAATGGCTTTCTGCATATAATACAAAAAGTTAATTGCTATTAATAGTGCCTTATGTAGAGGTCATGTATGAAAACTGAATATAAAATCTATATTTTTTGAAAAAAAATCCTTAGATTTAGTAAAAGATTGGATGGTATATCTTTTCAACATTTCAAGCCTTACCCCTGCGGTAAATGGTCTGGGCCAGGTTTCACATTCTTGTGCAAAAAACCCATTGCACAGGAAAAGACAGATAGGTGTTTGCTCTCAGAAGTTTTTTGTGGCAGGGAAAAGCATGCCTGAGGAAAAACAGGGAAAACATGGGGAAAAACAGGCATTCATTTTTGCACTCTGGATTTACTGGGGGTGAAGAGGTGCAACACAAGTTGGTTTGAAGGTTTTAGTTATGTAAGTGGGTTTTTTGCTTTTTTCTGTGAGTGAGAGCCAAAGCAGCAAGGAGATGACATCCAGTTGAAACAGATACGCTGCCTAACAGCAAAACCCTTCTGGCAGCTGCACACCAGGCGGCTGAAGGCAGGACACTGCCTTGGCTCCACATAGTGGGCTGGGGAGAGGGGGCTCTCGGTGCCCCTGCCTTTGTGATCACTCCAAGATGCCATGATCCCAACCTGAGATGACATGATTCCTTGGAGAGGGACTGCAAAGTGACCTGCCTCTGCTGGAACCCAGGATTGGGGCAGCCTTGAAGGGTAGTCTGTGGCATTTCCTTTGGCTTACTTACTTTTTGTGAGGAACGAGATCGCATCTGTAACCTCGTACATCACAGCTTTTAAGGAAACAGATTTTCTCTTCGAGTGTCTCCAATAAGATGTGTTTGGTGCTGGGTTGCAGGTGACCTTCCTTACACGTGAAGGATGAACGGGGTACGGTTTTGCCAAATATCGTGTCTTGGCTGCACGGTTTGTGCTCTCTTAAGTGCAAGGCGCCTCTAGACTTGTGACGATTCTAAGCTGGGTGGAATGAAAAAGTGTCTGTATTTCTGCAACAGCACTAGTCAGTCATAAGAGTTATTTGTTGAAGGAAGCTCGTGACAGATCTTTCTAAGAGACTAGCTAGGGCATTTTCTGATGTGTTTGGAGACAAATGGTGTCTGTGGGTGTCTCTGTACAGTAGAAGCTCTGTGCCTTTAGAACTGTGATGTGATGGTACAATTTGACTGTCAAATCCTGCAGGTCCATGCAAAAGAGTATTTCCTTTGGGGAGAAGCATATGCACTCTTAGCCCATCCTTGGTTTACACATATTAGAAATGGCTCGTCGTATTTTAAGTGCTTTCCTCTAGAATTTTGCTAAAGGTAGTGCGATGAATAGATGAATGAAATGGCTAAACCCTCATACATGTTCCTAATTCCCTGTCTACTAAAAATTTTGAGAAAACGTAATAATGCTACAGAATCATTCTTGTGTAGATTATTAAGATTTCAGTTGCAACCATACTGCATCGTTTTGCCCTACTGAAGTCAGTGGAAATCTAGAAACCAATGTCAGTAAGAATAGGTCTGGGAAAAGGCACCAAGAACGGTGCCCATTTGCATGGCTACTTGTAACACATGAAATGGTGGCACCACTGACATGTTGTGTCCAGCGTTGTGATTAAAACAACATAAAACCTTTACCGTTCCCTTTTTCAGTGCACTGCAAGCATTTAGCCCAGGTAGTCTGAAAGAAGATGGGCTCCTTTAGACTTGAGGAAAGGTGAGGAGAATGAGGTGTCCCAAACCCTAGGATGGAGATCAGCTATAGTTTCAGAGGACTGCTTCAAAGCACTTACGAGCTTACTGCAGGTTTTATTGCAGGGGAGCCTGAACATACGTTTTTTCCCTTACAGTAGAAGTGAGAAATACAGGACTTGCTGCTTTACCAACTTGTGTTATAATATTTTATAGTTTGGCTTTGTATAATGTGGTACTTGCCATTAAAGATCTTAAGGGATGAGCGTGAATATATTTGTTTATTTATTTGTTTGAATTCCATTTAGTTTCTAGCCTGCAAGTCCCATTAATGCTAGTAACCATTCCTTACATGAATGGTTTCATTAACTGTGTGGAAAAATGTTACATATAAATAAAGCAGATTAAACTTGTTAAATTTTATTTAAATTCAAAAACATCCCTGTTTAGCATGTTGTGTAAAACTTTCCTGTAGTATTAAAATGATTTAATAAGACTGCACTGGTAAAGAAAAGTAGCTTCCAAAACTCACTTAAAAGAATTTTAATAATATGAAATGCTATACTTTTTTTGCTCTCAAAGTTTCATTTGGTAGTCTGTGTATAAAGCCAGTCTGTCATCTTGCTGTGTCACACTAAGGTATTTTTTCTTGCAAGGATTTCACGTAAGCATAGTGCTTTTTTCCTCACAAATTTATGTACCTATTTTGAGACAGACTCCACATTAATCTTTTTCTGATGAAGCTTGTTTTTCTGTCTGTCCACTGCAGTTACTGATCCTGTTTTCATTGAATTCGTGTTCACTTAATCTATTTAAACTGGAGTGAGATGAGTCCTATAAAATCACTGCTTCTGCACAAAAAGCATTTCAGATTTACAGCTGGGTGTATACCTTACATGCACACGGCATATTTTTGTACATGGTCTTGAATATGACAAAAACTAACATGAAAGTTTTGTTCAAAGCTTTTGCAGAAAGCTCTGGTCTGTGTTTTTGGATTTTATGCAGTTCAGTGTTTTTGGGAATCAGGAGACTGATTTCCATCATAATGAGCCCACTGCTGCTTCACTGAAATCCCTAACCTTCTCCTGAAACTTGTATTTGCTTTGCATCAAGCTGGTACGACTTTTGCCTTACTTAAATATTTCTCCTGTGGACAAAGTGATATTCAAAATATGAATGCTGCTTTAAACAGTATGGACTTGTACGTGGAATGTAATTCTGTATTCTGTTTCAGTTTGCAGTTTTGCAAGTAACGGACTAACATACTGTGTTATTAGTATTCATGATATTTCCTTAATAAAACTTTTCAATGAATAACTTTCTAGTCAGGCTGGTAGTTAAACTTCATAAAGTTAAGTGGGTAGGATTCCCCAACAGTAGGTTTCAGGCTGCATTTTAAGAAGCATCTTGATTGTTCGCATTTTTAGGATTATTTTTGTGACATTAATTTAAAGCTAACTGCCTACACCAATTAGTTCAGGTAAGTTATTAAAGCACAGAAATTTGGCACTGCCTCCCCTGTTAAATATACAAGCCTTGCATCAAGTACTAACACGCTTTCTAAAATTATATTTATTTTATAATTACTAGAATATAGTTAAAGCTAAGTGTGCATATATATTTATAGTATGTGTACATATATGTATGTGTATAGTTTTGCAAGGTGGAAGAACCCTGACAAAACACTTGGTTACGCCACTCAATACTGATTAAAAAAATCTCTTAAGAAGTTATTTCTCTAATAATTTTTGTCTGTTGATAATTTTACAATTTCAGAAATTTTTGTGTATTAAGAAATGGTAGAATATTCTCAGTGAATGAGTGAGTGGGCAGGTTAAGTTTTACTTTTTTTTTTGAGAATTTGCTATTATGAGGTTAGGCAGCTTTGAGTGGTTATCATTAAGCAAAATACCTTTGTAATTTAATATGGTTGAATGTGCTAAGTTTCTCTAGGCAGTAAGTAGATTCTTAAGAAATTACTTGGAAACTAATATACATTTTATGATTTTATAAAATTTTGCAATCAAATTTAACTTCCTGAGGACTTTGACCAGTAAGGTTGCATTAGTGCCAGGAACTGCTGCTGAGACTTAAAATAAGTGTGCTAGATAAAATCATTTAAGCATTGGTGTGAGTGGAGAATGAACTACTCTGTTCCTAATTTGTGTTTGTGTGTCATGTGACTTTTTGGTCAAGTACAATAATTATTTTAAAAAAGGTTTGGGAACTCTGCAAGTTGTTGTTATTTGATGAGCTGCATGACTAGTTGGACATGTGGGAGGGATTCACATCCATGGGCTTTTGCACAGATGTCAAATGTCGCCCACAATACACCACTTTTGGGCTGACAGTAAAAATGCCATCTGTATCGAAAAGTGCCAGACAGAAAGCGCATGAATTTCATCGTACAGCTTATATGGTACTTAATATACTTTTCTGTGCTTTCTCACAGCAAGCACCAGGATTATTTATTGTGAGCAGGATTTTTCAAATGCTCTAAGAGTCTCTCTGTATCTGACTGCTGGCAGAAGTGAGTTGGGAAGCTTGCTAAGCTTTTCTAAGTTTTGCAGTAAACCATACTTAGAGCTGAAATGCAGAAAATTAGAAAGCTTTTTTATAGAAAGCAGTGTTTCCAGTGCTGTCACTATCCCAACTACTTGCAGAGCATGTCACTGTCCCAGGCCTCCACAGGATCAGTCACAGGATTCTGGAAACACCTTGCTTTGTCTTTCTTATATCTCTGTTTTGATGGGGAAAAAAAAATAAAAAAGCTTTTTAATTAGTTGAAGGCACATTTTGATCAGACTTTTAAAGACATTTCATTAACTTAATTTTTATAGACACCATCCTGCAAACATTCATCAGTCTTGATGCTCCTTTGGAATACTTAAGGCAACATCAACACTTGGAGAAATGAAGGCTCAGGATTAATCCTGAAGTTTTTTTAACCTCCACCAAGGCTGAATGTACATTGTCCTTTCTTTTTTTTTTTTTTTTT
>VZTG01001346.1:840071-915563 GCA_013397845.1 Melanocharis versteri | reverse complement strand
TTTTTTTTTTTTTTTCAGATAGCAAGTCTTCAAAAATAGGATCATAAAACAGTAGTCTTAATCCTCCTGACATTTCATAAATAGCCTCAGAAAATGCTTAGTACCCAGCAAATGATTTATTTAAAGTCTTTATAAAAAGTACAGTAGCAAAAGTATTACACAAATGCAGGGATAATAATCATGCCTACGACTAATCAGCCACTGTAAGTTTTGTGGTTGAACTGAAATGCGTGAGGTGAAACTTTTTTATTATCTCCATCCATATTTGGGCTTTGTTGTTGTAAGAAAATAAGGAAAGTAAATTGGAAAAATATCTCTCCTAGCAAAGGTCATGATCAAAACTGCAAAGTGTGGAAAAAATTTCAATACAATCAAGTTCTCAGATTAGCCTTGTATTTTCAGCCTTTTTTCTTCCCTAATCCCATCAGCGTTAGATCCTACAAGTTCAGACACCCAAGTGGAAGGAGATTTACTAAGTTTAGTTCTAAAACTGTACAGACTTTAGAGTCATAGCAAGAATATTCCCTGCCATAAAGTCTAACAAGTGCATTGGTTTAAAGCTCTTGTAAAACGTAGTTTTAACTGTCTGTTGGGGACAGTTCTGTCCTCTACCTTTTATGGGGCAATTCCTGGCTGAAACCAAGGCTCACAAGTGTGCCTTCTCTCCTGCAACTGTTTTTGAGGATTGCCTGGCATACCGTCTCTCAACCCATCCTGTTTGTGCTCAGAGTTTGCATGGAGGACATATACTGTGGCTGTTTCATTTATATACACAAAGTCCAAAATTAGGATCAGTGTCTTTTGTTTCTCAGGGCAGCTTTTAGGTCATATTATTGATAGTGACAGACAGGTACATTTATCTAACCTTATGATTTCATATTTTTTTATGTATGGAAATCTAAATTGATTAACTAATAAGTGAAGATTCAGTCCTTTGAAATCTCATGTGTTTCCTGTTACACAGTCCTGCTATGTGAAGAAGAATTGCTGACAAGAAGAAGTATTTGCAGCAATGGGATTGTACAGTGACCAGCCTTTGTTCTGACATGCAAATGGGGGGAATATGAGTGATTGTCATTCTTCCTGGTACAGCAGTGCTGCACAGGAGCAAAGTTAAAATGCGGCTGTGGTCAGACAAGGTAGTAAAGTCAGTCACAGGTGATGCAGGTTGGCTTGGAAACTCTGTCCCTTTGCTTTTGCCTGGTCGGAGTTGATCCCCGAGGAGAGCAAAAATCAGAATATGTGCTGCTCCCTTGGGATCCTCCTCCCTGCCTTTTCTTCGTACCCTTGCAGAACTGGGCTCTCCCTCAGTCATAGGGGAGGGATAGAATCATTCAGGTTGGAATAGACCTGTAAGATCATCAAGTCTGTCTGTTAACCCAGCACTGCTGTGTTCACCACTAAACCATGTCCCCATAGGTGCCACACGTACACACACATCTGGTTGTCCTTCACCCAGCTGGTAGCTCTGAGGATGCATTCCCACCTTTCCATTTATTTGACCATTTCAGCTTTCAGGGGGTGGTAGTCACTGCATTCCTTTGGCATGTCTGCAAACTGTAGGAGGAGGCGCAGCTTTGCCCCGTCTCCACTTCAATCTCAGTTTGAACAGCCGTGGCCAAACCCAGTTTCTGCAGTCTGGAAATTACACTGCACAGCACAAAAGAGCGCAGTGATTTATACATCAACAGTCGCTTTTCTTGCCATAACATTTCATTGTTCTAGTTCCCTAAATCTGTAATTACATGTCTTTGTCCTGCTACGTGCTGCTTCATAACAAATATAATTCTTACACTGGCTTTGTGAGTGAAAATAATCCTGCTCAATTAGCACAGATCATAAACTTGAATTGTGTGGGAGCAAGCAGTTTTAAATGATGGATTCGAAATTTGGGGCGTTGCATCATCCTTTAATTTAGTGGGTTCTCCCCCACCACTGCTTCATGCTGGTGGCTCCTTTCGCCAAGCCAGAGGCTGAAGGTCACCAACGCCTACAGCTTTGTTCTGCGTGGGCCTTGATACTCTAATTTAAAGTTTCCAGGAAGGCTGCCTGTGAATAAGCTAGATTTACTGCGTGTGCTGTTTAAATACTAGCACTTGGAGAAGGGTGTTCATTAGGCAGCGATTGTTTCACTTGGTTTTTCAGGCCGATTCTCTATTAAGGAAGATCTTTGGAAAATGCTGGCAGGCAGGAGAAAGAGGAAAGAAAGTCAGTCTTTTAGGTCTGTGCATTCGAGTATGTTGTGTTGTTGGCTGTTTTTCTAAAACATGCACGTCTTGGCCCTAATTGAAACAAATATGTCTTAATGGAGAGAGAAACAAACAAACCTGCTGTGGCTTTTGTCCTAATGAGAACACAACACCTCGTTTTGTGGATGAATCAATATTATAAGTAATTATTTATATTTTTCTTCCATGAAGAAGTGGTCATATTTGCCTGTTAATTGATATGAGTAGGAAAGACAAAATACTATATCTGACTGCAAATATTAAAGGTCACTGCCAGTTTGTGTAAGAAGTCTTCTCGTACTAAGAAAAAAGCAAGGCCTGTCTTTCACTACTAGCACAAAAAAAAAAATCAAAAAGAGCTAAAATAATGACAGTAATGGTGGAATTTATGAAGATAAATCATTGTAGTGGAATGGTCACCCTGTCTTGGATATGGATCAGGTAGATCTCTGTTCATCCCAGGTCTGTAAGCATGGTCCTGGTTGAGTGACTGACGTTCCTTTGTGTTACACTAGTAATATCAATCAGCATGTTAAAATATCGTTAAAAGTCTTCAGTTTTTTCCTGTCCCACATGGCTGTTCAAGGGGGTTGAAAGATTATTTTTGTCATTCTCCCATGTCCAAAATTAGCAAAATATGTGCAAGAATAGTAGAAATACTGGAAAACAGAAAAACAGGATCATAGCTCACCAGCTATTGTGTTAGCTGCTCTGCATGGCTAAATGCAGTGGAAGAAGCAGCAGTGCCTGCCAGAGAAAGATGTAAAATCTGCTAGAGTGCCCAAAACTGGGATAAAGACTGTAAGACTCAATCCATCCTTAATTTCCAAGGTCTGAATAAACATCTTGTGGATATTGAATCAAGCCCAAACTATTAAGATTTGGTTTGCTCAGTCTGTCATTTTGGTTTTGGAAACTGTGTTTATTCCTGTCTGTTCACTGCAGTTGCTACTTTTCTGCATAAGATTTTATTAAGTGTCTCAAATTTTACCTCTTCTTCTCTTCCCCTATCCCCCACCTTTTTTTTTTCCTTCCTTATAGATTCCTTCCTGGACAAGGATTGGTACTATATCCACAGATAGGAGACAAACTGGATATTATATGCCCAAAGGTGGACTCTAAAACTATTGGCCAATATGAATATTATAAGGTCTACATGGTTGATAAAGACCAAGCAGATAGCTGTGCTATTAAAAAGGACAATACACCTCTACTTAACTGTGCCAAGCCAGATCAAGATGTTAAGTTTACCATCAAGTTTCAAGAGTTCAGTCCTAATCTCTGGGGCCTGGAATTTCAGAAGAACAAAGATTATTACGTCATATGTAAGTTCAAACTTTCAGTTGTTCATTCTTTTAAATATAATTGTTCATTATTTTGCATGCTGTCTTGTACATTTTGAGCATACTAAGAGGAATATGAATGGGTTTGTATTATTTTTATCTGAAAATTATTTCTTGCCAGCATATTTTCAATATTGTTCCTGATTTCCAAAGGGTCTCTGTCTCTTTTTTCCTTGGTTTGTGTAAACCACATTCGATTGTACTTCTGTGCCTGTAAAAGGTGTCTTTTTTTTGTGCACAGTATTGTGTCCTATATTTGTGTTAGAAGTTGTGTGCAGCTAAACTGTGACACGTTTCCTGCTCACAGCCCTGGTGATGTGCAGTACTGTTGGCCTTGTCCTTGGGTTCTCTTATCCCAGGAGTAGGACTGTGGTGACCCAGCTGTTCTCAGATGAGGCATCCTGTGTGATGTGGCTAGCCATTGCTCCAGGTGGTCCGGGGACTCTCGCAGGAAGCAGCATCTTTTGGCCACTTCGGTGCCAATTTTATCAGTGTAGTTTCCTCACAAGGGTTACTGGTAAGGGCCTGTAATTGACCGTGCCTTTCCTCAAAACATACCTACTATGTCCATACCGTAGCTAGGAGAGTTCTTGGGTAAAGTCTAGACTACCATGGTCTTGAATTTTATCCTTTTTTGTGGTCCTGGCTTGCAAAACAAATGTGCATGGCACAGGCATCTGTGCAGCAGTACAAACTTTGTGTGAGTTTCTGATCAGGGATTTATGGCTGAAAGCAAGTCTGGAGGTAGCCACTGTGCTCAGTGATTCAAATTAGTTATGATGTGTAAAGTTAATGATGTGAATCAGGAGTTAGCATAAGCTGAGACCTCAGCAGTACAGCAACAATTTACATTAGTTTAGGTTTTGTCATTGTAATACTGTGCCCTGTGGATCTCATTTAGCCCCATGGGCACTTTAGAAGTCTTGAGCAAGTATGAACAGTTATTAGATGACAGAACAAATTCTGCAAATACTTAGCTTTTCTGCAGTTACAAAGAAGTTAGATGCTTGAGTGTGTTGCTTCATAGAATCATAGAATAATTTGGGTTGGAAGGGACCTTTAAAGGTCATTTAGTCCAAACTCCATTCAGTGTGCTGGGACATCTTCAATTAGATGGGGCTGCTCAGAGCTCTGTTCCCAGGTATGGAGCATCTACCACCCCTCTAGGCAACTTATTCCAGTGTTTCACGACACTCATTGTAAAAAATCTATTCACTATATCTGGTCTAAATCTACCCTCTCTTAGTTTAAGACCATTAACCCATGTCCTGTCACTAGAGGTCCTGCTAAAAAATTAGTCCCCAACACATTTCTGCCACCTCCTTGAAAACTGGCATACTGATAACTGTTTAATGTAATGTCTGCCAGTGTAATTATTTCTTAATTTCTGATTTTAAAATATTGGCAATTTTAAAAGTGCTCTGATCAAGTACTTTTAAAATGGAAATGAAAATTCATTCAATATAAATGAATGCTTACTTACTTCCCAGTTATATCCATAATGGTACATGGTAATGTATAAAACAGGTTGTATGTCACAGAAACTTAAGTAAGAATTCACTGCATTATTAATATTAATTACTAGTTTTAGAAATTACTTAGTAAGAGTTACAAGAGATACAAACTACCTCTTTTTTTGGTTTTAAAGATTTCTTAATATAGGCACTTTCTCTGTTTAGCTGGGGAGTACCTAAAAATGTGATCCCACTAAGACAATATTAACTTTGACAAATTTTCCACTGAAATCCAGTGAGATATTTACCAGGGTGAAAGCATCAAAATTACATGTTGAGAGATAGCTATCTGTAGCTCCAGTGAAAATGTGTGGTATAAAAATGACCATGCTCAAATATTTGGCTTAAATGAGGAAATGTGTTCATTATTTAATGCTGCTTTTAAAGACATCCACAGAAGACCAACTGTAGTGGAACAAATGGCACTGTTACAATTATTGCCTGAAAATTATGGGCACAAATGGAGTTTTCTGATACACTGTCAGTTCTGTCATATGTATGTCATGGATTTACCCAGAGAATTATTAAGTACATCTCATTTTCATTAGTTTTGTATAATTATTTCATTATAGCAATAAGACATAATAGACGTTGCATTTCCTGGAAGATTACAGCATAACTTGGTTGAAAGAACTTACTCAGCCTTCAGTCTAATGCCTCAAAAATCACACTGGCCCAGCAGTAATACTGGAGTGCCTCAGGGTATTACTTTTCCTACTCATTGTGGCATAAACAAATGGCTAACTTATCACTCTGTTGCTAGCATACTGACTGAGCTTCAGCAAGGGTTCCTATACATTTTAATAGGCTGGACAAAAAAGCACCCCACCCTTGAAAACCCAGCCATCCTGAAGCTAAAACCCTCACTTTCCAGTCATTCAAGGAGAAAACAATAAACTCAGTGATGCTGGTCTCAGAAACGCTAAGAGGCGTAGAAAACTAGGCCAGTGCTCAGCTAGGACACCATTTTAGAGAGTACTGGAGCTAGATAGGGTTTTAAGAGTTTGTATTCAAAAACTCATGACACGGCCTTCTCAATGCAAGTTCTAGTAGTCAGGACATATGCTGTCATTTTTATAAGTAATAAAATGCATCTTAGTCATATATGCAAATCAGGCTTTAAATTGTTTGCATACATCCCTATTCACATGCCTGTAATTCTTTCTTTTCCTTCCTTCCTTCCTTCCTTCCTTCCTTCCTTCCTTCCTTCCTTCCTTCCTTCCTTCCTTCCTTCCCTCCTTCCCTCCTTCCATCTGTCCATTTTGTCTTGCTTGTTTTGGTTTTTTTTTGGGGGCAGGTAGAAAAGCTGTGAAATGAAGGCAATGATGCATTTTATATGCCAGCTTTTGATTTTGAAGTATTTTAGGATCTTGCATTCCCTCAACTAAGTGGCATCAAACAAACCTAACAGAAGAGCTTACTGAGCTCAGCATCTTTGCAGTGCTTGCTGTGGCTGCGCCTACAGCCTAATCTCACGCTGTTTATGCTGGCAGGCTGTTGTCGGCCCTTTAAATGTTTTGTGCATCGTCGTGTACCTTTATCATCTTGCCATTATTTGAAAACAGAGTTTGTTTTTCTATGGTAATAGTATGTATTTTGTGGAGATGTATTAAACAGTAAAATCTCTATTCATGTTCGGGGGTTAGTCATTTTGGGATGAGGAGTTGCAGCACAGGATGAAGCAGCTTCCTGAGTCCTTTAGAGACATGTGATTGCACAGGAATTCTTCAAGCCATAATTTTTATATCATCCAGATGTATTCATGATAGGTATAGCAGAAGGAGATCTTTTCTATTCAGTGCTTCCCTAAGCCTAAGCATATAAAATCTTCTCATTTCAATTCCCAGTTTTTTAAAAAGTAAAAGCGTGGGTAAGTTTCTCATACCTGTTTTCACACTTAGTGGTAATTTAATAAATAATAATAAAAAAAAAATAACCCATTTCTTGGCAAAATATTCCTCAATATGAGTATCAGTATCCAAAGAGTTAATTCGGTGAACAGCAGTAATTGGAAAGACGATACTGAATGGTATTGTGAAAGTGAATAAATGATGTAACAGAGTGTCCTTGCTTTTCTCTTCTTTGCTATCATCAATTTTTCGTTCCTGGGAAATGAATAGGTTCATTTTCCTACAGTTACCTGATTTCTTTTCAGCAGAACTGGAGAAGGTCAAATGTACTTGGGATCTCAGAAGTATTAATGTTTGATTATCCTAAAATATGTGACCATTTAGCTACCATATTATAAGTCTCTAAGGAAATCCTTAATCAAATGCATGAAGGAAGATATATCATGCCCAACAACATAAACATCTGTGTTAAGGGCAGACTTGGGCAGAAGGGTGTGAAGATTTGCAACTCTGATGTTGGCATTAAAAAGTCTTTTTATGCCTTTGCATGGTTAGGGAGTAAAGTATAATTTTCTGCAGTTGTGAATTGCTCAGACCAAGCAGTGAGTATGTTCTCAATACTGAGGAGATACTCAGTACTTGATCTGCAAGTACTTGGGTCATGGTGTCACTGCTTCAGTACCTCTCTCAGATGCAGATTCTTGTTTGTGAGAGACACATGTTAGCATCGTTCAAGTGCATATAATATACTAAAGATGTTTACTTTTGATGAACAGGAGTCATACTGAACCCTTCCCAGTAAACTTGGCCTTTAGTCAGAGGGCGCAGAGAGCCTGGTGATACACTGGGTTTGTGCTGAGGGAGCGCCGGGGGAAGCCTGTGGGAAGCTGTGCCAGCGGGAAGGGAGCAGTGCCAGAGGGAAGGGAGCAGTGCCGCCTGCCTCCAAGACACTGTCAAGCTCCTTAGGTAGTTTGGCCAAGCAAGCACATATTTCATGCCGTCTCTTCTTTTGCATGATTAAAGTGAAGTTTTATTGGCTGACATCATCAAGATTTAAAAATAAGTCACCTGCAATGAAATCTTCACCTGTTCCAAATTTGTGATAGAGTGACTTGGGACTTGGGAAGGGGCTACAGAATGGTTCTCTGAAAGATTCCTCTATAAGGCTTGCTCTGCCTGGACCTCATTAGCCGAGCTTGCCGAGCTAATGATGCTCATTGGCTTTGACATTGGCAAAATTGAATATGCAGCTTTCCTTAAATGTTTTTTTGTCAACTTTTTTCAAGTGACCCACTTACATAATTGGCTTCTGGCTTAAATTAAAAAACATGTATTTATATATATTTGATCCCTGACTGATTTAAAGGTTTATACGGGCTAGTAGCACTATATTTTGGATAACTGCTTTAATAGTACTGTGGCTTTTAAAATCAAAACAGTCATTCTGAAACTTTAGCATTAGCTGTGTTTGAAAAAAATCACAAGGCTTTTTATGTTTTCAGTTTGTCGTTCTGTTACAATTAAAGGGCAATAACTGTCTGAGGAAGAACATCTTAAAGGATAATATAGATTGTGCCCTGAAATATGGCCCAGCTGGGAAGAATAAATCTCTTTGCATGGCCAAATAGATTTACATTAAAATGTTATTTTAGTATTCTGACCAGTTTAAGCGCTAGCTCATCTGTCTGGCTGGGCATTCTGAAAACATTCTGAGGCAGATTTCAGCCTGCAGCCCCCTGTAACCTCCAAATCACCTAGTGAAAGCTGCCCAAAAGGAAACAGTAAACAGGTCTTCCTTTGTTAATGCCAGACTAGCCAAAACGGGAACAAATACTGTATCAGAAATTAAATTCCTTTACTTCTGCAACAAAGACATTTTTCCTGGTTTCTGTTAAAGTCTCTGTGGTCCAGAAATCTACTCGTTTGTGGGGTTTTTTTGGTGGTGGTGATAGTGTTAATGAAAGCCAGTGCGATAATAGTCACTCTGATTCCATTTGTACAAAGATCACTTCCTTTCTCAGAAAATTAGATAAATAATTTCTCCTTAGTGTAAAATGATATCCAGAGGTCAGTCTTTGACTTTGCTGAAGAGTCTTTTAAGGGATGTATCAGCAATACCACTTAGCTCTTGTTGAATGAAATATAAATACAGCTTATACAAATAATATTATTAGAGAGAAAAATCACTGTCTGTGCAGCTTCAGATTTCTAACAGAGTCTAAGACCTGCAGGATTAATGGAGTCGTGGTCCTTTGGGGTTTTGTCCCAGACCACACAGGTCTTGTAAGAGAATAAGGCTATTTTATATTGATGGACTTTGTTCATATTCGATGCCAATACCTAGGCAATACCAATCGTTTATCTCCTTTAAAGTAGACTGAGATAGTTCAGCAGGAAATCTGTTATTATGTCTCTATTCCTAAGGGAAGGAAATGAAAGATAGGAATGCTCAGTTTGTTAATTGATGGCATGTTGTGAAAAAAATACAGTTATCTTCCCCCACACCCTCGCAAGTATTCCAAATAGGTACAGAATCAGATGAAGAATAATTGTTCAGACTGGAAGAAAAAATTATTCAGGAAATACTCATGAATTGAACAGGTTTTAAAATTTCATAGGAAGCTGTTTAATAGTTTTAGTCACTATTTTTATATCTCACTTTTAATAGTTCCTCAGAAGCAGTTTATAAATACAGGAAGTACAGTACATTCACCAAGAAGAATACAGTATTCTCCCTTAGAAGTGTTTATATATGTAGTATTCATAGCACTTTGCAAAAAAAGCTTAAACCCTGATCTTCTCCAAAATGTGTATGTTCTTAGATTTGCATAAACATCCTTAACAGCACTACATGCAGAAGAAGATTGCGTTGAGTGTGTATTTTATCCTTTATGTTCAGGATATGAGTAACAGTTTAAATCAAGGGGGTGTTTATTGGAAAGACGTGCCATGCTATGAGGAAAGCATGAAGAAAGTGTCTGTCTAAACTGAAACTTGAGAGTGCACCACCACATTGAAACACCTTTAACTTCTATTTTGTACGTAAGTTCAGTGATGATCATTTAGCTCATCAAGTGGGATGATTAGCCCTTATATTATACAGTTGCTTGTATCATATGTGTTACATATTGCAGTATTTTAAGTCCTGAAGTAAAAGATGAGGAGCTGCATAAGTATTTATAAAGGCTTTAATGAAACTAATTTTAAAGACTTGAAATTGTTTGCCTCATTAAAATCTTTACATAGCTGGAATGGAGGCAAATGTACTTTTGTCTGAAAACTGCATTAGCTAAAACAAAAGGCTGGAATGGTTGAAAACCAGGGTTAAATGTCAGTTTGGATTTTCTTTCCTGACTTCAGTCAATCCTGGAAACCTTGGACGGAGAATATTTCAGGATTTATTTCTGATAAATCAGACTATAAAACTAAGCTCTAATGGGCAGTCTTCCAGTTTCTTTTTTTCAGTCCCAGGGAAATAATTTAAATATTTCTAGGTGTAAAAGCAGGATTAGGCTTAAGGTAGTCTTAGCTGTTCTTGGAGAAGAGTCCGTATTAAGCTGATAAGGCTGGTTTTTAAGAGCATGTTCGGATCTTTGTTAGCATGATTTATCTGTTTTCTGTTCAGTAGATGAAGACAGCAAAAATCACTAAACCGCAGCAACAGAGTGGTCCTTACTGTGCTGCTGTGAGAGAGACGGAATTCTGAATGCAAATCCTGCCAGGAAAACTTAAAATTATTTGTTTTTCAAGTATTTCATGTTAGCGCATAAATGTGTTAGACCACAACAGCACAGCTGATTGTGGAATTCCAGAATGGATTGGTTTGGATGGCACCTCTGGAGCTCATCTAGTCCCCTGCTCAAACCTTTGTTCAAGCAGGCCCACCTGCAGCCAGTTGCCATGTCCAGCTGAGTTTTGAGTATCCCCAGGGATACGGCCCCTCCTCCCATACAGGTGCTCCAGTTCCTTCATCATCTCCATGAGCATTTACTGGAGTTGCCCCTGTAAGTCCGTGCCTGTCGTGGGTTGAGGAGCGTATGACTGCACCCAGCACTGCGGGTGTGGGCTCACCAGTGCAGAGTGGTGTGGAAGGGTCGCCTCCCCAGGCCGGCTGCCACTGCTCTGATGGATCGAGTCCAAGAGCTGTTTGCCTCCTTCGCCTCGAGGGCACATTGCTGCCTCGTGGTCAACTTGGTGTCCATCAGAACCCTCAGGGCCTTTTTGCAGAGCTGCTTTCCATGTGTTTGGCCCCAGCCTGTGCTGAAACTTGACTCCACATGCCAGCCAGAGGCTGCTGCAGCAGATTTGGTAGCAAAGACATTAGCAAAATAATTCACATTGCAACAGGAAAAAAAACCCAACTGAATAATGTTATACTGTTAAAACTCCAGTGAAATTTAAAAAACTCTGTGAACATAAGTAATAAAAGTATCAGTTCGCCCGTCTAGTTGTGACTTTTCAAAATTCCAAACACTGGCGGATTAACATATCCCACTAGAATTTCTTAAAATTAACCAAGATGTGCCTACATGATAATTTCTAAAGAAGCTAAACGTCTTAATTTCTTAATGGCAAGTATTTGAACAGGAGGTCCTGTAGAACCGTGGAAATTCAGATTGCTTTATTTCTGCAATGTTCCCTCATTAAGGTTTACTTTGTGGGTATTTTACAGCTCTAAACACAAACATAAGCATACTGCAGTCAAAACAGTGCTTAACTTCTGATCATCTTTGCCAAGTGTACAGTCATCCAATAGTATCATAATTGATCTCAGTACTAAGGTGCCAAACTCTGTGTTGCTGAAGGATAGTTAGATGATGTAAATAGCTTTTTGTGTTTTGCAATAAGGCAACTTTTGTTGTACTACATGTAAAAGCAGGAGATGAAGGTATTCTTTTATTGAAGCAAACATGTGGAAAATTGCTCTAGATTGTTATAGTACAGAGCATCTCCCCTGAAAGGAATGAGGTTCATCTACAGGGCAAAGTCTGGCTGTGGCACTTTATTGGGGTTACTCCTAGACTCTGTGTGGTCAAAGCAAATAACATCATGTCCATCTAAACTGTTATAACCATGAGACTGGCACATTTTCTCATCTATGGTGTTATATTCTAAACTGTCACTAGGCATTAACTCAGTCACTGGTGAAGTCCTACCACCTAGAGATGAACTCTGCCTCAAAATGATGTTTTCCACTTCAGTGCCACTCGTATAGCAATTACTGGGTCATTAATATCATTGCATGCAATTAGTGACAGTAGAATGAGCAAGAGGTTTGTTATTTTTTTAATATGAAATTTCACTATAACCCTTTCTTATCCAAGTGCCAGACAAATACCAGGGATTTTCAAGGCAGGTGAACACCCTTATAGAGTGAAGCTGAATTTGTATGATACATAAAATGGGTCCTCATTTAATGTTAAAGCTTCTTTCTGCTTTTGTTTCCAGCAAGCCCTCTTGTCATTAGCAACAATCAGTGTAACTTGAATGCTAACTAATTCTATTAGTTCTGTTCAGCTGAACTGTTAAGCAAAGCATGCTGTGGTAGTGGGAGACACTTCTCCCCATCCTTGAGAGGCTTTTGTCAGTAGCGTGCTGGTAGAGAGGATAAACTTGCGTAAAATACCTGTTTGTGAATGGTGAAATCAACTAACTAGTAATCTGTTTTAGATGCATACTTTCGGGTATACACTAAATACATCATAATTAGTGGGCTTACATCTGCCACAGTTACTTCAGCACTCACAAATATATAATTTGTTTATGTAAACTAGAAGCAACCATGTGTGCAGTGGATCATTATCTGACAACATTTCTCAGAGTATGTGAAATATAGAACTGAAATTCTTTTAGAAATGCTTAACTGTAATGAAAGACTCGTCGTTCATAGTGATACAGCATTGAGATGTTTTTCTGGTTTGTTTTATATAATCTCTAAATCGTTCCCAGGGAATTTTGTAAAGGGGCACTTCACTTGACAGCAGTGAAGCAAGTAGGATTTTGTTGTGGGTGGGTAGAACCTGTGACCTTCAGTAATGGAAAATAATTCAGCAAATAGTTTACTTTTCAATACACTTCAGCTGTGGTATTCCTTAACCCAGTGAGAAAGTGGTGGTGCTTTTAAAATTATAGGCAGCAGTAACTAGTCGGAATTCACAGCTTTTTTGATATTTTCCGACTTTCTCACTGTCTCTTTTTCTCTTTATGGAAGGACTTTGTTGACATAAACGGCCTTTTTTTTACAACGTATATTTTTCTTATATGGTGCCATGCCTCCCTGGAATTAATAAAATAATTCTGAATGTAGGAAACTTTACAGCTCTCTCCCTATTTTGTGCTGTTGGATGACATGGTATGTGAGAAGGAGAGTCTGGATTTCCAGAGATGTCCCTGGAATCATACAGCTGGCATATACCAAAGTACATTACAGTACAAAACTGATTGGCTCTGTCTTGATTGCATCCTCCACATTGCACCCTCAAAAAACCATTGAAATAGTAATAGAATCTGTCCCTCTCTTAACATATGAATACAAGTGGAGACTTTTATGGGGAGTTATATAAATACCCTGGTATCATAAGTCCCATCTAAGTACCACAAGTCACGCTATTCACAGTTGGACAAGATACATTTTAGAGCAGTGGTTAGAAAAGTGAATCACGAAGTTTCACTGCAGAGCCTTTGCTTCTTCCTGGCAAGAAGAGGCCTGTTCTTTATTTGACTTTATTTTGTTCTGGTTTTAGCTTGACTGGAGAGGGCATTGCTGCTTACTTGCTGTGCAGAATATAATTTGTGGATCCTGTTTAGATATAAATCCTGAGACATGCGGTGTAGGACTTAATTTAAAAAGCAAGAATGCAAAGTGAAAAAGAGGAATAGAGAGTTCTTGTCCTTTCCCTCACATTGAAGTTTTGCCTCACGTGTGGATAGATGGGAAAAAAGGCTGGCATCAGAAGTATTTATAAATACTCCATAAGCCTTAGTTTAAGGAAAAAATCTATCTTAATTTGAAACAATGCATGGAATAAGATAGAATGAGAGTTTCTGAATGGTTTTTAGGTTGAGAAACTCCTCAAAATTCTGGTGCCACCTTGACTTTGCGAGTAGGGCAAATAACAAAACAGAGATGTTAGAAAAAAGCGAAATTATTGGTAAGCTATTTTTGTACATTTTTCGTTATAGTCTCAGTGTCCTAAATTATAATAATTGAGCAAATTCAGCAGGTTTTTTGTTAGTTGATTTTTTTTTAGGATCATTTCTTTGTCTCTACAAGATCAGTAGAAAGTTGTGATGTTTCTGTCTGTTGATAAAAAACACAGTCAACACATAATAGCACTCCATTCAACTATTCATAATGCGTTACGTTTTAGCACTTACGGTCCAGGTTTGGGACTGTTGATGGTTAAATTTCTGAAGACAGTTTAATTTTTTTTAAAAAGCAAAGGTTTCAGTGTCAATCTTACTTTTTGTCACTACAAGAAAAGGGAAACTATTAGTTGCTAGTATTTGAAATTAGCGTATTTCTCTTCTCTCTAAACATTCTTCAGCTCACCCAGCGTAACGTGTACCAAGCTACCTGTTCTTTGGTGAGTGGCCTGAAATTTTTTTTTCGGTTGCTTCAGATTTGCATGTAGATCTGCCATTGTTACTGGGGGGCAGAATTTAATTTCATTTAATTAAAACACTTTTCCTATTATCTCAGCTACCTTGTTCTTTCGTCCATAGCTAGTTTAGAAACAACCTCCTTGTTGTGATCAGTGATTTGTAGTTTTGCAGTGTGTGATTTCTGGTGTTCTTAAACCTCTCCCATAAATTATCTAAATTTATGGAAAAGAAGAATTATTTATTCAGTGCTTTACTAAGAGGATCATTAAAAGGGCCAAAAGCAGATGAAAGCAGTCAGAGCACAAACAGTGATGCCTGGCCAAAATAGTGTTCTATTACTTGATAAAATAAAAAACCCGCAAAACTTAACATGCACTTAGTAATCCTGAGAGTGCACGTGAGATCAAGTGCAGCTTTGCTTTAAGAATAACTTCTTACTACTGTTGGATCTAAAGCTTGTGTGGATTTTTGCTGCTGTTTTTTCATTGTTTCTAAGCACAGCAGGGGCACAGTGGAAATGGGTAGTGTTATTTGATTTTATTTTATTCTGATTTTGAGAAATCTATTTTCTGATGCAGTATTCAAGCAGTATTTAATGATCAAAAACTGTGAAAATCACTACTATTGGATAGACTGATCGGCCCCTAAAAACCTGTAATTCTCAATTTGCTATAATCAGATCCACATCAGCAGCAATTAATTCTTCATGACCTCATCAATGATGTGTTTTTAATATATTGCCAAATGACTTTTATTGTCCAGCACACTAAGGAGGGACAAAATCAATTTTGCCCTTGCCCATCAGTTGACATCATTCATTAATTCCTACAGTCTGTGGTTTAAGGTCCATTAGTTTTCACAGGAAAATTAAATACAATGATCATTGTTTCTCTCATCAGCTATGTAGTCCATTTCATGTTCAAGCTTTAGAAATAAATGTGTTTTAAAGTTGTGTTGGTTCAAAGCATATGTCATTTAATTTGCAAATAGGTAATGTTTTTCATAATCCTAAAACATGAAACTGTGGGTAATAATTGTAGCAGAATTAAGAGGCTGAGATTTTTGTCTGCTGGTGTCTTAAGTAATTGTGATGGCATTTTTTCATTTTCTGTGTGTGTGTTTTTAGGAGTGAGGGAAGTTGAATTTTTGTGACTGCGCCTTCATTTCTAATCTCTTTGTGAATGAAAAGCTCTATACAGGCACAAATCCAGCAGCTTAATTCTCCGTCTGATTAGAGCAATGTTACCAACCTGATAGGTTGAAAACAGCCATGATCCATGCAGTGGCGTAGCCTCCTGGGAGGCAGAGTAATAACAATCAAATGAAGACATATTAAAATGTAATATTACTTCCTCTCCATGGGGACTATGTAAGAATCATAGCCAGGAACTATTCTTGTCAGCTGACTCTGCTATGCTTGCTGACTCCCTGCCTCTGCATTTATGACTAATGCACTTCGTACAATAAACAGCACTTGTGGAGTTTTAAAAGCAAATAAATGTAAAACATTATACACTGATTTACATGAGTTCCAGGCTTTGTTGTTTGTTTGTTTCTTTTTTTTTGTTGGTTTTTTTTTTTTTTTATACAGTTCATATATTACGAAGAAGGGGAGGCAGACCAGAATGAAGTTCTTTGGTCTGAATAATTTAATTTCTCCCTTGTGTATGGAGGAGGATATGTTAAAGCAGTGTATTATGAACCTGCAAATGTATACTAGCTTCTCTAAAGTAAGTATGTATCAGCAAGACTCTTAACCATAATTTCATAACAGATAAGTGTTTTCTGAATGTTGAAAAGCTAAACTTACATTCCTTATAAAATGGCAGCTGCTGTTGTATTCAAGGAATGCAGACAGTGTCTGATAAACTACTGTAAAAATGGCTTGTAAGTTATTACAATTTTGTTAGAAAGTCTTAAAATTAGTAGAGATTTTAGCACAATTATATGTGTTTATTTTTAGGTGTGGACAAACTGTTGAATAATTTACTGTGGTTTTGACTGTAATTATTAGTTTTGCAGTTGACACCAGTGGAGCAGGACAGGTCTCAGAAAATCAGAGGTATTTAACCATCAAAAGCTTTTAAAATATTTTGCTACCTGTTTAGCAACATTTTACTTACTTCTAGGTTCCTATGTGTTGCTGTATTAATACGAAGTGAAGTGTGGGATTCTGAGAACATACTAATACTAATGAGAAACTTCATATTAATCATTAGTTATGTTTATTAATGTTAATATTTAAGTATTTAGTCTTCTTAGCAGAGGGCTTTGTATGGTAGCTCATCTAAGTAATTGACTTTAAAATATATCCATATTTAGACCTAAATGTAAAAAGGTTCTTTTATATGTATATGTATATAAGAATAATTTGGATGGAAGGTTTAAAATCTGATTATATAAACACACTGGAGAGTAACATTTCCATTTTGGATACCAGAAACTTGTGTTAAATTTGTGTTTAAATCCAAAACTCCTATCAGGGCACTTTTTTTAAATATCCTGTCAGTGTGAGCAGAGCTGCAGGTGCTGGGTCACTTTCCCGCAGAGGTGTGAGTGCAGTGGAGGAGCTAAAATGACAGTGGGTGTAATTTCCATTTGGAGATCAATATAGAAAGGCCGCAGCAAGTGTTTGAGGAATATTTTGTACTCTCTCCCTTGTTTGACTTCTGCACACTGCACTGTCAAGGGGCATTAGCAGTATGAAACTGTGTTTTCTCTGCTGTCCCAGATTACTTCTTTTTCTCCATGCAGCTTTTCGAAGCTTAAAAGGATGTGTTTAAAGCTACCCACTTTCTTCCTGGTACACTAGGGATACGCAAGGTTGTATTTCGATAGTCTTAATGAATTTTGAAAAATAATTTCCTCCAGTGGCCTTGGGTAATTGTCAGTTTAATTACAGGAAAAGCTGAGAAGGAAATTTTGCTTTGTCACTGAAATGCTTCTCTTTGAAAATTCCCTATTCCTCGGGACGTAGCAGTCTGTACTCTGAACTACAATGTAGGCTTTCCTAAAATCCCTTGAAGAACTGTGGAAAAAGTGAATACTTCTGCAAATTCATTCATCTGACATCAAAGCTATGAAAGCATTCTTTTAGCAAGCGAGCGAGGCAGATTGCGCTGGTGTAGGCACACAAGCAGACTCATTGTACGTCTGGGTTTTCCCATTTGGAGACTGTATTTGAAGTAATTTTGCATTCTTTTTGCCATCTTACTTTCTTACTCTGTACTGAGGTCAGACTGCGTCCTCTGCATCCTATTGAGGTCTCCTGCTCTGTGGGTTAAGTGGATAGGCCTTTAAAGAATAAAAAGGCATTGATGTTCAGAAGAAGCAGCATTCTGTTCAATTAAAATCAAGTAGAAGGTGTTTAAGGAGATGTGATTCCCTTCAGCTCGATTAAAGAAAGAATCAAATAAAAACCACAAGACAAAGTCAGTGTTTATTATTTGTACGTTCAGTTGGTGCTCAGCTTTGGTATTTCTATTTACTGCATTTTTTCTCTGTGTCCTTGTGCTGGTACATTGGCAAATAGATCATAAAAAACACTTTCAGCAAAGACACATTTGATTTATGTCCAGGATGGGTTCTTGGTATTGATTTTTTTTTCCCTCTGGAAAAAAAAACAAAAGAAAACAAAACTATATGTCTCCATTATTTTCCAAGCCAGGCAATGCAGTGGCACATTTCAGATCAGCTTTTATCTTAAATTACTCAACGTGCTCTTTTGTATTTTGAAAAGTCTTTTTGCCATACAGCTATTGTCATGTTTTTACAGGGGGGAGGGAGCAAGAGGAGGAACTGGGAGTGGAAACGTATGAGGAGAAGGGACTTTTAGGAAAAGAAAGCACAGTTTGGGAAGTTTGTATGGTGGCTGTAATTCGAGTTGGTCACAAAAGAGTCAGAAGTGGAACAAAAACAAGAAGCAGATCAAAGGCTAGGAAGCAGGGTTCAGCAGTATGGGGTTTATATCTTTACGGCTAGAGAGAAGATTAGAGCAAGAAAAATACTGCCATGGGGGTAGGAAGACATTGTGAAGGAAAAAGGAAATATACATAGACTACATTTGAAAGAAAATCCCAAAGGAAGGTGAAAGAGAAGGAGCAAGAATTAAAAACAAAGACCTGAAGAGTGTAAAGCCCACAAGCTGAAAGGAGAGGGGCAGAGGAAGGCATGTGCTGCTTAAGCAGCTCTCTACCGCCACAGCAAGCAGTGAGCTCCCTGGCATCCCATTTTTCATTTGTTTTCTCCAGTTGGTGGCCTAGTGCTGGTGCCTGTGTATGCACCCTCTTATAAGTCCATTTTGGGCCGTGGATAAACAGCTCCAAGAAATGACAGTGAAATTTCCATCCCCAGGACAACCAGGGTAGAAAAACCCCCGATGTGTTGCCTGCATAGTGAATCCAGAGCCCAGCACTGGCAGTTGTTCCCTGCTCATGGTGGCCAGTGACCAGTGCAGTGCAGTGGCTGCAATGCCTACTGTGCCGAGGAGCTGCCGAATCGTTTTCCAGCAGCTGTTTTGCAACCAACAGCTGGCTGGGGCGGCAGCGGCGCACCCATGCTCCGTGATTCAGTGTTGTGGATTCTCCAAGGGAGTGGTGCCTCGCAGTCACATTGCACGGCGGTGTCAGCCTGCGCCGGGATCGCGTGGCTCCAGCTGGCACCTAGATAAGCAAGAACAATATCAACACAGGGGAAAGCACCCTGTTGTTTGTATGAGCTAAAAGGTTTCCATGAGAATAGAGCGTATTCCCCTTTGCCACCCACCCCCGCAGAGGCTCCTCAATGCTGAGAAAAGTGAGATTGTACTTTAAAATATTAAATGGTTTTCCAATCAGTTTAGAATCTTAGCTTTCACCTGGGTCTTTTGTATGCGTTCACTTCTTCCAGCAGGAGATTTGTAATAGAGGAAGCAGGTGTAACATGGTGATTATAAAGATATTGTTGGAAGGGGAAAAAAAATTGTGATTTTTCAGTGCTTTTCTCCTCTGAGCCTGCCAGAGCTTCCTTTTCAGCTGACTCCATCACCTTTTTAGCAAGATGGTGTGTTTTTGTCCAAGTCAGTCAGTCAGTCAATTGTGCGTAGGAAAATAAAAGGTTGCTGGGTAAATTTGAAACCTTGATAACACATTCCTCCATTTGTATATATTGTACGGCTTACCAGTGTATTCATTCCTTTGGCTTTCAACATTTCACAACTTTCCATAGGTCAGCCTGAGCAACAAGAACAGGTCCTGGTAGATTGAAAGATCCCTGCTTTCAGACACTCATGTTCACATCACTTTGCCTGTTGATTTCCTGATTTTTATTTATTTTTATTTTTATTTATTTTTCTTTTATTTTTAATCAGCAACATCAAATGGGTCTTTGGAGGGCCTGGATAACCAGGAGGGAGGGGTGTGCCAGACAAAAACCATGAAGATCCTCATGAAAGTTGGACAAGGTAAAGACCATCTGCTGTTTCATGAAATCACTTTGATCGGTCTCAATGTCCTTTTTAGTTTTCAGGCTTCTTTTAGCAGTGTAGAGCAGAGAGCCAGTCGAGTCTAGTGTGGTCATTCCTCCCTTATAGTCTGAAAGCAAAGCCTATTTTCTCTTCCTTGGCTACTGACAGATTTCTACAGAAGGAGGGTTAGCGTAATAAGATCTCTTCATTGGAGAGATCCCTAGAAGGAAAGGTCGCCTGGGAGTAGTGTGTTTCAGTCATTTTTATTTTTATTTTAAAAACAAAAGCCACAACTCTGCTGCTCAGAATTATTTAAAATACATGAAAAGAGGGAAGCTAATATTTCTATAGTTTGCTTGTTATGAATTCTGATTACAGAGAGGTTTTTGTTCATTGTCTCTTTTCACATATAGATAACCTATTGTGCAGGAAGAAAGAATTATTCTTCTAAGTAGAAGTTGGTTTAGTAGTCAATCAACTTCCTCAGTTAAACTGAAATGTCATCTGCAAAGCTTTTCTTGCCAATTACAGGAGACCCTATAGTTTCTGCAGATGGCCTCACAATTTAAACCTGAAATAACTAATACAACCATTTTGCTTTAAAAGGAAAATTACGTTCTTATATCTCCCAGTCCTTTGCATAAAGGTTCTTCTGTTAAACCATTTGTGTCTCACGAGGTACCTGGAGCCAGCTTGTAAGGCTCCGTACTGTTGAGTGCCAAAGCTGCATGAGTCGTCTTTCTCTCCCTCAGATCCCAACTCGGCAGGGCAGCCCCGGCACACGGATCCCACCAGGCGCCCCGAGCAGGAAGCTGGCACCAACGGGAAGAGTTCCACCACCAGCCCCTTTGTGAAGGACCACTCAGGTAGGTGTGGTGGGACTTTGCCCTGGAACGTCTTCTCCTCCTTTGTCTCCAGATGTGTTTTATTTTACCATTAACGTGCCAGAAAAGCAAATGTTTTCATTGTGAGATGAAGTAAAAGCCAGTTCTGATTGCTCCGGTGGATAGTCTCTGGGAGCTGCAAGTTTTGGCAACAGCTGCTCTCTCCCCTCTTCCACTCTGCTGTAGAAGTTAATTACATCTTGTGACAATGTCTCTCATTTACAGGAAAATTTTTGGATAGGACATTTGCTAAGCAGCTTTACAGTGGTCGGTGCTGCCTTACATTTAGTACTCTGGCAGATGAACGAGTCTTTTTCTCTTCCCGCATAATACATTAACAAGTGGTTCTCGACAGCCATTTATAAAGTTTATTTCAAGGCATCTATAATTAATGTCCTGATCTTCTAGCTGACCATATAAAGTCTAGACATGTATGACTGGTCTTTTACTAAATGTAAAGTTTTGGGTTTGTTTTTTTTTTTTTTTTTAAATAATTATCTAAACAAAAGAAGTAGATTATTCCAAACAGATATCTTCAGGATGCATTTCACTCATAGGGTGAACAAGAGAAAACGTAACTCTTAAGACTCAAGCTGTCCAGAAGAAAATTCAGTAATTACTAATGCTACAAAGCAAAACCTTGCTGACCGGTGATTCTGGGTTTCCCAAAAAAGGCCACAAGTTTTCCTTGCCAGCTCTGTCTTTAGTTACTGGGCTAATGAATCTTTGATATAGCAAGTGGCTTCAGCTGATCCCTGCAGAGGCTTTGGTACGAAGAGTTAACAATTATGTGAATGTAGCATCTGTATCATTTTTCCATTGTGAGTGAGCATCAAGAGAGGGAAATAGGTTCAAACTTAGAAGTGACAGTGTCAAGTGAGCATTCATGTAGTTTTTGTGACAAATAATACGATGGTGTGATGGGCGGCAAATATTCAACAGGCTGTTCAGCACGTGAGCTTTTCCTGACTACCAAATGCATGGTATAGTTTTCTTTCAAGTAAATTAATGCTAACAGACGTGCCATAGCCATTTTGCCTGTCTCCCACGCTGCCTCAAGCTCCTTAGTTTCATTTCCAAGCAAGAGGAGTCCATGTAAAGAGGCACTAAGGGTGGTTTAACTTAAATCAATATGCAAAAGATAAAATAGCAGAGGGAACAGTGTGGCACTGAACAGTGCCAGTTGTTCTGAGAATTGTCATTTCCCTGTGTTATTTTCCCTTCCAGTCCTATCCCACCCCTCTCTTGTGCCTGGGGCTGGCTGGCATCTGTTAAAAGATGCCGTGTGCATCAAAGGCTGCCTTGTCAGTGACAGTTCTCGCCGCTGATGGATGATGATGTATGAAACAGGGTGGTTTGGGAGCAACACAAAAGTGAGACCAACAGACACAAAGTCTTGTTTTATATTGATTGCTGACTTCGGCTGTTTGCATTTAGCTATCTAACAGGGTAATTGGTTTGTCAAAGTTTAGCTGTCAGTTAATTCTTCCAGTCTTGCTTACTCTACACATTTTTAAGCAACATAAATGGGTCACAGGATGGCAATAACTTTTGTCTATTGTATTTCCATTCTTTCCAGGATCTAGCACAGATGGCAGTAAGGCTGGGCATTCCAGTATACTGGGTTCAGAGGTGGCCTTATTTGCAGGGATTGCATCAGGGTGCATCATTTTCATCGTCATCATCATCACTTTGGTGGTTCTTTTGTTGAAGTACCGGAGAAGACACAGGAAGCATTCCCCGCAACACACGACAACTCTATCACTTAGTACATTAGCCACCCCAAAACGCAGTGGCAACAACAATGGTTCTGAGCCCAGTGACATTATCATTCCTCTAAGGACTGCAGACAGTGTCTTTTGCCCCCACTATGAAAAGGTCAGCGGCGACTATGGACATCCGGTGTACATAGTTCAAGAGATGCCTCCTCAGAGCCCAGCAAACATTTATTACAAGGTCTGAGAAACACACAACCAGCTCTGTGGTACAGTTGAGTCGTAGAGGAAACTCACTGGTCAAATGCTTTCTTGTTGGGGTTTGTGATGACGCCTTGTGCGCTAGCATTGACTTAAGCACAGGGGGGAGAAGGCAACAGCTCTTTCTCCAGGAACCGACGCGAGCTGGACAGCTTACCTAGTCTGTAGAATTCCTATCTCGGTGAATAAGTATTCACTAAAAGCTGGAAGACTTTTATGTAGAAGATGCCCATTCTGATTGCTGTACTCTTGTTACATTCATCATCCTCAAAGCCATGTGCTGTGGGCGTTCAGGCATGTACAAAAGCCAAGGGAAGATGGAGCAATCCGTGGATGTTAATAGCTCTAGGCATCCTGGGAAGGTGCTCTAGGATATATCAAGCTTGAAATGCAATCTTCTGACTTTTGTGTGTCTCTCTCAGTGCGTACTGGATTTGTCACACAGACCTTGGTGTCTGAGTAAGACTTGTTAAAGTTCTCTTGCTTTTAGTCCGTCACTGTTCCATTTGTTTCTGTTATCCGGGGCTCTGCCATCCTTCACATAAGATTTCCTTTCACTCCACCTCCTGAATCACTAATGGAACATTAATGTTTGGAGATCCGCACTCCATCCATCTGCTACAGCAGCCTCACTCGAATGGGTAATGCATTTATAAAAATTGTGTTTGATAGTAAGGAGCCTTCCAGCCAAAAAGTTAGGCTGTCAACAAAGTCAAGAGCAGGACTGGGTGGTGGAGGGAAGGGCTGATAGAAGTTGCAATTGAATATTGCTGCCTCAAAAATAGAAGCTGGGAAGAAAAAGAAATGCATTTAGGTAGCTCAGCACTTTGGTATGCTAAGTTTTTAGAGTCAAGTAGGAAACAATAACATGCGCAGTGGATTAAGGCTGCATTTGAAGGAATTCATGGTTATCAAATACCAGTGTGCAGAAAAAAATAGTACCTTCAATACAGTAGAACAAAGGGGTATTGTTAGTAAGTGAACAAGCCTGGAGAAGACAAGACAATAGCAGGCCGCTGAGGATATATTAGGGCAGGGCTGTTGTGGTACTGGCAATAAAATACACAGCTTTGAAGCTGTAGCAAAAACGTAGTCTGCTTTGGATGACTTTTAAGCAGACTGAGCTGCTATACTATCACATTTTACTAAACACAGGGAAAGCATTTAAGAAAACAACAGCGAGCCAAGTGACCAAGATGATTATAAGCCAATGGGTCAAATGAGCTATAATTCTCTCACTGGTAAAGTTGTGGGAAAAAAAAAAGTGGTAACAACAAACCACAAAACCTTGCTCATCTCTAAAAGTAAGGCATTGCGACTGATCCTTGGGACTGACCCTTTTGGCACTTTGGCTTATTGCAGTGCTGTCCCTGCACAGTGAGTGTAGGTACTGACTGACACAGCAGTTCATTGGTGCTCTGTTGCAAAGTTAAAGCACATATGGCAAACCTCTGGCAGTCTGTAAGAGTAAAATAAATTATGACACTGAGATGGAGAAGGAAAATATGTCTTATTTATAATAGGTATATAGAACACAAGGGATATAAAGTGAGAGTTTTTCTTTTGTTCATTCTTTCTTACTTTTGGTTTGGTTCTTTTTTACTAATATATATTTTGAGATTGCACAGAATCTACACCAGAAGATGTGAAATTCATTTGCGGCAATTACATAGTCTTAACTTGTCATCGTTTTACATATATATATGTGTGTGTGTGTGTATATGTATATACACACATATATAAGTCTATATATGCATACGGATGCATATATATGTATGCATATGCGCACACTTTTTTTTTAAATAAACTACTTCTGGAAAAAAAAAATCAGCCATCCAAAACCACTAGTGGGAGCATAGTTAAAAAAAAAAAAAAATTCCAAAGCATCTTGTAAGAGAAAAGTAGAAAATATAAGGTCCAAAATATCAGGAATTCATTGTTACTGCATCACATATTTAACAGCGACAAGATGTGCCGGCATTTATTTTCTGTGTTGTGTTTTCCCTTGCCTTACAGGCTGATGTGTTCTGTAGATTTTGTTGAGGTTCGTAGAGGGGGGTTCAGGTTAAAGTTTTCTCTTTAGCATGGCTATTCCCCTAAAGCTCCCACCCTAGGGAGGAAATAAAAAAACTCTACTTTTATATGTGCTATGCAAATAGACATTTCTAACATAGTCATGTTACTATGGTAACACTTTGCTTTCTGATTTGGAAAGAAAATGTAGCAACAGCATTTTAGGGTTCTCAGACCTCCGGTGAGCACCTGCAAAAAAAAAAAAAAAAAAGAAAAAAAACACGAAAGAAAAGAAAAGAAAAATATCTGTCATAGAAATTATCACTCTCTTTGTTTTCTGAACCTGAGGATAACGTTGGGATGTTGGTCCAAAAGAGAGAAACAAAAAACAAAAAAAATTCCAACCCATGGTTCTGTGGAAGGTTACCATGGTGACTAACTACAGTACATATGTAATTCTTTTCAACAACCCTTCTTTTCTATGAATCCATCCATACAAGGTTCTCTTGTAAGTCATTAAGATTTTATTTTGGGGGAGGGGGAGGAAGGGAAAAGATGGGGTTACTGATCCTTATTTTTATTAAATCATATCTATGCTTCATCAGTTGGCTACATTCTAGTTACATACTAAACTGTGAAAAAAAATTCAGATGAATTGCTCAAGAGCAACCTGCAACCAATTGAAAAAAAAAAAAATGTACTGTGCGTCTGTTTTGTGTCTGGTGCAGAATTATGACAATCTACCAACTGTTCCTTTCTTTGACGTTGGTCCAGCTTTGAAAAGTTACTGTAAATGCCTTGCTTGTATGATCATCCCTAGTCACCCGAATTGGAATTTGCACCATCATGTCTAAGTGAAGATGCTGTAAATAGGTTCAGATTTACTGTATATGGATTTGGGGTGTTACAGTAGCCTTATTCACATTTTTAAATAATTAAAAAAACACATGAAAACAAGATAAAAAAAGGCTTTTCTTAACCAGATTGTGTATATAGAGCAATGTTGGTTTTTTATAAAGTCTGAGCAAGATGTTTTGTATAAAATTTGAATTTTGCAATGTATTTAGCTACAGCTTGTTTAAAGGCAGTGTCATTCCCCTTTGCACTGTATTGAGGAAAAAAAATATATAAAAGGTTGCCAAATTGCCGCATATTTGTGCTGAAATTGTGTACCATGAATATTTATTTAAGAATTTCTTTGTCCAGTTTGTAAGTAACACAGTATTATGCTTGAGTTATAAATAATTTCTTCTTTCTTTTTCTTTTTTTTTAATTTTATTTTTTGGTTTTGTTTGTTTGTTTGTTTCATTCTGTATTAAAACTAGCCGGTCATAAGTTTGAAATCTGCTTTAGTTCCACATTGCAATTAGTTCCCAGAAAATGAAAATTATGAAAATCACATTCCACGTCTGTTTCAAATTGAATTTGTTCTTAAAAAAATAAAATATTTTTTTCCTATGGAAACCTTGCCTTCTAAGTATTTTCTTCTTTAGTTTTGCAATTTTTTTCTTTTCTAAAGGATGAAAATAAATAAGACAGTCACCAAGCTTGCCTGCCTGCCTGCCTCCCCTCTCTCCCTTCCTTCTCTCCTCCCCTTCTCTCCAACCTCATTGCTAGCAGTTTATGGGAAATCTCCTTAGAGACACTGACTTCTGTTAACCTACTTCTTTCAAATTCTCTCTTCCATATATCAGCAGATTTTAGAAAGCACCTGGGCATCTTATGTCCTTGGAAGTCAGTGAACTGCAGTCAGATGCAGTAGCCAGGTTTCTTGGATCATCTTGGAGTTAAGAGTACAACCACATAAATAATTCCCAGACATTGTGGGGTGGACTTACTCTATGGGCAGAATCAGAGAAAAACCTGAAGCCCTTTGGGCACTGTTGTTGTCACCGCTTCTCCTGAGGAGGGGAAGCGGTGGGCCTGGGGTGACAGGGCTGAGCAAGAAGGGACAGGAGATGGAAGACGTTGGGAGGATGACGAAGGATTGGAAGTGCTGCAAAGTCAAGACATCTCTTCATGGTTCTTCTAGTGGGCCCATGCATTGTCCTGTCCCTGCTTTACTGCAGCCTAGGGGAGATGGGGGCCAACATGTGCGGGTAGCACAAGCCTTAACACAAGATCTGTGTTTCTGCTGCCCTAATTTTCACTAGGGTAACAAATTCATTTAATAAATAATACCTTAATTTTCTGATAAAGCCAAAGCACCCTGAAAGTGAAGTACCTTTCAGCTTGTTAGCAGCACATAAATGGTATGATCATCCATGGAGTAACAGGTGGGAAGGTCTACAGAGGGCAAATATGCATTTGTCCCTTTAACAACAGATGCCAATTAGCCATAGATATTACACTGAAGAAAGGCAGTTAGCTATTTGTATCATGGGTCATGCACTTCCCATTTGTCAAATCATTTATTATTTTCTGAATAATCAGAGAAAAATGACCATATGGTGAAGACAGTGTGTCGCAATGGCACGAGTACTCTGAAATGGGAGGTACAGAAACCCCTGGACTGGGAGATGGTTGGACTAGTATGACTTCTTGTGGATGGAGCTCATTTTAGGGATCTGGTTTACAGAATCTGTGTGGGAAGTTGGCTGTAAAGGGAAAGTCACACAGTGGCACTTAGGTTAACCTCCTGGCTCTGGTACAGATGGCCTTGGGAGACTTGATCCAGCAGAAGGCATAAGAGTGAAACGTGAGCATCCGCTGGCGTCTCAGTAAATCTTGGGCCTAATCCTCTATTTACATCTGTAAGTCACTTCACAGGAGATAGCCTTGTGTTCTGTGAGCACACAGATACTCAGCTGGATTGTTTTCACTCCCTGCTTCAGGCTTGCACACAGGCAATTCCACTTGTCGATCTCAGTGGGTTGTCCTGAGGGCTCCCACATCGTTACCTGCTGTGAGGTGCTCAGGTCTGGTCTATGCTGAAAGCCTGTCTGGCACAGCCATCTGTTAGAGCTGTGGCTCTAGCTTAGTTAAGGCCAAGGCTATTGTTTTTATTTTAATCCCTGGTAAATACTGGAAGATGTTGATAAACAAATACTTCAAAAGTGTCAAGTTTACGTGGCATTTTCATTACTGTGCCTCTTTTTTCCAAGTATAATAAACATATACTACTATATATAACTCGCATGTATACTGACACCTATGGACACCTATTTTTGCCACTGTCTTAGCAATAAGGGAAAATCGGTGTTGCTATAAACTGTGTCTCCACTGGGAGGGAAAAATCATTGCCAGTGTAATAACTATCTGTATATTTATGCCTGGGGCCAAGGATGCTTGGTCAACGGGAGTGCCTTGCACACATACCTTCCCAAACAGAGCAGAACCTCCACTGAGTTGCTGAGCTCATTTTAGTAAAAGATATGTGCCTTAGACATTCAGCATAAAGTCATTGACTTCTAACCCATCTTTTATAACTTGCAGAGGAAAAAAATACTTTCATTTTGTCCTGCTGCTGACACCTCACTCTTAATTATCGAACAAGCACAAAATCAGAATTTACTGCCTTTATTACAAAACTGGTTCTCTGGCAAGAGCTAGTCCAAGCCAATAGGCACCACT
This sequence comes from Melanocharis versteri, assembly GCA_013397845.1. Classification (NCBI taxonomy): domain Eukaryota; kingdom Metazoa; phylum Chordata; class Aves; order Passeriformes; family Melanocharitidae; genus Melanocharis; species Melanocharis versteri. Next base: position 887,134 of record VZTG01001346.1, on the reverse strand, counting down.
AAGTGGAAAATAAAATTATAATTCACAGTAGTTATCCATCTAGAGTGGAATTAGGATCTGTTATATAAAATAGTGCCTCACAAAGTAAGCATAACAATGTTACTGCCTTGGTTTAAAACGCTGTACTTCTTGTTCAGCCTGTCTCTTTGGCTTTGCTGTGATGCATTGATCAAATGCTCACTCAGTCAGCAGCACACTCGTTTTGATTCTATGGGCACCATAAATTTTCTTTTTGCAGAAGAGCTTAAAATTTTGTAGTGGTTAGCAAAATAAAGGACAATGAAAATTGAGTGTTTCTAACTGCCACTCTCCATCTTCACAGCCACAATACAAATTTTGGTGGGGAAAATGTCCAGGGTTTAAAAACACCAAACAAACTCCTTATACAATTGGTATGTCATTACATGAAGCACCAGACCAGAAATCAAGTAATATTTATTTTGGAAAAAGATGAATGTTGGAGCGTATACCACAGTGTATTAATGATTGTGCTATTCATAATCCAAATGGTGCTGGATTAAGCTGACTGAGCTATCGTCTATGAAACAAAATAATACCCGTCCTTCACATGATTCATGCAAATACTTTGATGCGTAATTAAGGCATAATGCATAGGAAACCCTCTTGAGAAGGAGGGGCAAGAGCCTACCTATACACGGTGAGGATGAGGAGGTGGAGCTGCCGGTGGCTGCTTCTGGAGGAAGGCCTGTGGAACAGAGGGAGGAGGCAAGAGAGGGAAAGTGTGTGAGAGGGCAGTGACTTTCTGAGGAGGAGGCTCAGGGAGATCTGCAATGACAACATCTAGGGAGAAATCAGAGCAAGGTAGCAGCTGTGGAGGTAGAGAAACAGGGTCATCACAGCTCTGGAAAAGGCTTTGGTGGAAAACACAGCAGCAAACAGAAGTATTGACAGATGAAAGGCAAGTGTAGTGTTTGATAAGTATTGGTTGTTTCAGGGAGGTGAGGAGATCAGGCCAGGTTGTTCTGCTAGACACTGAGAGGAGACAGAGCCTAAATGGGGTGGAGAACCCAGGCCAGAACTCAGTGCTTTCTACAACCCGGGATCCTGTGAAAAAGACATCAAGGATCTGCAAGAATTGAATAACAGTAGGACTGTTCAAACTCCAAAAAGCAGTGAACCTTGTGCACAGCTGGCATAGCCCCTGGAATGCAACTTGTGTTTTCTTAAGTGCATTGACAGACCCTCATGTGCTTAGTCTGCTGAAGAAGTGCAATTATTAAATTAATAATATGGGGAATTCGTTGAGGGTGGGAGGATAGTTGCTTCTAGATCAGACCTTCAGTGGATATAAATTAGCATAGTTCAGTTTGATATCTGATCCTAGTTATCGCAGTTCAGGATTGTACACACATAAACAATACTCACAGATTTTATTATAGCCCTCAGCTATGAGAAAATGCTTTATAAGAATGTTGTTCTGAATATTATGAAGATTGTACTCAAAAACATACCAACAGTGACTTGCTTTTATAAAAGACTGATATCAATGCCATAAAAATTGTATTTTGTATTTTATTGAACATTGTCAGCAATTTGCTGTATCTGTTCATTAAAAGTAGGTTGGATTACTAGCAAATGTATAATAAAAATTGTTCATGTTTTAATGAGTCTTTTTGGCCTCTCTTTAATATTTAAACTCATTCCTTCCTACTCCTGCATTCAATTCTATTCCATATTCATAACAGGCAGGTCAGCTGTGCAATGTTACTACATTATCTGTTTGTGCCCACATGCAATGTTTCTAGTCTTTCCAAATCTCTTAATTCATTCAACATACCTAATTTTGACTGTCTTTAAATTCAGCTGTTGGAAGCATATGACCACATGAATAATTTAGTAATTATTCAGAATCAATAGCACTTCAGCTTTCATTGCCGTGAGGAATATGGGAGGATGTGAGGCCAGGAGGCCAAAAGAGCCCTTCATTTGTCACTCTAAAAGATCTCGAGATCTGGGGAAATCCAAATGATGATGAAAGAGTTAAAAATAATGCATGTGCTGCCTTTGCTTCACGTTTTCCCTTCTTTATGTGTTATGTTTTCTTTTCGTACATAACCAACAAAGCACATCTGAATTTTCCAGGCCTGAAAACAGTGTCCAAGCTGTAGAGATTCATTTGGGTGGGTCTGTAGGTCTTTTCTTGAATTCCCACTGTTGAGTAAATGCTGGCTGCTTTCCTTCAGCCTGTTTATTGCACACCCAGATGCCATGCCCTGATCACCTGCTCATCACACCAGCCCTCACTAGGGCTTCATATCTTCCCAAATAAGGTTTAATTTCTGGACAAAGCTTTTGCTACTCACCCTGAAAGTTTCTTTTCAAATGTTGCCCTAGGCTGTCCTCTCTCTATATGCCTGTCTCTAGATTTCAGCTGCTGACGACATTTCCTGAAAAAAAAAATAAGGTTCTGATGGAACACAGGAGCTGTTCCTGTACCAAGAGTGTGTTTTCTTATAAGCCCCTTATTCTTCAATCAGCTTTAGTTTGAATTTTTATATGGCTTTATCTCTTCCTTTTGTATTTATTCAGTTGCATCTGAAGGAAAATAGCATGCAGTAAAGTTCCTAAATACAATTTTAATATAGCTCATTTCAATCCGCTTGGTTTTACATTTCCATTCATCAATACATTAAGCTAAAAATATTTCAGATTGCTTTGTCTTGCTTTTTGTAATTTAAGAAAAATTATCAAATCTGTTAAAATTTCTTCTCAAAAATGTGTAAGGAGTTCACTTTAGAAATCATTTGAGCAGAATTAAGAAGCAGTTATTGATGTGCAGCGCAAAACTGAGTGAACATATTTGAAAAAGACAGAATTACTTTTGGCAAACCAAACCAATATTTGGTTTTGGGTTATTTCCTTAAGCCAGCTCAAAACTGGGGAGCAGAAAGTGCTGTTGGTTTTATTGTCAGTGCACCAGTCTGGTGGCAGCCAGCTTGGAGCTTCTTTGTCCTTTCAGTCTCTTATGACGAGCAGTGATAAAACTGAAGTCTGGGTGTTTTGGCCACCGAAAGGTGTAACCTATGTGATTACACAAAATACAAGGGATTTATACTAAGACATTGTTCCTGCAGAAGAGACATAAATCCCTTTTGCCAGCTCCCCTCCACTCCGTTCTAGTGCTGCACTTTAAAACAGCAGACGTTTTTGCTTTGGATTTTTTTCTCAGCCTAAATATTTCAAAGATAGCATCAGAACTATATTTGTCAAGTTATACAACACTTTTGTCTCCCTGTGTAGCTGGCTGCTTGCAATGTTTCTACAGCATCCTCTTTACACAAAACACCATTAATAGACTGGTGCCTACGAGCATCCAGATGAGACTTGGGAGACTCATTTTTGCACCGGTTCTTGGAGACATATCTTACCAGTGCATTTTAGCTGTGTCACGCTAGTGATGGATTGAAAAAACAACACGCTTTGCTCCAGAAAGGCCCCATCACTGCTGACGGAAGTTAGACGGACTGGTTTTATTTTCTCTTTCAGCCACCATCAGGGAGGGATTACCGTGGGCTGTTCAGGCTTTGGCAGGGGGGTGGAGAGGAGGTGGCGAGGTCTCGCTCCCCAGCACTTTGATAACTCCTTCTCGGAGGGAAGAGCTGCTCCACGTTGCACAAGGCCGGAGTTTCACACAGCTCTCGCCGTGGCACAGAGTGTGGCAGACGCAGGACTGGAGCTGCGAGTGATGAGGCTCCGTCATTCAGCTTTCTGTGCACGGCTGTGAGAGCAGCCGCTTGGAATTCAAAAGATTTCTTGGAAGTGGGCTGAGCCTATGAGGGAGGCACGTGGGGGCTGATCCCGGGCTTTTGGCATGCCTTAGCTCATCTGCTGCACCGCTCTGCCAGACGTGCTTTGCAAGAAACAATGAGGAGGATCCGCCTTAATTAAACCCTTGGAAGCTTCGCGGGTGGCGAGAATCACGGATGCAGGGATAACCAGCTGTGGCTGTCGCAGCAGCATCTTCTGCAGACCCGGGGGTCGGCACCAGCGTCCCTGGAGAGGCTGTTTCTGGGTCGCAGACAGAGATCTGGGAAGGTTTACACTTCCTACTTACTATCTGACGGCTCCACTTAACATTACTGCCGGCTCCTGGAACAGCGGCTGACCCGAACAGGGTTTCTTAAGCATGAAGTGAAATTTCTCGTTGATGCAGCTGACTAATTTCAGTGCCCTGAAGAATTTGGCCCCTGATTACAAACCAACTGACAGACATGACTCAGGTGGCAATTAAATCCCTATAAAATATAAGACCCATTCAGTAACATTTCCATGTCCCTTAGAAATATTGGCTCTTGCAAGTATCCAGTCCATTGCTGGCTATTCTAAGATAAACATGATCATTAAGTGTACTAAGTTCTTTTTCTTTAAGGGCAGTGAAAATCAGAACTCTGAGCACTCTTAGTGGGTGTTGAAATTCTGATTTTTTTTTTTTTTTTTTTTTTTTTTTTAATCTCCCTAAATTCCAGGCCTGTGTGGCTTTCTGTGGAGGTGAGTTTTATAGTTCAGTCACACATCACATGAAAGAGTGTTTTCTTTGATCAATTTTTAGCTTTCCATTTTTGAATCTCTCTATTCCTTTCTTCTGAGACAGGGAAATCAACTCCTTAGTTCTATCACTTTTTAGCATATTTCTACCTTAAAGAAAAGCTAAAATTCATTCATCTCACTCTCTTTCTTATGGTACCCATGCTTCCCTGTTCATTTCCATTTAGTGAATTTTCCATGCCCCAAACACTTTTTTTTTTCTGTACTTTGAACTCTCCCTTAGTTCTGCTTTGTCCCTTAAAAAGAGAGAGGGAATATATAGTTTACTAGTCAAAATTGCATGGCTTTTTGCTATTGAATAAACTTAGAAAAGCTGAGGAGGAGCTGCATGAGAAACAGTTTGGGTGCCATCCTAGCCAGTTATTGTGTCCACAGCATTTCAGGAAACCGCTCCTGTAAAACATCCTGGATGGTGATAAAGCACTTTAAGCTTGCATTAATAGTGGCAGGATTTGAAACTGCTCAGCACCTCTTAGGTATCCTATCCAGGAAGAGAAGATTATATTTTTGGCTGCAGTTGCAAAGCTTAAGAGGTTTCAACCTATGTTTCTCTATAGCAAAATCAGGATATTTCCTTTATAATACATTAACAGGAAATATTTCTCTGAATACTCTGTTGTATCTTCCAACAAGATGCATAAAGCTTCTTTCTCAAATAGGCCTCTTAATCCATTTTTTCCCTCACAAACCACATGAATCACCCATGTACTAACAATTTGCCTCATTTCTCAATCCATCTTTTCAAGACAGACCACACCCTGAGCTAAGTCTGTGTCCTTTCCCACGTGGTAAAAGTCCCTGCTAGCAAGCAGACTGTCACTACCTCCATGACCTCTGGAAACATGCAGTTTAGGTCATTAACCAGGGATGTAGGAGTCCTGGGTTGAAATACCCTGCTAGCGTGACTCAGAACAGAGGTATGGATATATGATTTCAGGTTAGTGCCCTGTCAGGTATTTTCTGTTGGAGTTTTATCACTTTTGGTAGATGAAACAGCTATTGCTCAGAAAAGCCTTTAAAATTCATGAACCAGCAGTCTAGGGAGTCAGGCTGCAACACTGCTCACCAGTCACGTGCAAAGGCATTATCCTGTTGTTGTTCAGTAGGAGAGGTGGATCAAGGGTATCCCAAAACCTGACTTTTAGGGAGTTCCCCTTTAATATGGAGGGCATTGCTCATGTCTCAGAAGAGACTGCAAGCCCATTTGCACAGCTTAAATCTTGTTTGAGGTCTCTGACCCTCACATTACCCCCATTTGCCACATCCTAAAGTGGGAGATATGTCTTACTGGCAATGCACTCTCCTCTGAGCTTTTGTCTTGGGCTGAGACCCCAAACACTTCCCTAATATTGGACAGTGGACTCCGTGAGGAGGTTTCTTTTTTCAGAAATCAAGGCACCCTCTGGGGCCAATGTCAGGGAGAGGTGTCAGCAGCGCCAATCAGACAGATTTAGATGAGAAAATGCACAGCAAAGAGCCTGACTGCTTCTGAAGATCCAAAAAAGATGAATCTGTCAATTTTTGCTCTAAATGGGAAGCTGAACTTTAAGTCATGGCTTAACCAAAGGGCAGCATATGGCAGCACTACAGCTGTTTGAAATCCACATGCACTTCACACTGGCACTTTGACAAACGCTATTGTGTTACAAATACTGGATGACACAGTAAATCTGGGGCTGCATTCAGCTCTGCCCTACGCAGGCATAATTCCCACTGACTTCGTCCACGTCAATACCAAAAAATGTATGGAAGTGCGTAGGACCGAAACAAATACACAGTGCTTGTAAGGAATCCTTCTGGCAGACTGAGAAACATTTGATACGGTTAGACCCCTGTAGCAGGAAGCGTGAGTGCTATAATATGGAACTGGAGGAAAAATTAGGGAATCCATGAGGTCTAGAAGATGCCTGGTGATTTTAAAGACAAAACTTGAATTTCTGCACTGGAGCAACAGACATGCTGGCTGGTCATTATAAGGGGAACAGGGCTCCTCCCGCTGAGATCCATTTACTGTCTTTCATACTCTGCTTTTTGTCTCTCTGCCAATTTCTACAAGGAAAGAAAGAATTCAGAGGGCTTTTTTTTTTTTTTTCTTCTGAAGCGAAAGGCTACAGGAGGCCTAAAAAGAGCACTACACAAATATATCAGAGAAGAGATCATGTTGCAGGGAAGCTGTGGCTGCCAATGATGAGATCTTCAGTTTCTTAGCCACTTTAGGTCAGAAACCAGGTGTTATGTTGTTGATCCCATGGCTGCTTGCCATCCCCTGCCTCCTCCTGTAACAAACAGTCTCAGCCGAACAGCTTTCACCGCTCCAGATGTTTAAAAATACACTTTTAGAGTACTTGAACAAGAAAGTGCTCTTTGCAAAGTACTGCTTTCTGTGTTCAGTGGCAGGGCCGGTGCTGACTCCTCTACACTGATTTTTAGATGGCATTTTAAAAGCTTCAACAAGTCTGGACACATATTTTCTCTGCTTAAAACCTGCTTAACTCTTTCAGCACTGTGGTTTTAGATCCCCCTGATGTTCATATAACTACAAAGGTCTTAAAATCCGAACAGTGGAAAATAAATGGGAAATCAATGGCCTTTTTTTCTCAGAAAGAGTAAAGGCAGAAAGGAACAATGCTGTAAACATATCTATGAAATCAACTTACTTGTGCATTTTCTACCACTAAGAGCCAGAAGAAGCTGTCTTATACCAAATGATCAGGCTGCAGGGACATTTTTTGCAAAGGGTACAATAACTGCAGAAAATACCCCTCTACTGGAGCATTTGGGGCACTTTATAATAGTCACAGCCCCAAATTTATTAAGCCAAATGACATTACAAACTGTGCGGAAAACAGAGCAAGAGTTAAAAATCATTTAAGATTTAGGTAAAAATCTATCCTCATGTTAAAGGCATGTACTTTATGCTAAAAGAGGCAGAGCTGGTGCTGGCATCAAAGGCAAGGATGTCAGCAGGAAGTGCCAAGGAAACAGCTGAGGCCTTGCACTTCAAAAAGCTTAACTCTGGGTGAGGGATGTTCCCACCAACAGTCAAGATTCACAGATGACATTTTCAGATGTCTTCGGTTTTTTGCATCCAGGCAATCACATGATGGATCCTATGCCATATGTCTTTTCCATGAGCTTCTGTTTCTTAGGTGTCTACAACTGCTTTCAGTTCTCCATTATAAGGTGGAGAAGAAAGCCTCACTGGTTTGTCTTGTTATTTTAGAATTAGTTCCGTGAGATTTGGACAGATTCCTATTTCTCTTCCATTAGCAGAGACAATTTTTAGCTGCTAAATGCAGTGTTAACCAGTTTCTCTGACAAGGACATGGCTGACCCGTCAGATCTTTGACAAATGATTGATTTAATCTAGAAATGTCTATTTATAAACTAATGCAAAAAAATATTAAGGATGAGTAAACTAATTAATAAGCAGTGTATTCCTGCTGGCAACATGGATAAAATTACTGCTAGGTCAACAGCATTGCTCCATATGCTTCTTTTAGTTGTGTTCAAATAGCACAGGTGTAAACTTTGGATGACCTTATTTATTTCATATTTAAGAGGGTCATTAAAGGAAAGTGTCACCTATTGAACTAATTGCTTTTTTAATTCCTTCATTTGCTGTGAAGAGGAATAATAAGCTTCTTACCTTGTTAATACGTCTAGAGTTCTTATCAAACTTATCCTGCTTTTGGAAAAACTCTATATCCTCAGAAATGAGGCTGAATTTCCCCTAAAATGAGGCTGAATTTCCCCTAAAATCAGGGGCACAATCTTGAAAATTTATAATCTGAATGAGGGGGAGAGACACTCTGACTTTGTGTCTTTAATGCCCTTCATTCATTTATTTGCTAAGTGAGGCAGGCAACGTCAGTCTTAAGGGGTAGGGGAAGGGAAAGCAGCCACAGGCAGAGCTGAATTACATTTCTGTGCCCCAGATGAGGAAAGACTTGTGGGCACTGCAATGCTCAAACCTAAATTTTAGGTGTCTGACTTCTGTTGTGGAATCCAAGACCCAAATGGTGCATGAACTCACCTTCTGACACCTGGAGAGAAGAGTTAGGTGAATCATAACCTACCCAACTAAATTCATCTATTGTATACAGGCTCTGAAGTCAGAAGTGTTAAACTGAAAATTACGTGGAGAACACTTGGCCTGTGGTTTACTTGAAAGAAAAAAAAAAGAAAGAAAAAAAAAAAAAACAACGGGGAAAAGTGTGTATTTCTTTAAATTTTCTGCTGACAGACCAGAGATAATTAGCCTACAGCTGCAGACTGGGGAGAACGGCTCTTTTTTCTGCCTAGAAGCAGCAGGTGAAAACCCTGAGAGAGAAGCTGGGTGCCACTGACTTAATTTAGTTGCTTGAATTGAAGGCAGCATACAACACCAGAGAGAAACAGGGAGGTGGCAAATCTTCAAGACCAGGATTTCTAAAGAGTGGCAGTTAATAAACAGAAGCAGGAGTTCGACTAGAAAGAAGAAAGGATTAAAAATATGTACTCATGACACCCCTGTAGTATCATAGATGCCTTTGAGATGTATCAGCTAGGCACAAGCCCAGACTTAAAAGTAATGCACTCTGATAAGAAATGTGATATAGCAATGGAGAATTGTAAACAGTAGAGGATGGAGGAGTGTTACAAAAAACGTCACGAACCTATATACTGCTACACACATATCTTATGCAAAAAAACCTTTCCCAGTTGTCTGATGTGCTCCCACACATCGTTCTGCACCCTACCAAGGCCTGCTGTTTTGCAGGCACTCCTTGTGGCTTCCAGATACTCATTTCTCTTGTGAGCCAAAACACAATCATGCATTGCTTGCAACGTTTCTTGTATTGTGAGTACCTCTATTTTAGAAATGTATTAACATGAAGATTATTTCATTTTTGTGAAGGGGAAATTACTTGTCTGTTTCAATAGGCAACAGTTTAGTAATAATAAAAGGCAATAATAAAAACTACAACAAATTAACATAATTATCTGCCCACATAAATTCTTACGATACCTGTTCTATTGGGTATTTGTTTGAAGAGGCTTTTTTTATCTGCATGAGATGATAAAATGTACAGAGATAAAATTGCTACATTTATTTTTCAGGAAGGATCTTCAAAGTAGCCTGCTCACTGTATGCTGACATTTTAATAACATCAATGGGAGGACTTGTGGAGTAAGCCTAAATAAGTGTGGCAAAGTAAAGTACAAGATTAAAATGTATTAAAATGAAAGGGTAGAAGTCCTTCCAACACTTTCATTTGAAGGCGAGAAAGAGCAGTGTCAAAGAATACTGAGCTTCTTTGTGAATCGGGAGATAAGGAATACTGGCTACTGACAATCACCAGTCTCTCCTTCTTCCCATGTGCTGTGTACAAACACTGCCAGGTCTAATGAGGTGAGAGAAATCCTTGTTTTGGGGTCTTAGTAAGTGCAATCAAACATGAGTACAGCTGTGATGTAAAGCCAGGTATGACTCCACAAAAGAAACATAGCTCTAGCCACACTTAATAGATCAGGTATGGTGCAGCATGAATGCTTGGAGTCATTGTCCAGAAACAATAAAGTCACGTTTGAACAGCCTTTACCCAAGGTTAATATTCTGGCTATGAGAGGGGTCACTAGATAGGGCACAGATCCAGGTGGAAAAAAAGCCACAAGTACCCAGTGGCTTGAGTTGTCTCTCTGTGCCCACACTCTGCTCCACCTGAGGAAACAACCAGAGAAGCAGGTAACCAGGAGGAGGTGCAGAGAGAGTACCATGACGGTCAAATCAGGAAACAAGCCTTTATTGCTCATGTTTGTTTTGTTTATTATTTCCCCATTTTTAAATTTCTCGTTATATCAGGTTATGGAGAATATGTTTCTTGAGATACCGTAATGAAGCATGCACATCATCCAGTGCAGTGTGTTGCAGAATGTTGTGAGTTTTCTTTAAAGCCTACTCTAGCAGCCGTTGTATTTGATATACCATCACATCAGCAAATTTATATGCTTTTGATTAAACTTTTTGGTTTAGAATGGCACCTCTTAGTAACACATAAGAGCAGAGCCAAGTAGAATAGCAAACAGGAGGAAGAATGCTGGAGGAAAAAACCTGCAGATCTTGGATAGCTGCTTAGAGATTTTGTATAAAAACCTGTGAAGATTTCTTGTCACTGAGCAAAAAAAAAATGTTTTAGAGGTTTATAGCAAGTGTTAACAACTGCATACTAGGCATTCTTCTCCCCTTGTTAAGCAAAATAAATAATGAAAGTACCAAGGCTTTTCAAAGATTCTACCAAGAGGAAAGTGCCAGCTTTTTGTTTATTTATTTACATTTATAAATTAGTGATATATTGGATGCAAAATCATTTGAAGGGTTGCATATTTATCCAGTGTGAATAAATGTCAAGGCCTGTGTTAAATTTATGGCAGCACAGTGAAACTCAGCCATGCCCACACACCTGCATGAAGTGGGTGTTTTTGTTCCTTGGATCATGTGGATTATCTCCACTGTAAACTATGCATTAATAAAGAGCAGAACAGGCACTTACCATATTCCCCTTTGGAATTAAGAAATAAAAGACAACTTGCATACTTGGCTGCCTTTGAGGAAGCTTCTAGAAAAAAAAGTTCAGAAGGAAAATGAGAGGAGTATAATGACTAAAAAAATAAGGAAAAATACTGTGCCATTTTAAGTGTAAATGTATCTTGGAAACACCAACCCAAAATGCTACTGAGTAGCTAAGTCTATGCAAAGTGTCTTTTGCTGTCCATTTGAAAAAATAAACAACACAATCATCAAACCTAAAAATCCTCTTTTGTAGAGACATCAAACATAAACTATAACTTTCTGTTTATCTTAGACCTGAAATATATATTTATAGGGAATTAGAAAGCCCATGACAACCAGTTTGATTTTTTTCACCCATTCTGGCTTCAGGAAAGGAAATAGAATCCAGAAAAACTGTCCCGCCTGAAACCTATCTCATCATCGGTTCTCGCAGTGCAGTGCGGTGGCAAGGAACAGTTTCATCAGGAAATCAGGAGTTTGAAGAGCTGCTAGTGCAGAGGGGAGATATTCCTCAGGAAGGACAGGAAACAAGACTGCGGTGGATTTAGCAAGTGGGGGCAATAATGTACAGATCCAGCAAGAGAAATGCAGGTGAGAGCACCGGTAGGCAGGAAGCAATGCTCTGCAGAACTCCACAGTGTCCTCTTAGTTCCCTGTTCCCTGTACAGGCAGCTTGAAATCAGCATGGCTGTTCACAGAGTGTGGTACAAAGATATTAAAAACTCATCTCAGCTAATCAGAAATATCCTGAAGATTTTAACCACTAAGATCCAGGGTGCTGGAAAGGTGGAGCGCAGTCCTGTTCTGTTGGCTACATTTGATTCCTTACTTGTTTTCCAGTAGTACACCTGGTACAGAACAGATCAACTATTTCGTTGTTATTCTATCAAAAAATTTTAATGTATTTTCCATAACTTTTTTTTTAATTATTTTTTCTTTTTCTTTTTTTTTTTTATAAAAAATGTCACAGTAGTCTATATTAGTACCACCTTGTTTCAAGGAAACATATTTACAGTGCCACAAGAATAATCAGGTGATTCTAAAGCCCTTCAGTGCTCTGTGGCTGTAGGCTTACATTGTGTCTTTCAGGATTATTATGGCTGCTGGGGTTGTTTTGTGCAACATCTCTCAATTTTCTTAAGGCAAAAGAAAACTGCTGTGGATAGGCATGGAACCACTATCTTCCTTTTCTCTCTTCATTTTTTAGATGTGCTCACAATATAAAATACTATGTAATTTCAGAAGGGTATAAATGAAAGAATTAATTGAAAAATAAGTAACTTCATCTATGTCTCATTTTAAACTTCATGCATAGCCAAAAATTAGAGAGTGGAATATATATATTTTTTTTTTTTCCTCTTTAGATTTTTATCTGAACATTTGTGTCAAAAAAATCAAGTTCAAACTAATCAAGTCTGCACCTTTGTGCATATACCTTTTCCCTGAGGCAGAATTATTAGATGAATTGTTGTACTACTGATTTGTGGAAAAAAAAAAAAGCCAAAAATTAGAAAGTGCAACTTTTTCAGGTTATTTTTTGCAGATTCATGAGGATAAATACCATCTCTTCTTACGTGTTTGACTGCTCAGTCTCATCTGATTTAGCTCAATGAGCTTTCATGCCAATTTACTCATGGGCCAACTTTGCTTGCAAAGTGCTAATTGAGAGAAGGCACCATTGCTCAGGGCTATCCGCTTTCTGGCTAGGACAGCTGATTTTACTGACAACATTATCAGCCAATGTTTCCAACCCAGATGATGAAAATGGGAAGATTTGAACTGGGTCATCATTTTGATACAATTAAAATGAAAATGTTTGTTGCTTTGCCAAGGTTTAAGTAATCTGCTAGTGGACACTGGAACTTTTAGCATGGAGCATATCTGTGTTAGATTCAATTCAGGTAATCACAAGTCAGTTTAAACATCACAATTTCAATGTTTATCTCTTTTTGTAGTGGAGTTCATTTAGGCATTCATTTAGGCTTCATTGACACTAGGCTCTTGTGCAAGAATTTAGGCAGAAGAGGTTCCTGGAGTACTTCATAACTGTGAAGGCCTTGGTCAGCTTTTAAAAGAATGGTTTACAAAAGCTCCTCCGAGTGAAAGCCTGGAGGTATCCTAACCCCACACAGCGAGGGTGCCAGTCAGTCACTGGGGTGGGTCACAAAGGTTACTGGAGATAAAGGAATTTTGCAAACCGTGCATAGACACTGCATGATTCAACACACCAAGAGGGCAATGTGCTCACTCCACTGAGCAATTTAATGTCCTGGAGTAATGAAATGATAAGTCTGTTTCACACAACGGGCCTGTCAAAAAACCCCAATAATAATGATAATGGGATTCCTGTAGGAGAACTCTGGAAAGTTTTACTTGGAAGACTTAAAATTGTTAATTTTTTGATGCAAAATCATAATTAACTCAAATAAGCTCTGGTAACACATGGTGAAATAAAGGTAATCGCTAACATTGAGAAATACTGATTTGCCCATTTTCATCCATTACACATGGCTGACATAGTTAACTGCTGTTGTTCCTGTGAAACATTGTAGATTGCTGGAGAGGAAAACACAGCTTGGTCCAGAAGGTGTGTACTTAATTTTACCCCAACCTATGTTTCATTTATTTATTGGTTTCGCCTCAAATTAGATGGAAATTAGAACCCTCAAATTAGACCTTATCTTTCATTTGCAGGTGTACTGAGCCTCTCCTAAAAGTAATGTGTACACATGTATGTGCCACAGTATGTGCTTTCATATCCATGCTCCTGTAATCTTCAGATGCTTGTATTTAATTAATACTTATTAAATTAATACTTGGGGGGGGGGGGAAAGGGGGACAATATGTAACAACTGCTCTTTTTCAGAACAATAGCCATTTATAAAAAGCATGCATAATATTTAAAACAAGTAAACTCAGGTAGCCTATTAAATGTTTTTCATATTATGCATTCACACTCTACAAGAAGGTCTATATACCTAGACTTTGATAGGTTGCAACTTTTTTTTTTTTTCACTAGTTACAGTTCATTTTTATAAGCTTTGCTCAGGTAGAGCAGGATGAAGGATGACTCTGCTTCTATCTAATGAGCACTGCTACAATTATGCCCTCAAAATATTGCTTTAAATTTAAGCAGTAAGATGGAGCCTCAGTAAGTGTGAATAAAGACATTTTATTATCACTACTGATAGCATATAAACTTTAGATAACTAAATGTCTCAGTTTTTTTCTTGCATCACACACCAATTTTTACTTTGTTTAACCACGGGTTTAGGGTAAGGTTGTCACTAGCACAGCAAATATATTAATAATAGCCATTTCATATTCAGCAGTGACTGGGCTTTATTATATTCAGTAATATCCACTACAGAATGACTTGGAATGAAGCCGTTTCTAGAATACAGCTTTCAAACTTGTTTCAGAAATCATGCATAATGGGGGAATGAAATATGGTTGCAATACAGGAGTAATGTTTGGACAGTTATATTGTAATTGTATGCTGTATTTCCTGAAGTGAAATCCATTCTTGAGTACTTGCAAATGTGAACGTAAGTTCCAAAATTTGATGATTTTCTACCAAGAATCCTTGTCTGCTTTCTATTGTACTTCATCCTAGTCTTGGGTCAGAATATTTGATGTCACTGTAAAACAAAAGGAAGGTAATTCAAAAGCATATATATTACCTTGTTAAGCTGAATTGCATTTCCCCTGTTTTAAAGAAAGTGCTCAATGTTTCTGAGTTTCATAAAAGATTTTGCAAGTGATCTTACATCTGTCCTGACACTTAAGGATAAAGTGTCTTTATCACCTGACTTAACAAAAGAATTGGTCAATTACTTGATTATTTTTCTCTCTATATAAAACCCTTAACCTTTTACTTTGAAATACTCATTTCTAAGTGCAGTGCCAGCCTGTGGAATGCTTGATAACAGCTCATAGGCCCAGATAAATATGATAATTCATTTAACCTTTACTTCAAATCCACTTATTTGTTACAGGCATCAATCACATCTAAAAACTCGAAGATGAATGTACAAGCTGCACTTGGATGTGTAGTTTGTGTGGTCAGGAGCATAAAGACATTAAGCACACGTGTAGTGCAAGCAGAAGTCGGCAGCACAGACAAGGTGTGAAATAGCAGCCTTGCAGCTCAAATACCAGATCAATGGAACATTTTAAAGCTAGTTTAAGGTATCTGCTACTAGATTTTTGCTGTTTGCATTAAATATTTGTTGTTTTGGTAGTTGTTAATGTTTAGCTCATACAACTCAACAATTTTAGTTTTCTTCAGCTGTAGACCTGGGAGGGTTTGTGCTCTATATCACAGAGATTCCATGTCAAACTGTAGTTTTCTAATCCTATTAGACCTGCGTCTGTTATGATATTAATTGGTGGAAAATAGTATTTAATAGTTATCCTATTATACAGTCTTTTCCTTTGTCACCGGTTTGTTTCATATCTCTAGAGCTCAGGTTTTCTTCTGGCTTTAATTCAGTATGTTTGAAAAATCAGAGGCCCAACAAAGGCATGAATGGAAGCACGATATCCTCACTCCTTCTTCTTGGCTAACACAAAGAAAGTGTAGTATATCTCTCCTTTGTTTCTAGGTAAGGATTTAGAATGGCTTTTAAAATATCTCAGATTACTCTTCTCACATTGTTTATCCAATATGACCAATCATAGCAGGCTCTCTTCCAATCCTCCTGTTTAACTTATCAGCTTGTTAGTTCTGTGGAATCTTTCTCATACATTTTTTTCCCTTCACACAACACTCACCACAGGTGAAATTCATTCCTGGGTCTAGAGCCAATTCAAGGATCATGCGATAAGTTATTGCTTAAATTTATAGCAATATTATGAGAGCATAAATTAATTTTTAAGGACCTAGTATGGTCCTCTGAACAGGTGTGAGTTTTAACTATTAAGATAAAGTTCTTTTCAGCTGGAAAATTTGTGGCTTTTCTGGTACTTTCAAACCATTTAAACTTGCGGTCTCCTTGACTATAAATGCAGTTTGCAGTGAGTGAAGCCCATGGTAATGTGACGCTTAAGCCTCATTTATATGGAAGGCAAACAATGGCTGTAACAGAGTTTCAGAATGGTGTGGGGGACCAAATTATCCGGTAGCTTCAGTATGAGCAATTCAATGAAAATATTTAAAAGTTTCAGAAAAATTAACTGACACCTGCATGCTTGGTATTATCTACAGCTGAATTAACTGGGAGAAGCAGCTACCAAGAAAGTGATTATAATAATGATAACAAAAAGAATGAGCTAATTGCAGTGCTTGACTCCTTTTTGTAGATTAATAACTCAGATTTGGTTTAAGGAAGATCAAGAAAGTACTTTTTTTTTTTTTTTTTTTACTTTAGAGAGAAAGGAAAAACAGACAAACTTACATAAGTCTAATTTTTTTTTCTTACTTTCAACCAACAAACAACTTCTCTGTTGGAAAACCAAGCATTCTCGTAGCACATTCTCTGTTCTATATCTCAGTCAAAAATTCAAGAAGATTAATTCATGGACAATAGGATAAACTTCATTTAATTCTATATAGAGTGCCATGGTTTCTCATACATTTAAGTACAGCTCTCTGCACAACGATAAAGCTGGGATCTGTGCTGGAGACCTTAAGCTGGATATAGAACTTGTCTTGTGGACTACCATCTTTGCCCTGCAATGAAAAGCCTATCACATTTAAAACATCATACTGTGTTTTATATTTGGAAGTTCACAAAGAGGGATAATAAAAAAAAACAGAAAGGCAAAAAAAAAGCCTTGGTGCATTTTTTGTATCTCATGTTTTGAGCAAACTGTTCAATCAAATGGAATTTGTAGATGACAAAATGGTACCACAGCAGTTGTGCTTTCATCCTGGAGGAATTGGTGATTGGTGATATTTGATGCAAATACAAATAGAGTGTAGCTTCTCATCAGTCTTCACGTGAAGAGGACTTCCTCTAGAACACTCACCACCTGGCTGCGGCTTTGTGGGCCAGTCCCTCCTCCATGATGTGTCTTTTACTTATTCCTCTTGAGTACCTCTCCTTTCACTTTTGGTGACACAAATCTGCCACGAAGGTGTGCCACATGTTCCAGTATGTTGACTGTCATTGTTTGTGACACAGTGGAGGGTTTACCTGGTTTTCCTGGATTTGTCCTTTGCTGAGGTTGTGCAGTTCTACCCACCAAGGGGAGGATAATACCTGAGGGCTAAATCTGGCACTTAGGATGCCTGCTAACACAGGTAGTCTTTATGAAATGCTTCCTAGCAGCAATGTGCTATGAAACAAAGGCAGCTATTAACTAAACACAGCTTTGTAATAATAATAATACCCCCCTCGATACATTATAAACAAAATTCAGAAATGAGTAGCAACTCTTGCTGGCCGAGACAAAAGAGTAAATATGGACTTTAATTAAAGGGAAAAAATAACAATGTTTTTTCTTCAATATTTTTTCCTCTTTGAAAGGTCTCTCTCTTTCCCAATGTTCTCTTCTAAAATTTAATTTTTCTCCAGTGAAAAATATTTTAGCCTGCATTACATTATTTTGTCAGTTCTTTTCTTATTTATTTTCCCATGTTGTATTAAAACTTCTGATTCACTATCTATGTTATCCAATAGTTGATATATTAGACCCTGTTACTGCATTCACTGTTCTGGCCATGCTTCCTTCCTCTCTTAGTATCTGTCTTCACGATTACTCAATCATTATCTTTGTTATTATCCTGTTTCTCTTGTGCCTTATCTCTGTTTCACTCATCTTTTCCATCCCTGCAGCTGGTCTCCCTCTCCTGTCACCTCTTTGGAGTCTAAAACTAGGCGTGTGTCATCAAAGAAATATTTCATATGCATTGGTTTTTCCCTAAGTGCATCTGCTTGTCTTTTTAGTTCTACTACTTGATCTTTCAGTACCACAAATGATAACATTTTTAAATGTTCAGTTTTGCTTCACCATTTCATTCCTTTTCAGGGGAAAAAAAAAAAAATTATTGCATACCTGAAAAACTGACACCACTTGAAAAATCCCCAGTAGATTACACAAATGTTCATGATGGTTTACTGTGTCCACATTAAAAACTGACTTCAAGAAGAGGTTGTACACCATGTCTATGGAAACTGGCAATTTCTTATTCTGCGACTATCTCCTCCAAAGTTAGAGCAATTTGCTCTGTTGAGGAGAAGAAATTAACTCGGACCACTTCCACTGCAGTGGTAATGATGTCTGAGCTAACTATGTTAAGATAGTCCAGATAGCTCTGTGCTTCAGGGAACTCACTTCTGAGCAGCCATATCCTAGGAATAGTGAGATAATTAGGAAGCAGTTTCAGATAACTGATGGCAGAGCTTCACATTTTAAAGGTATTACTATATATGCTAGAAAAATGAGGTTTTTGAATTAGTGTTTCCACATGCCTCAGCTCTATCCTCTAAAAATCAAGCCCTTTAAAGCTAGGATGGTTACATGAAGTCAGGGCAATCAAAATCATACAACACTGTTAAACACAGTGGTACTATGAGTATTCTAAAGAGCATGTTTGGAATTACATTACCTCCTGATTAACAGTGGCTTTTCTGACTTCCTTCGTTGTGAGGATGACAAAAACATTTCTGTCTTGGATGTCTTTCAAAAATCCCTTGGGTGGCCAAACCTTAATAGTACCTCCATTTTCAACTTCTGGTTGTGAGGTTCTTTTCTATAGTGTTTCAGAGGGTGGGAAGTTTTTATTTTTTCTTTCTTTTCATCTCAGAAAGCCTAATGGAGTGTCCAAGAAATCCCTAGAGAAATAAATCTAGACCTTCAGGACCTCTTCATTTTGTCTCTTTCAGACCCCTATTGAATATCTGAAACAAAGATCAGTGAAGGCTTAAAGTAAATGATTGGTGTATCAGTCTCTACCATATTAATCAATTATGTTTCTTTAAATGCTGTTTCTCAACTATTAAACAATGTGTTTCTTGTGAGTGAAACGGGATTTTCATAAACAGCATATGGAGCTGACTGTAAACCAGATTTGCTTCTTACTTTTATTAAAAAAAATCAAGCTGACTCTGCCAATATTTGGCAAAGCCGGTCATCTCCATGAGATTTTCTGGAACAAACAATAAAATACTTCTATGATTTTTTCCCCTTTTTTTTCCCCCCTCACAGCAGTATTTTTCTCCCTAAACGTCACATTTATGGTTGTATTTTAGCCTTAATTTAAAATAAACAAAAATAATTTAAAAAAGCTCTGGGAAAGATCTACCCAGACTGTTTTGAAAGGCTTTCATGTGTATCCCTCATGTATTTGAGGGTTTTCATGTGTATCCTGCCATTAAACCAACAGCAGAGATGAAAAGACGGGGAGGACCGTGATCGATCCTGTGGAGCCTGATGAGGAAAAGGTAAATTCAGGGCCTCCTCCAGTGAGGTGAAGAGGTTTCTTTTGGGTGAAGGTAAGACTTCAGTGGGAGATATCAGGAAGCCTTTTCTTGCAGTATCTGTTGATAGCCAAATCTCCTCTCTGAAGTGTTGCAGAGGTATAGAGATGAGAAAGGTCAGCAGCCTCGGCTCCTTTTGAAGCACCCTCAAGCCACAGCTGGAAATGAGCACCTGAGCAGTGAGGTCCTTCAGGTGCATGAGGCACATACCAGCTCTTGTCCTGAGAGCCACACGCGTCAGGGAGACATGGAGAACTCCTCATGTTTTGGAATGAGACATGTGACAAAATGCTGCAGAAGCCATGCAGATCTGTGTTAACTGACGCCCATCTTTTCCATCACAAACTCCAACAGGAATAAATAAAACGCACTGGTTTTTTTCCACCTGAAACCAGCTCAGAGTTGAGTAGAGGACACACTGTGTGTGTATATACTGTGAGGTGCTTCCTTATTCCTGTTTCAGGGTGCTATACCTAAAGTGAGAGACTATATAAATGCAGAACAAAGAAACCTGGAAGAACAGAAATCCAGTTGCCTCGAGTAGGAGCAGTGACCATCCTCTTCTGCCCTGCACAGTCATGAAAACCAGCAGCCTCTTGAAGAGGGGCAGAGCTCCTATGGCTATAAAAGGGCAAGCAAGAGAAAACATAGCACAAGAATTTACCGCTTCCTTCACATAGATTTTATTATTATTTTCATCTCCTTTTCCTTTTAGGGGGAGGTACTTATACAGTCCATCAGATTTTAATGTGAAACATTTGTGCACATATTAAATCTTGTGATTGCTACTTGCCCAGCACTATTGAGTAATGATTTGAATGATGGCTATCTGCAAATTCTATACTCTAAAATTATAATAAAAACTCTGAATATTACATTTTGCTGTCATTCTTCCCTCTATCAGAGTAAATATATATTGAAATGAGGTAGAGTTCAAAAACATTACACTGGGCTGTGATTAAACCAAGATGTAAGGACATCTGTCAGAAACAACCTCATGGCTAATATTTTCACAGTAAAATTTCTCTTTATTTATATATAGAGTGAGAAAATGATTCTCATATATGATTTCCCCTTGTCTCAACTACAGGCTTTTCCTGAGGAAAGGCAGTTGGCTCAGATTTTGACCCCTTGTTCCCTTTCGTTGTTTTTTTTGGCTACTCGTATAGCAAAAATTATTATTTTTTAAATTAGAGCCAATTATGTTACTGGCTGCACATGTCTGACAGACCATCAAAATTTAATTGCCACAAAAATTGCTTGCAAAAAATCAAAGTTACCTACGTAGTCTGCAAGATAAAGACTTACTCTGATTTTGCAAGTGTATTTGATAACAACAGGTCACAAAATAGGGAAAATCCAAGGAAACTAGAGGTGATAATTGCTTATTATTGGTGCACCAGCACCAGTATTCTTGTAAATCCTCCCTCAAAGATTAATACAAGAATACCAGCTCTAAATATTTTACAGTTTAATAGAAATCTGATTTATTTATGATTTGTTCTTCCCAGAACTTATGCTTACATACAAAACTAAGCTATAGATAAACCTATGAAGATATAGAAGATGTAAATTAAGATTGGCATCTCTTTGTGCCAGAGAACTATGAAATATGAAGTATTTTTGTTATGCCACTTTATTGACAAGTGCTTTATACATTTGACAATGTCTTTGAATGAATAGCATTTTAGATAACTCAGTGTAAATATTTCCTCCTCCTATCAACATTATCAGAATTAGAACAGTGTAATGGGGACTGGCTAAAAAAAAAATGATAAACATGAAATTATTTAGTCATAAGAATATTTTCCAACTTTTCAGCTGATAAAATAATTGAGCCTGGAAAGTAGATAAAACAATCAAATAATATAAATATTCCCTCCCTACCTCACATATGTGAAGAATTAAAACTCCATGATTAAAAATACATTCAAAAATACCTACAGAAGTTTCATTTCAGCACGAAGCTGGCAAGAGTCAACTTGTCATTTTACAGGTAAATTGCTTTTGTTGTTATTTCACTCTTGCAAAACAAAGATTAGTGCTTGATTGCAGTGGAATTCTGACACCTGTGAAGCCCATTTTGGTTTTTAGCTGAAGTAGGTCATAGCTTCAACTTTAAACTTTGCGGGTGGGGATTATGTTCTTTATAGCTATAACCTGCCTTGACTCAACCAATCTTTGATGTGTTGGGTGGACATTGATAGAAAGAAGGAGAAATGCCACTTAAAACAAGAGGAAACAATGTTACTGCCTTACATGAACCTGTTTAGGTCTGGATCCAACATCCTCTGAGCTTAATGGCAAAGTTCTTCCTGATGCCAGTGGATCAGGAAACATAAGGGGAGTAGACATAACAGTTAGTTTTTCTTGCTTTTAACACAGAATAGGACTCATAACAGGGAAGGGGACCTCTGTGAAAATAGAGAAACTTGTATAGACAAAAAATCATCCATAAAGTAAACTGTAGCCACTGAAAATAGTTTAGCCCTCATGGGACATTTTGTGACTAATTTTATTTAAGGTAAAGAAAATAAAGCTTATGAATTACTGATTGCAGACTATATGAATCAATAGCAAGAAGCAGGAGATAAGACTCTGACCTGCGCTGGGAAGAGCAGAGGTGTGTTGTACTTCTTAATTTAGGTATTCCCGCTGCCTCTAAATCTCCAGTATGAGAGTCTGTGTGACATCCTGCATGAGTGCATGTGTGCCTGTATGTGTGCGTGCATCCAGGGATATGAGGCAGCAAAATGGGTGAGTAATTCCCATCAGACTGGAAGGAAAATCTGAAGTACAGGGAGATAATTGAAATAAATGGCAGATGGCTTGAGCTTGTAAGACAGAAATCCCCATCTTACATGCTATGTAGAGAAATTAAAATTGTTCATGACTGTCTCAGATCAGTTTAAGAAACAAGAAAGCTAAATGCTTTTTTGAACTGGAAGTCCATACAAAAAAGATCTAGGCAAGTGTTTGTATCTGTATTTCAGTTAGAGGTGTTCTTCTCTTTGAAGAAAACCAAGACACATGAACAGGGAAGGTGCTAACACACGTGCCAATCGGTCCCTCCAGTTTGGGTGATCAGGGGCCCCTCTTTATGGGGTTTACCATGGAGAGTGACAGTCCTGTGGTCAGGGGTTGGTAGCCACCTGAAATTAGTGATCACACTTCCAATCAGACCTGCCCCACAGGCCAGAACAGCCCTTATCAACTGCTGGGAACATCAACGCTTTCTTCAGTGATGCCCTTTGCAAATGGGATGCAGGACTCACTCCCTGTCCTTTCTACAGCAGAAGGGGATGCTCAAAAATGACTATTAAACACTCCTTGCTCTATCTAAGCCTAAAAGAAACCCTGATTTCAGTTTAATACATTTTTTTACCTGACTAAAATGGCTCCAGACCCTATAGAAATACAGCATCAAAGTGAAGGAAAGAGGTTGCTAAGGGAGTTTCTACTTTAACTCTGAAACTGACCTCACTGAAAAAAGTATTGTTGTAATT
Source organism: Melanocharis versteri (assembly GCA_013397845.1). NCBI lineage: Eukaryota > Metazoa > Chordata > Aves > Passeriformes > Melanocharitidae > Melanocharis > Melanocharis versteri. Next base: position 864,083 of record VZTG01001346.1, on the reverse strand, counting down.
ACAGCTAATGAACATGGAAAATTATTTTTGTTTTTGATTTTGTTTTTTTTTTTTTTTTTGTTGGTTGGTTGGTTGGTTAGGGGTTTTTTGGGGTTTTTTTTTGTTTGTTTCCTGTAAACAAATATCTCAGAAGACTTTCCTACATTAGCAGCTAGTGGACATAGCTGTATAATTCAGTAGGGAAACCAAAGCTATGAATATTGCCTTTGATTTAAAAAAAAAAAAAAAAAAAAAGAAAAAATACGTACATGCATAGATACATAATAGATATATACATAAAAATATTATATGTATATATACAGATATATATTCAGTTGTGTGCCTCTGAGTCTGCAGCCAGATTTCACAAGCACTTTCAATTTTACGTCAGCATAAGGATTTCAGCCACAAAATCAAATTATTTTGGTGACCTGTTTCAATTAGTTTACAAGGATAATCTGTGTTTCCAATAAAATTTCCATGGCAGATTACTATAGGAAAGATAAAGCTGGTTGAGAAGTATTGATTTCTTTTTAAATAAAGTACTGTGGTTTTTAGCTTTTAGTTTAAACCCAAAGTAATATATTGTTTTGTTTTCAGAAGTCATAAATAGGAATGTTAGTCTATAAAAAGCAAAACTCCTTCTATAAGTGCATGATCAATTTTCATGTGTTTAGTGAAAAAGTGAGCAATTTACAGATTTTTTTTTTTTTTTGTGGCTAGCATAACAGCCTTAAGAAAAGAAGAAAACAGCCACAAAAGGAATTGAAAAATAACTTTTTTGTTTTGCAGTGTTCTTCTGTGTGAGTATTTAAAGAGCATCTATCAACTCAGACCATTTTATCTGGTAACAGGACCACCATTTTTGAATTTGTGATTTGTACGATCGTCTCTTTGAACTTTCTCTATCAATAAGTCTTCTTTAAAGATGCAGATGTTAGCAAGGTTAATATATTTAACCAACATGCTTTTACAATCTCCTGTAGAGGCAGAATGTCTGCAGCATATTATGTTCAGTAGAGCATCACAGGCGATTAATATACAGGCAGAACTTTCAGAGAAAGGCACTCCTCATTGACTAGCTGTACTAACAAAAGAGAATCAAATTATAGGAGCCATCAAACCTTGTGCTTGGGGAAATAGGTAGATCACCATCTGTGCTTTGGCAGAAAATTAGCTTTATCATACAGAAATCAAGGGCTGCTTACAGTGTAAGGAGTTTACAGCTTCTTCTGAAATATCCAGCTTTGACTATTGTAAAAACACAGGAAAAAACTGTTTGAAATTGATTAGTGTAAGAACTTCTGATCCTTCAAAAAAAAATTCCTGCATTGTGCTGTGTAGCTACTGAGCCTATTATAATATATATAGCACAATCCATCCATTCAGTGAGATGTACTTAAGCTTACTGCAAAGTTATATAAATTAACAAAAGTTGTGAGGGTTGAGAAGCAAGAACTTTTTTCCTAGTGAAAAGGACTTTTTTTCTCAGATTTTGTTGTGCTCTTGATAAAACAGTCTTTTAAAAACTACTGATAATTCAGATTCAGTGATGTTATATTTTATAGCTTTTAAAAATATATTTATGGTTAAAAGTTATAACATGCTATTATGCTTTTATTCTGAAGCATATTGTAGTCAAAAAATATTTTTTCTTTGTCAGAAAGTATAATTTAGTGTTTCCAGCTTGTCTGTTGTATATGTGAACATTCATGTAAATTACATGCTGGCTGGATGGGTGTACACTATGCCAAGGACGAATCAGCTTGTAGACAAGGCAAAATGAAACTCTCTATACAATATCCTGAATAATTCCATCTCATTCACAGACCACTGGTTACAGTTTTATCTTCTTCATTTCATTGAGGAATAACTGTATGGGATTAAATCAAGTGTACCTGATTGCCTACTAGATCTTTATGAGAGGAAAAATGAGAACAAAAACATTAGTAAAAATGCACATGATTTGAGGATAATTGTCTTAAGCCCTAAACATTTCACCAGAACACTGAAGCATCCTATAAGATCAGCTTGCCTTCTATTGTTCTTTCCATTCATTCCATTGTACTCTGTTCATTTAGGATTTACCCAATATATTTCCTATGCAATATATCAATCATTTAATAAATCTGATTTAGGAAGTTATTTGCAATTTTGCATCTCATGGAAGTATGACATCTGATTTCACGGTCTTATCCTATTTTACGACGTGTTCCCCGGTTGCTGTAGCAACGCTGTTGCTATGGATTACACAATGGGAGTCAGTAGGGTCAGCAAAGATCAGAGCCCCGCCATTCTTCATTCAAAGGCAATTGTCCCTGAAAAATGTGGCTTACTTCAATATTTAAGGCCTGGGTAGTGATATTAAACCAGAATGATACTTCTGTTAGAAACCCATAATTAACCTTGTCTTCGACTCTAGGTCACACATTAATAGCAATTTCATAAAGTGGACATTCCTCTGTCTTTCATTCTCGAAAGCCGAGACAGGTTTTAAATAATATGTCTCTTGGAAAAATACATGGGTAATCGTTGCAATTTATTTTATGTCATTATCTAAGCCCTTGAGACCTCACATTCCCAGCTCCTCTCCCTGAGGTAATTGCATACATCTTGGGAATGTGTGAAATGGTGTTAATATTCAGTGCACCGTGCCTCTTCAGAGGATCTGCAGCCTACAATGGCGCACTGTCTTGATGTTTCTCTGCAGAAACTATTTTTGGGCAAGTGTAATAAGAAGCAGTTCTTCACAAAACAAGACTCCGGGGATATTTAACGATTCCCTGGATCCCAACAAAGTTCTTAGCAATTTCTGTTGTAAACGTATCCTCTGCAATTTGGTGGTTCAACTGACACCAACTGATACATTCCATCAATATGTTTTTCTTTCCTCAAAGAAGAATCAGCAGTACCATTTCTATCTGTAAGTTATTCTGTCTAATGCCTGTTTAATAATATTTATGCCCTCTCTGAATGTTCTGGGAGAAAGAATTGCATATAGAGGGACTGTTTCAGATTCAAAGCTTTAGGATGCAATAACTGAACTCTACACTCTTCTGTCTCATATTGTCATAACTTTGTACAAACAGCATTCAAAACAGTACCACCACTCATGGGCAAGGCAATGAACAGTCAAGTTCCTGGTGCTGAAAATCATTAGGATTGACTTTATTTCCCGTGGAATTTAACTTGAAAAATAGTATGTGACCTAATTTCTTACTTGCTTCACAGTATCAGTTGTAACTACGTAAGATAGAACAGCTTCTTAAAAAAAGCAGAAAAAATGTCTTCACAGTATTTTTCTTGGTTGTTTCTTGAATAGAATCTTTGATAAAGAATACACTCCCATGTTTTAAAGACATAGAAGTTAATAACATTTCTTTCTAAAGTAGTTATTTACTTTACAAATTTTTTGAGATAGCCTTGAACAGCCCAACAGAACCTCGAGGTACACATATTTAGCAGAGAAGGCAGCTGATGCATACCACAGATGCAATTTTTTAAACAGCATAATTTACTTTTCTAGTAGTCAAATACATTGTCTGCACAAGAGAAGTAGTACTTTCACACTTTTGTTTGAGCAAGTTGATGCTTTGCTTGTTTTCCCCAAACCCTACCTAACCCAGTTATTAAAAACTAACCTGTTCTCTTATTCTCCATAGATCCTGAGCAGCTAACTGGATGTTGGTGACTTGTTCAGAGCTCAGAGCACTCAGGATTCATTTCGCCCATCATCTGTGCAGAAATGAGGAGTCAGGTTTAAATTTGCTATCTAAGATTTTTGTAGAGTAATGGGGTGAGATATGCCATTCATTCTGTTCCAACAAGGTGTTTAGGATGGATAGATTTTGGAGGGGAACTTACAGCCCTGTTGCCCACCTGTACTCTAAAGTGCTATGTAATTTGCTGAGGAAGTAAATTATATTCAGCATATACTCCTTCTGTAATCCAGTCTCCACAGGCTGAAATACAGCTGTAGGTTTCATAGACATCCTTTTGTCTCGGTGTTCTCCTTTTCCCTCGCATTTACCTTACCTGATTATTTTGGGTATCTTAAACGTTAACCTGTGAGTACTCTTATTACAGCAATACCTTCTTATTATGGCTGAAAAGACAAGGCTTGCTTTCCTCTGAAAAGGTAAGGATGGTATATGACAGTCAATCCTGCGAATCTTAATCAGAGGTGTAGCTTCTGTGAGGTCTGTAGGGCTATTCAAACAATATTTGCCTATCACGAGTTAAAGAAAGCATAGTATTTGCTGCTCTGTTGACATTAGCTATGCAGATGAAACATGAAAAATAATTACTTTCTCCAGCTACCGTTTTTCCTCCAATTCAGTTCAAAAGGGATATCAATGATGTGACATGCTGAATTCAGAAATCATATGAAGAATATGACTGATGCTGAAAAATGAAGTGATTCAACACTTGTTTGGTTATTAGAAACATCAACTTCTAAACAGTCAATTACTTTCTTGGGTAATTCATACTCAGAAACTCAAATGTAATTTTGAAAAATGTAAATTATTCCAACATCACACAGTAAAATGAAAGTTGTTATAACTGAGGGACTTGTTAATGTCATAACATCACACAAACTATTGCACATGGGAAAACAAATTGTTACACATTTTCTTTGGCTCTGCACTTGGATCCAAACTTCAGTCATACGTCAACTCATCTTTTCCAATTAGCAACACTGTTTGGAATGACTTTCCTTTTTTTTTATGCAATCATTTTTAATGAACCTTCTGATCAAATGCACCTCATTATCTTTCGTGAAGAACTGAGACAGGCAAGCTGATTATTTAAAACAGTTAAAACTGCTTTACATTAGTTTAGCTTTGATGGGGTAAAAAAATGTGAAGGAAAATAGAAATATTTACTTTGTCAAATTCTTAAAGACTTTTACATGCATGTTCAAGTCAGATTATCTTTTGGACCATAGGTAGCAGAATAAATAATAGTTATTATCTTCAGCTTGTAGAAAGTGATGCACTTAAATATAATACTTTTTATTTCAATCTATTTTCCTGTAATATCCAAACAGGAAACTATTTAGCAATGCATAGATATAATCAGAAGCCAAAGGCAAAGTGTGTCACTATTTGATACAATAGTGTCATCATGTCTAAATTCTCTATTTCTTTTTCAGTGAACACTTCTTTTTCTTTGGTTTGGTTGTCTTGGTTTTGTAGCTGTCAGCTACGGTAATTACTGATCTTTCTATCTGGTGAATGTCACCTGTAACTCCAAATTAAAATACACCATTGTAATTAGATTTTAAATACATTTCTGATAAAAGGATGAAATGACCACTTCTTACTAGCTAAATCATCATATGCTGTTATAATCAGTTTAACCTCTCCTGCATCTTTGTGCTTTCTGTAGAGGAATATTTTACAAGTAGACCAATTCACTTCAAAATAAGTAGGCATAGCAGAATTTAGCTCTATGAAAAGTGTGTTATAAATAAGATCTAATTTCTCCTCTCTCTCTCCCACTTTCCCCTCCTCTTCCCATTTTCCCATCTCTTTTGTAATTATCTGAATTTAATTAGAAATAATATAAAATTGAGTCACAGCTTTCCTTTCACCACACAGGTCACTTAATACTGTCCTCCCTCGTTGTGTGTCAAGGGAATCTGAATGGTATTTCCTGAATGACATTTCAATAGAAACCTACAAATACAGTTTAACAAAGAGATCAAGGGATACTGTAAGGATGAGGCAGATTCTTTTTCTTTTTTGAAGGTGTGAAGAGTCCCACTAATTACACACCTCCATACTTAGGCACAGTTTTTTCCTCACGATCCGTGCCTTGCTCTTCCACCCTTCCGTCACCTCTGTACCGAGGGGGTTCACAGCCCACGCAGGCACCAGGAAGGTATGCTGTTTATTCCCCCTGTAAACAAAGCGTGGGGCTCGTCCTCTGCCAGCTCACTGTTGAGTGAGATAAGCAGACCTCCTATTGCTGAATTATGATCTTTCTTTCAGGCATATGCCCCCAGGATCTATAGCAATCTTTCTAACAGCTTGAAAAATGGAAGCGTTTTCAAAGACAAGCTTGCTGGTACTGAGACTGACAGACTATGAAACCTTGTTGTTATTCACACTCTGAGAAAAGACCATTCGTTGGCTTTCAGCTCAGCTTTTCATCCAATTGTTTCCCTAGCAGTTATTTAAGTGGTGATAACATTTTTTTTAATTGCAGGTTTAATTACAGGAAAAGTCAATTATCTCATAGGTACAGCATTTTACATAACGAAGGAGCCAATTTTAAAACAGCAACAGCAGCAACTCAGTTATGGCTCTCCCAAATATTTAGTTCTTGAAATTTAATAGCACGATTTTTTTCAAGTAATCTTTGTTTGGTGTGGCTATTAGAAATGGTTTATTCTATTTAAGACATTCAGGAGTTTATGATAAAAGTAGCAGCAGCTTTTCAGAAAAAAATAATTAAATGGTTTCTTATAAATTTACTGCTCTCTGCTTCTGGATCAAATCTTCCACTGAATGTAAACCAATCCAGCTTCCATGAGGACTGTAAAGTCGCCTTTATTTCAAAGGGGCGTTTGGCCAATTTTATCAGGCATATGTCTCAGGTTGAGTAAAATTTGTGAACAATAGGCAGGAGTACTGAAATATTTGTTGAAACAAAAGTCACATTGACCTCCTCACGTAAAAAATACAGTGCTTCACTGAAGTTTTTCCTAAATACAGGTTGAGCCCAAATTTTATGCAATATTGGACCATAAGTATATTTAGTTACAGCTTTTGATGTTGGTCTCACAGGGAAAATCCCAGTCATTTTTTCAAAATTTTTTCCAGATCACTGCTACAATAGCTGTCTGTTTTTCAATACAGTAAATATTTATAAGGAAAACTGCCTGTTCAAAATAATATAACAGCTGTCTGCTCCAACATCCCCCTAGTGATTCCCTCCATTACTGTACTGCTGTTGCAGTCAATCATCCTGGTCTCTTGAAACAGCAAAGTCCTCAAAGTCTCTCGTTCACACAGCCAGCTATGGAGAAACCTGTTGAGTTAACAGAAGACCCACTCCTAAGAGAAAAGGAGGAAAGAATGATCTCCAAAGAATTTTGACGCTAACAGAACAGAAAAATGCCTTTAAAAGCATTATCGGCCTAAGCACTGTGTGAGGCACTGCTGGTGAGAATGCAGGGATAGATTGAGCAAATATGTTCGGGGTGCATCTACCCAAACAGGAGAATGAAGGGCCCTTGTTCTCCTGTGAAAACCCAAAAATTCAAGTACAGTCTTGCTATGAGTTTGATGGTGATAATCCCTATCATGTGATGGGTTTGATGTTCAGCTGTGGCGGCTACAACTGCCCAGGGCTGATGAGATGGGCGCCCTTCTCATTCCTACCACAGTCTGTCATAAGCTATGGGAAAAGCTGGGAAAGTCTACACAGAGGACACTGGCCACAGAAAATGCCTATGCTGTGATCTCGGTATTTGACTCGGATACTGTACCTTTTGCAAGTTCAGCCTCTGGAGCAGCCAAAGGCACCACAGAGCAGACTGGAACCAGCATGCTCAGGCATGACTGGGCATGCTCATGCAGCCTTTCCCAGCCTGAGTGTAAAGCAGTTGAATATAGATTTTTTGTGAGATCACTGGTGCAAGGTTGTAGTTTGCCTTTGCATTCCCTCAGGGGGAAACTCTCAGTGCCCTTTCAAGAAGAGATGTACAGTGGTGCTTTCTAAGAGAAGGCAAGGTGTAGTTTTTTGTTAAATTAGAGTTCAGAGGTTCAGATTTAATATCAGTCTTTCAGTGTAATAATTTTCTTCTTTCAAAAAGAGGCATAAGTGCTGTGCTTAACCTAAGGGGCTAGAGAAAGGACCCCAGATATGGAGTGTCTCCCAGTGCTGATTTCTGAGCACAGCTGTTTAGAAGAAGACTGAGTGCATTTCAAGGCTTATAACCTGGAATGCAGGTGATGTACTTCACTGCCTAGCTGTGCACCTGTTTAACATCAGGCTTTCTTAATATCCCTTAGGCTTCTTATTATATGGTCTTCCGAGGCAACCCCAAAAAGGAAAGCAAGATGGAGTCTGAAAGCTCTCCATTATAAAGACTGAAAGCAAATATTCTTCATTTTTATTTCACGGTTCTTTTTACAGGGCAGATATGCACCTTCCAGCCATGATTAAGCAACAGGTATAATAATTGTTACTTGTTTTCTTTCTCTCTCTCAGGAATTAATGTAGTCAATGCTATGGGCCAAGAATTGCAGCTATTATGCGTCATTTTTTGTTGTACAGTGAAAGCTGCAATGTTGGTCACTCTTGACTTTTGATTAAAAAAATTCAAACCACCGATTTTTTACCACTGCTTTCCTTCTGCTGGCATTGACCATGAAGATAATGTAGGATTCTTATCTTAAGTTTTATGGTATTCAGAGAAGTAAGTAAGGTGTCATTATGCCACTGATGTATGAATCTTGGGTCGATTTTGAAACCTGAACAGAGCTTACAGTAGTCATAGACATTACAGCAGCCACAGAAATGAGATTTCAGAAAGTTACCTCTTCAGCTGTCATTTGGTTCGCTTGTTTAATGGGGTTGCCGTAGTTTGAATTTCTAGGCAAGGAAGATGTAATTTTGCCCACTAGAGATTTCAGGGCATGATGGGCATCCTCTTCTGAAGGTTTTTTTAATTTTCTTTTTTAAATTAGTTTAGAGCTTTTAATAGTGTCTAAGTTATTTCTGTGAAGAAATGAGCCTCAAGAAGAGCTAAAGGAATAGTCCTTTAACGTATTTATACCATATATATTTGGACAAAATGCTGAAAATGCCCTAAAGTATTGCATTCTTTCCTTCAGAGCATGTCTGAAGCTCTGCAGCAACCTTTGACTGCCCTGATAGTTCTACCATAGATGGTGGGAAAACATGGGTAATATAGAAAAATAGAAAGACTATAATTACAACTGTAACTAAAACTAACTGGTTTTTTTCTAAATGCCATTTCTGAAAACAATTACTATCTATCTTACTGTGTTTGTGTGTGGTGATTCATTGGCTGTGGAAATTCACACAAGAATTTGACTCAAACTAATATTCTAATAAATTCTTCACTAAGAAGTATGCGTGCTACATAGTATTGTCTTTCCTTGGACTTAGGAAGTCAAGTGTAAAGAATTTTACAAATCTTTCAAAAGCTTCCTCTGATCCATTGAACTTAAAATAGATTAGTCTCAAGGGAAAGGCTACTTTCCAGACACTGCAATTATAGTGAATGATAGCAAGCCAGAGACATCTGTTTAATGGAAACCTACAGACCAGTACAGCTAACTACATAATTCACTTTTTCTTCCTCTTTGCAACAGGGATTCTGTCACGTGCTGCTGATCTACTCAATATCAACATCTCTGCCCAGGCCAAAAGCAAAAAAAAAGCAAGAGAAGAAAAAGGAAAAAAAAAAAAAAAGAGGCAAAAAAAAGGTAATAAGATATATATTTGACATGCAGTGGGAAAATGAAAAATTACAGGTGATTGAAATTAGCTCTTCACTCACCAGAGAGACTTGCTAGAGAACACTAGGAAGGGACATTTTACTCTGCTTCTGGAGGTACTCACCCAGATATTAATAAAACTGCTATGCATTGCCTCGAGGACTCAACATCACAACTTTCACCAGGCAACTTGCTGAAGAGAATAATTATATACAAAGCTTGTATTCCTCTCTACAGCCTTTTAAGCAGTAGGATTAGCTCTTCTAAGCACAAGAAAGCTCCAAATAGAAGCAATTTCAGGGGATAAACCTAATGTTAAGAATTCCAAACCCCACCTATGCAATGACTAAGGCTCTGCAGCCATATAATGTTGTGCCATACTCCTTCAGCTGTCAGAAAAAAACCCATAGTTTAGGTCTTACATCTAAAGGAGCATGACTGCTGCTTGGAAGAGCTGTTAAAACAGGCTAGAAATTGCTTATAGTGTAGGAAGTACCAGTGCAAGCTCGTGAGCCATAGCCTGTGTTAGCGAAACTTCCCTCTCCAGGAGCTCCTCTGGCAGTCACTCTCAACCACTTGAGCTGGCACCAAGGCCCCCTCCCAGCTACACACCCCACGCTCACTCAGTCACACCAGGTTTCCTCACTGGCTCAACCCCAGGTTTCCCTGGGGTATAGCTTGGTCAAAGTTAGAACATGTAATCCAGATTGCTGAAGTATGCAGAGAAAGACATCACGTCTGTACTTGGCTTAACACTGGGTTTTAAAACAGGCATAGAAAATGGCTTCCCTGAACAGTTTCAAACATGGCTCATTTTTGGGCCTTCTGTATTTATCTATTAATCTAATTTTACGTCATAGTGGTTTTTTCTTTCTTTACCTTCCTTTAGGAAGGGTGCAGAATTTAGCATGATCTGAAGATGAAACAGCAGCAACTGATGGATAACTCTCAAAAACCTCCCATTGTTTAGGTTCACTTTGTTTGTTAGAGGAGTGTATCCTGAAAAGGTCTGAAGCAACTGTAAATTCGTAAAGTAAATAATAGAAGAAAGTTGCTTCCAGGTAGGTTTTTTTTTGCAGCTATATATCACAAGAAAAACTGTATAACCAAGAAGCTTCCATTGGAAAACTCTTGAGCAAGCTTATGATGTAGAACTACTGTTTCTGGAATATAAATTCTCACCTATAGCAGCTCCTAGTACATAAATTTTGTTATGTCAGTGGCTGTTCATAAACCCTCATCAGGATTTAGCCTACTCTCTCCTTTATGCAGTAGCCCTTTCCCACCGAATCCTTTTTAAAAATAACGAGATAAGCAATTTGCTGGGAAGTATTAGGAACTCTCCATATTAATATACAGTCCAGAGAGCTTCTATCCACAAAAAGTAAGAAATAAAAAATGTATTTTCCAGCATGCCAGTTACGTGTTGATTTCTCTAGGGACCCATCTCATTTCATGGTCATTTCATGCATAAACTACAACTATCAGCCATATCTTGGCTCCTCAAGGTGCCCACCCTTCCTCGCTCTATTTCTGGACTACTGCTTTTCAAAAGAAGGCACTAATCTGTTGGTTTTCAGGACTAGTGATTCTACTAAGTTTTTGAGCTTAAGGTACTGCCTTAATTTTTATGATTTTGAGCAAGATGTTTGTAGCCAGGGAGGAATATAATTATCATTAATCCTGTGCAGCCCTGAAAAAGCAAGTTGGAGTGACTTGACTGCCCAGAGTCAACACTGGAGTTTTGGTGTTAACAGGGGAATGTGCTACAGACCTTGTGGTGCCTCCTTAAAACCACCAATGATTTTAGATCTTTCAGAAGCTGAGCTAGTTAACCAGTGTTTAAATTTAGATGTTTAAGTTGTATGTGTAAGAGGCTGATGTTTGAATTCCAACAGAACTATTTTCTCTTCCTTAAAATAATTTAAAATAAAATCTTTAAATTATCCATTATCACTGTGCCCTTTAAAGTATGCATTTAAAGACAGATTTGTAATACCACATAACAATCTATTCTATAACTTATATCTAACACATTTTCTTTTTCCTCAGAGCATCTAAATATGTTTTCTAAACTTTTCTAACATATTTTCTTCACTGACCTATATCTTATCAATCTTTGATCCACAACAGTTTCTCACCTATGTGGCTTAATCAGAATCTGTCTGGATGAGGCAGTAGCATTGCTCCAAAGCTCTTTAATCATTGTATTGAATTAATGCAATTACATGCCTGATGCATTAGAAATATCACCTCTGGTCTCCATATTTGCAGCTCTTTTTGAGCCCTTCGTAGCCTTTTTTCCTCCCTATCCTGGAGGCAGGATTTCCAGACTCCACAGGCTTATCTGTTAATGTTACTAAACAGAGCAGTACATACAGAGATGTTTGCAGTAGAAAGAAAGAAGAGAAAGAATAAATAGCACACTTGCAAATAAAATAAGTGCTGCTTTATTTTCTTAACTAAATGGAGTCACTATATGCATAATTGAAATGGGTTATGCATTCAAGAAAGAACTTTCACTGTTTCAATACTGTACTCAAGGTTTGAGATCTAAATGCTTAGTTATACATTTAAATTGCATAAAGGAATTGTTCCTTGCAATAATGAAACACTGAGATCCTTGCATTTCAAAAGCAAAAGGCTCCAAGGGAGTTGAAGGTAACTCTGAGAGAAATATTAACAAGAATAAAATTTAATATAAAGCTACAAAGAAATAACTTCCTTTTGTAAGCAAAGTGGATTCTGATAAGGGACAAGTCTGTGTTTTTCGGTGTTCCTTCTAGCTGCAGGATGTGGTACTACTTTTCAGCAAATTCTCAGCAGAGTTGGATCAATAAAACCTTAATAGTATCAGTGGAATAACAATAACAATTTTTGTTATTTGAAGATCTGTCCCATCCTATTTAATGCTTAACCTATTCAATTTTGTCCTCAATTTTTAATGGTTACTATTCCCAGAGAGAATTTCACAATCCATAATTGCTTTAGCCTATTTTAAATCAAAATGCATGAAATCCTGGCAGAAATCTCTATAGAAAAAATATTTCAACCCTGTCACTCGTAGAGCAGTACTGACAAATGGATTGGCAAGGTCTAATTAGAAATGCAACTCTGATACAAACCAGATGAAGAATGATATGGGCACTCTATCAATAGGGGTTTAGCTGATGTCCTGTTGTAAAGCTGATTGCCTGCTGATTCACAAACTTCATCAGAACTACTCAATTTTTCCAGAGTATGAAAATCTTTTTTATTCTAAATTTAGTTCTGCATAACTAGGTAAAACTCAGATTAAAGTTATTGTTCCTATAATATGTGGTCGTGGTTTAGTTTTAATGAAAAATGTATTTTCAGTTAATGACATCAGTAATAAACCTAACAATTTAGCTTTGGCTTTTTTCTGTGGGTTTTGGTAAGGATGACCTTTCAGTATTATGATGGGATTTAATAAGGAAAATTCAACAAGTTGTTTTTAAGTATATGATATTTACAACTGCAGGCTTCCAATTAGAAGCTGTTCCTTTTTTTCTTTGTTCCAGCTGTTTGGCGTAAGATGTGAGAGGGAGGATTTAGGAAACCACAGAAATATGTGAGGAAGATGAAAAGACACATGTTTGGTGGACAGTGAAGAGCATTGTGATCAGAATATTGAGAGGATGTAAATGAAACATGAGGGAACTGAGATCAGTGGAGGATGTAGGAGTAGAAGAGGTCACAGCAAATGGGAGACATCCACAGGGTCAGAGAGACAGAAGGTGTGGGTGCAAGCAGTGATTAGGGAGATGGAGAACTGAGGTAACAGGAAGAAAAAATAAATGAAAAAATGTTAATTTCCCTCATGTATTCTTACCATATCCTGTATAGGCTTAACTCCCACACTCAGAAAGGTCCTTTTCCATGGTTACCATCCATCCTCAGCACATGATCTCCGGTTGGGTCAGGCTTGTATAGAGTATGCTGGGGTTTAACCTTTCTCCAGCAGACTTTATGATTAGTCCAGTTTAAACTGGTGTTCATTAAAACAAATCATAAGCAGAAACTGCTGCCAGTAGGGAGTTAATGTTGAAAGTATGCTTCAGTGGAGTCCAGCCAACAAAATACCCTTTTCCACATAAAAATCGTCACCTTCTGAAAGCCCAAATGTTAGGGAGTCTGGTAATGAATGGTTCAAGAGATGCAGCCAGTTCACAACTGAAATTTAATCCTTCCTTTCTCACTGCTACCCTACTCAGCATATGCCCACCCATCCCAACTTAAACGGTCCCAGAGTAAAACTTGCAAAAATGTATGCAAAGGTCAGAATAGCAAATTGCTATAAAAGGTCCACTGTGGGAATCAAGTATGACAGGTGATCAGTGTTGAGGAAACAAAGAATGTACTGTAAAGGCATTGCTCTCTCTCCCTGCCCCAAATGGCCTTGAAATGCTCTAGCTCAATAAGAAAATCTAATAATGTTCTGCCTTATTAATAAACACACCATTTTTATATTGCAATAGATTTCATTAGGACACTAGATTTGGCTTTTCCAATGTTAGCACAGGCTGCATATCGAATTGTTTGATATTTTTTGCCCATCTTGCAATGAAAAAGCAATATTCATTCTATTATAATAAGGGCAGGAGGATGACTAAATTATCTTTTCATGCTAGACATGTAGGTAAAAGGACACTTTCAAAATCTGTTCTCTTTTTAGTGAGGATCTTATAGATCTCCTAAGACTGAACGTGTTTTATGTTGTTCTCTTCTGGACAGAAATCAGACAAATCAGANTTTTTTTTTTTTTTAGGTAAAAAGCAAATGCCTCTGGCCAGCAGTAATTGCATTTGCAGCTCTGAAGTTGCCTCTGGGTCTGTCATGCATCTAACTAAATATCCTTTTTCTCAGTGAATCACAGGGTTTCTTTGTTTTCGGCTAGTTACAAATGTCTTGTGCAATGCCTGTCCTGCAAAGCTATGAAAAATACTTCATACATCGTGAATAAAGATGGCAAATTTAAAGCTCATACAGCCAGGTGCAGACTGCCCACTTTATGCACCTCATTTAGGAAATGCAATCCATTTTTCTATTAATTGTTGCCAGGTGACTCTCTGTTTAGTCTGTACAGTCAATGGAGAGAAGGAGACACCTCATTTACACATCTTGACTTGCTCTTAACAGTGGACTCTACTCAAAGCAGCTGGTTTTGGAGGTCATACTTAGATTTTCGATTATTTTCCTGGAGTAATGAATCACCATATTACAGAAAGCCCTTCCTATTTGAGTCCCAGTTCTAACTTCAAATACACAAGGAGACAGGATCTTATAGTGATCCTGGCTGAAGCCTCCTGAGAGTTTTTCCTACCCTTGTAGAAGAGGTTGCTTTTTCCAAGAGTGCAGAGGGGACCACACAACAGCCATCTGGCCTCAACAAAAATCAAGTGATCTCATTGTGCTTGTAATGCTCTGCTGGGACGCTTCAAAAATAAGTGATAGCTGCCCCAGGTTTTGATTTCATGGGCCTCTAAATTCCAAAAAGGAGAGGCAGAAACAATTCCACACCTCTGGAGGAAGAATGTTTCCTAGAATGTGTGACTCATGCTCAGGGCTGTGGTCATCCCTTTCAAACAAAGTGAAGGAGCAAACCAACCTCATAGTGCTGAAAAACAGCAGAAAACTGCCTTTTAAAAATAAATTAATTCACAAACAATATCTGGAAAACTCTGAGGGTCTGGAACTTCTCAAATTTTTCAGTCTTTTAGGTAGATAAAACCATTCACTAAACACTATCTACATAGTGTCAGCCAGTAGCATGTCATCGTCTTTTATGTGAAGAGTGATTTACAGTAATTGCATAGAGTTGTCAGGAGAAAGAAAATTTAAGATTGTTGATATGAATTTAACCCATTTTCTCATTTGTTAAAAAAAGTTATCTCTGTTGAGTACAATTCAGTCTTCAACACAAATAAACAGTTTTCATTTTGTATAAAAAAGATACTTAACGATATAGCACTACAGCTTTTAGAATTCAAGATAGCATTTGTCAACTGCTTGATATAAATGACAGATGTTTATATGTAATAGAGCAGTGGAACAAATTTTGTTAAGAAGGGTATGAACCAGATGTTCACAATATTGGCTTTTTGAGAGGAAAATGTCTTTTTACATTGTCTATGACTCATGAGCCAAAAGAAAATGTGTTTATCATAGGAACTCACACTTGAGACTTTATCCTTTCAACAGCAACATAAAAATGATAAAGCATTGGACATAAGAAAGTATCTAAACAGCTCCTACATTTTATACATACTTGTAGGACCATGATACGAAATTTTTCACACTTTCTTTATCTGCATTATATCAGATTTAAATCTAAGCACAAGGGGTTTGAAAGCACTACTGTCTGTTACATCTGCTCAATTATTTTTAATCAATCATAATGAAATCTGGAGGATTTTGAGGAGTAAATATGACACAGTCCTTTGTTTTTTTTCTTCATCTTTATTATTCTGTACAGAGAAATCAAAGTATTTAAATTGTCTGTTTTCCTCTAGGTGATACCTGCTCACTATGCTGAAAAAGGGTTAAAAGACTTAATTTTCCTTAGTTCTTGTGCTACTTCTGGCAAAGTTTTCCTCCTCTGTTAATCAAAATGTGAATAGTAATCCAGAAACTGCAGATTTTACCCCAATTAACACTCAGAGTAGCTTGAAAAACAACAACCAAGACCACTTTAATTTCAACTTGCAGAATGTTGGATTTAATCCCCTGTTTTAGAGATTGAATTGGGGCCATAGAATAGGGAGAGGGTCCCTTGTTAAAATAGATTAATTCTTTGAAAGTATGCAAGAGGTGGATGGAATGGAAGAGAGTCCCCTTTGATAAACATTCAGCATTCAGTTCCTCATTAGTCTGCTAAGGTTATGCATTTTGAGAGTCAAATGAATGTTGTTGGGCTAGAGAGACTTATTAACAGATGTCCATGACAACCTTGAGACAGCATTTTAGTCCAAGACCAGCAGTGCATCTAAAAACTTTCAGAAAATTGGCTGCATTTTGCAATCTTTTCACAATATTCTTTACGTCTCTTCTAACCCCAGTATATACTGTGTTGCTTATGGTCACATTCCACACGAAAAATAGGATTCTAAAACCTCTGAGACCACTTCTTTTTGGCAAAAATGGTTCTATGAAAGCTGAATTTGTCTTCCAACATGCTTGACATAAATGGAGAATATTTTTTCTTTGCATTTTGGGCAGCTTTCACAGGTGCTTAAAGAAATCTTAATCCCAAGTAGTGGCAAGATAAATTCATACTTTCTGATTCTTGTGTCCAAGGTTTAATATGATAGATTAAAAAAAAAAAAAAAGGGGAATGTCTTGTTAGTTGCAACATTATCTTTTTTATATATAACTAAGTATATCCTTCCTAGGATATACGATTATTTTAGTAATTTGATGCTACCCTGTAACGCTTAAGGAAAATCAATAACGTGGATGCCAAGACAGAGTGCAGGCTCCTTAGAATGTTCTTTCCAATCTGCAGGAAACAAAAATGAATTATCAGTGATGGTGATAGCCCATGTGATGAAAAATAAGAAAAGAACAAGTTCTAGCTTGACATTGTTCATTCAAATATTTACGGTCCTTATGAAAGTATAAGAAATGGGAAGAACATATGATTTTCTTAGATCACTTTCACTGCATGAGGCATTGGCACTGCACTTCACTGGAGTGCAAAAATGCCAGCAAAGCTATAAGTCAGGTATTTGTAGTTTATTTTATTAGTACTACGCTGAACCACAAAATAGATAAAACAGTTTTATGGCTTACATCTGGTTGAATAATAAAACATATGGCTCTGGAGTAAAGCATGTGCAGCTGTAATTTACTGTAAATATCCAACTCAAGATAGCTATGAAGATAAAAAACTTACGGCATGCACTCAGGGTTTATCCCACTATCCATCACTACTTGAATATTTATGATACTCCGACATTTGTGGTTTATATGTTAATTAACTACATTTTAGTAGTTTTCTTTAGGGCATTTTCTTCTATGTACAACAGATATGAGTTCACAACCAGTGGACACTTTCTCCCAATATACTGGTTTAGCACATCCTTCATTATAGAGTGATCATAATAACAGAGTTACTATTGATATTGTAGGACATTTTCCAAAGTAGAGTAAAATGTGACATCTTTCTAATGCTTTATTTTAAAAATCCTTCCTTAATTTTATTTTCTATGAACATGGACAAAGAATTTATTCTCTTGTTTTTACTCTTTTGGGTAGTTCTGATAATAACAAGAGATCAAATTAATCAGGTTTTGTTGCTTTGGGGGAAATATAACTAAAAGTGGATTTTAAATTTTTTTAAATTTTTTTTTAAATTTTATTTTGCATTCACAAATCAAGAATACGGAACCTTTTTGGACCCTTTTATGCAATCCTCTGGGATTGGACTGAAAGGTAATGGTTTTTGTCAAAGTTTGGATTGACCTTTCTTTAATCATTTGATTGATTAGATGAGTTGTGTCTGCATTGTTCCATCAGCTTGGGTTCTAGCCAGACCTCAGTTCTGAATTTGGCATCTTAGCTTCAGAATTTATTTCTGTGACTTTAGACATGGACCTATGTCACAACCCAGGTTAGAAAGGACTTTATCCCTGGTTTGAATCCAGCTGTGGACAAAAGGGATTACACACCAGTGATACTACAGTCACTATGTCTGTATTGCAGTAATATGTGGCATCAGGTTTTGAAATTTGTACTGATACCGATCAGCATTGATGCTAAAATCTAGACTGGACCCCAGTTAGTGCTGAACCCAGAAGACAGCTTTATTATTCCACTATCCCCTCCCAAGGGCCTCTGGCAGACTTTTGCTGTGCACTTAAATCTCCTTTCCAATTGCTGAAATGTCTTAATGGATTTCTCTTAGCATCTAGCATCTCGTGCAGGCATGTGTCATACCTGTGGATAAAGGAATGCCATGGACACATAGATGGACCTCTTTTCTTCCTCTTTCCTCTATATGGAATTGTTTGCCTCATTTTCAATACCCTTGCAGGAGAGATGCTAAGGCATTGAATATTGACTTGAGTTTGACAGTATTCACCTTTCCAGACACAGTAGTGAGCAGTGAGATTATCTCCAGGTTTCCTTAGCGCAAAAGATTTTTGTTTGGGAGTACAGTTGTGCTTATGGAAACTGAGCTTGCTGATCCATTAGTCAGTGTCAGAAGGAATATCAGCGACTGAAGTAGTGAAAATAATTGCAAGAGAAGTCTGGAACAAGTGAAAGACGAAACCCTGTATTTATCCAAAGAAGATTCCTGTAGTCAACATGAAACAGGGAGGCAACTGTAATCTCTTAGTTTGTCTGGAAAAAGGTTCATGAGCATGTGACTGCTCCTGCAGAGAAAGGAAAAAAAAAAAAAAAAGAGAAATCAGAAGTCTCTATGAGACCTGGAGACGCTGGGTCTATTGTTGCAATTTAATTTTCCTTTCCTGCTCTGATAAATGCTTGTCCCAAGACCTTACTCCAATCAAAACTCTATATCTGAGGGATAATTAATTATATAGTGCTGTCTTTTGGAGTTGTCTCTGAAACCAGTTGCAGTTTTGAGGGAAAGCAAAATGCAGTATGGATCCTCTAGGTCAGGTGAAGGGTAATAAGCAATAAATACTTCCATAAGACTTCCATAAGTGTAAGCAAGGACTTTCTGTTTTGTAGGACACTTAATGATACTTTCTTTGAAAGCTAATCAGTTAGTGTCAATGTTATTTCATGCATCAGTTCTTCTCTTCTGTTACTCTAAGGGATTTGCAACACCCTGCGTTTTAGATGGACTGTGATCTAGCCAGGGATATGCTCATGCATGGCTCCAGTGAGTTGCAAGCTGTGTAAGAAATGTTTGGTGTAACTTTAGATTCTCCTATGGAGTGATGTATTATTCTGGGTTAGCCATGGGGTTGAAACTGTTGCTACCCAGGATTTTTTTGTCGTTTCTGTGTGTCTAAGTCCTGATGCAAATATTTTTCTCTTTCAAAAGAGATGGGTTTTAATCCAGTGACGTGTCTGGCCAGAGAAGTGCCAGGCAGGTTTCAGAGTTGATGTTGTTTAATTACTACTGCAATATTTCTTCTGCTGCTGGGGGGAGCAGGAGAGCTGGATTCTCTACCTGGCCCCATATTAGATTTCTCACCCCAATCATTTGCTACAGAGGAAAATAAGGAAATCAAGAGGATGAAAATTAATCAAACAAAGAAGAAAGACTTAACCCCCCCACCAAACATTGAAAGGCTTATCTTAAAGCAATTTCACAAGAAAATAAGATCAAAACCAAATCAAATTGCGTGCAACCTATGAACTCAGAAAAGCAATAATAACACAAGAGACTACGCAAAAGACTATGCCCTATCATTAACTCTTCTTACTCAGCTACGTTCTCAGTCAGTAATTATGACAGTCATGAACAGAAAATAGATTGAGCACTGCAGAATCTCTTGGAAAACAAAGGAGGAAAAAAAAACCAACAAAAAACCACACAAACCCAAAACAAAACAATAAGAAAACTTCTTATCAATAAAATTTCTGCCAAGCTACAGAAACAAATGAAATGCAAATTTAACAAATTAGCCATGTGATTAACACACAGTGTGATCACTTCAGGCATTTTCCTTTGCTTCTCGCCAAAATGTAATTCTACTGAGAGTTATTACTGCATCAATATTTCCACAGTGGTATCATAAAAATAATTCAATGACATTACAGAAACTGCAGTCCTCTACCTTCAAAACTGTAGTTTGAAACAAATTCGTGTTTTAAACATCAAGGCACTTTAATACTACTTGTTATATACCTTAAAGGGCAGAAGAAAAAAAAAAAAAAAGCAGCAGTCTTCTGGAGCCACTTGTGGGCTTGAATTTGACATCACTTTCATTCTGTTCCTTTTGAAAGCTGTCTTTGAGCCTGTGTTAGGCTCAACCTCTTTAGAATGATAAAAGCCTCCCATCAGTATTGACTGGTCTGTAGGTTGGGATACTAAAGCTTAAAGGAAATGTATATAACCAAGTGTACACAGAATTCAGAATAAAACCAAAAAATCCCTTTCTGATGCATGCAGCTGTGGCCAGTGTTAAATAATCCAGCTCTTGTGGAGATTTGTGGGAGGAAGGGGAGTATTCTGTGTGCATCTAGTATTTTAGGAAGCAGAAGTTCACCTCCCTCCTCTGTGAAAGCACATCTTTAAAAAGGGTTGAACAGCAAAATATATTTAAATCAATGTCACCAATGCCATTTAATCACATGCAGGCTTAATAATTAAAAGCAGTATTTGAAAATAATTTTCAAACTAAAAAATGAACAGTGGATTTTATTAATAATAGGCTCTTACGCTACTTTTTTTTCCTTATTTCAGTCAGATGTAGGTTTGTGTCCTAAAAGTTTTTGCATGCAGATGTAAGGAAAAAGTAGTGCTTACTCAAGCCAGTGGGGGATGATGGCTTAGACATTTTTGTGGCTGGTGTCAGGATTGTGAAACATCTTTAGTGCCACTTCACAGGATACTTCATTTCTTTTTTCAGACTTTCCCTATATAACGTCCAATTATCAGATTTTATGTGAGTGAAGTGATTTTCACTCTGAATGCATATTAAAGAGAACACATGTTTTCATTTTATGGACCTGTAACACTGAATCTTTACTAAAAGAGAATAAAATACTTATGAAAGGTTGTTACAGAGAGTGCACAGAAAAAGCAGTCTGGGTCTTATTTGCCAATTCCTTTGAGCAGTTACATTCCTCCTCCCATGTATCAATACACATGAATTTTCACTTATCATAGTTGCACTAAAAATTGCTGCTACACTGGTAATCGGTAGAATCAATAGAGCCTTAACATAGATGGAAAGAGGAGTAAAGACCACACTCTCAGCCGCAGTGAAATACTGAGGAATATGATGGGGTGAGAGGGGGTTCTTATACATAAATCTGAGAAAGGCTGCTGCTAACACAGACGTAATTCAGCACAAAGCCATGGCTCCCATGCACTGTACTAGCTGGTGCTGACCATTTTGGCTTCTTCTGCAGCAGTAAATTAAACCTGTCTAGGGCTGTTCTCTGGCCAGCTGACAGGGAACAGCTAATGCCAGTGCTATTAAACTCTTCTTTCTCTCCCGCTAGGAATTGTCTCTGGCCAAAGCCAACTCCCGAGCCATACCCAGGCACAGGCCAAAAACATGTCACTGGGTGCTGTGATGCTGGTACTCACTTAACAGAATTTACAGTTGATTTTCAGTGCCTAGATAAGTCTCTGGGTATGTCTCTCGGGACAATTGATTTTATTAGCTGAAACATAACCTAAACACTGAACACAAGAACTGGGTGCTGTCTTGATGTTTAACCTTGAGTTTATTAGCTGAAAATCTCTTATGTTTGCTTCTTATCTATGAACTGAACAAAAGCATTTCTGTACTTCACGGGCTACCAGGAGAATAAACATAGTAAAAGACTAGGAATGATATGATAGTGAGGCCTCTGATTTCTGTAATCAGAATAACTGCATCCCTTCCTGTCCCATGCTGTTTGTTCCATTCCAGAAGCTGAAAGGAATGAAGCAGATTAAAGTAGGATAACGGGTTGCCAGCTCAGAGAATTCCTTTGCCATCTGGGAAAATGTGTCAATTTTTTCAGCTCTGCTTTCTCTACCATATTGTGGTTACGGTTTTGGACCAACATGTGTAATACAAAAAAACAAACCCTGCCTTTCCCCTATACTGAAAAGTCAACATTTTATTAATCCTGTAATCCTTTTAATATAATTTGTAAAGGAAAATTCTCTTATTTTTTAATAATCAGCCAGCCTAAATTCCAGCTTGGAATGTGCTCTTGTAGCCAAGGCATAAGTATAAAACCAGTGAAAAGGAGAGAAGAGATTTACAATGGAAATTCTGACAATCATTTTGCAATAATAGGGCTTGGAGACACCTGCTTTAATCAAGGTGGTGTGAATATTTAAAGTGGTCTATTTCTTGATTTTCAGTTCAGCTGATGAAATCATAATTTCCAGTGAAATATTTTTTTTTTTCTTAGGGATGGATGAGGGAGAAAGAAAGTGAAAGATCCTAATTTTCTATTCACTTGGTAGAAATAGATTATAGCTTCTTTAACCCTCTCGATTCCAGGGCTGGCAGGAGCTGATGGAATTGCTTTCATTTTAGAAGTGATTCTTTTGAGTGATAGTACAGTGCAGATACAAGGCTGGTTTGGGGTGACAGTAACTCCTGTAGTATAACCACAGCATAGTTTCTCTCTGATGTGGGAATGATTTGCTAAACTTTCTTTGAATTTGGTAGCCACTGTTGTGCTGTAAATAACACAAAGTAATTTGGGCTTCTGAAGAAAGACAGTTGTTCATTGGGGAGGCTGACTCACACTACTTTGGGCTTTATTTCCATCAGTAGTGAAGAGGTGGTACTGATTTTCAGGTGCTGTATACCCATTCTTGCCGTGCTGAATGAAGATATGTTACTAAGGGTAACATATCCAAAAGAATCCGCAATGACAGGTGTACCTTTTGTCATGGTATAACCCCAGCTGGCAGCTCAGCCCTACTCAGCTGCTCACTCACTGCCCCTGGTGGAGTGGGGGAGACAACTGAAAGAATAAAAGTGAGAAGACTCATGGATTGAGATAAAGACAGTTTAATAGGGAAAGCCGTACAGGCACACAAAGCAAAACAAGGAATTAATTCATTGCTTCCCATGGGCAAGCAGGTGTTCAGCCATCTCCAGGAAGGCTGGGCTCTGCACACGTAGCGGTGACTTGACAAACACCATCAACGTACCCCCGCTTCCTCCTTTTTCCCCCAGCTTTACCTGTTGAGCATGGCAGGGTATGAAATATCCCTCTGTTCAGTTGGGGTCAGCTGTCCCTGCTCTGTTCCCTCTCAGCTCCTTGTGCATTCTCAGCCTGCTCGTGGGTGAGGAAGATGAGAGGCAGAAAAGGCCTTGACACTGTGCAAGTGCTGCTCAGCAGTAGCAAAAGGCATTTACATATAATCAACACTGGTTTCAGTACAACCCTAAAACACAGCCCCATACCAGTTGCTCTGAAGAAAATTAATTCTACCTCAGCCAAAACCAGCACACCTTTTCAAACTCTGAGTTATACCTTCATGCAGGATAGTTTAAGAAGGTCCACAAACTTCCAGAGTGCTGTGTCATTTAGTTTACCAAGGATTTGTTTCAGCACTGCAAAATAGTTGGCTTGAGATCCACTCTAGAGAGATATATGACTGACAAATCCATGTGAAGACCACATGCCTTGCATCATTGTGAATCGCATATCATGTCCCATGAAGAAACTGGAGAAAAATGTATGACTGGGAAGAAGGGTCATGAAGTAAAAATAAGACTCCATAAAGAGTTAGTATTGTCCAATGTACCAACACCATCAATCATATAGGATATATACCATAATCATAATTATTATGTCAGAAGATTAGAATGCTAAGAGTACAAACCAAAGAGAATGCTACTTTACCTGTCTTGGTAGCTTTTTTTTT
>VZTG01001346.1:709793-840049 GCA_013397845.1 Melanocharis versteri | reverse complement strand
TTTTTTTTTTTTTTTCCCAGTACTACTCTGTTTCAGTGCTGTGTTGCATTCTTTATTTTTCCAGTTTCTTAGTCAGTTAACACAAATATGGTAAGACTCACCAGTGTCTGACATTCAAGTTCATCGAAGCTTTAATATAAATTATAATCTTATAATATTTAGCCAAGTGGCTTTTTAGCTGGTTTCCCCCAATTCATTCCCAGTTGCTTCTCTGGCTAGTGTCTATTATTTAGATAATAATATAAAGTTCCAAGAAATAACATACAATCTCTACTGGATGGAAAAGTAATTACTTTTTGACTATGGCCTAATTGTGCTGTTCAGTTCTGCCCTGCTTTATTTGATCTGATTTGACCTTCTTATTCTGTGACCATAGAAACAACTTGAAACATGTGAGACACAGCAGTTAAGGATGTCTTTCTCTAATTCCCTTTCCCGCTTTCTTGCAATTGTTTCTTGCTATTATTTTATTTCACTAGATTTTCCTCCTGTTCAGGTCTTCTAGTTTCTTACCAAGGTTTGAAGTTCTCTGTCATAGTTGCTTTCATATTTCCTCATGCTTTTCCTTGCTTGGTGGCTGTTGACCCTTTAATTGGCATAAACATAATTCTTCCAAACATCTATGATCAATGAATCATAGATACCAACTTCTTCTTCAGTGCCCCAAACTGTCATACTAAACACTTTTGTCTGCTTTTTTATCTGCAAATAATACTTGTTATCCAAGTAAACAATAGTGACTTGTCTGTCCTGGACTTGGCTCAGCTTCATGGTTTAATTAAGAACTTGGATTTAAGAGGAAATTTAGTAGTGTCATAAACTGGAAAATGTGCAAACTCTTTGGAGGACAGTAGTAGTGTTCAAGATGGTCATGATAAACTGTGAAAAGCAATTTGCAAACTAAAGCCAATATAAATAAACATAAATTGTTATGCCTAGGAAGAGGGAAAAATGAAATTAAAAAACAACAAATATGAAAAAGGGATCAAATAGCTGGTGATTAATATATAAAAAAAGCAGGCAGAAGGCTACCTTGGTTCATATATATTGTACCTTAATAAGACTTAAAAACATTTATGTGAATATTATGCAGTCAGGAGGAATTCCATGGGTTCTGGTATACATGCCCGACACTGGCAAATCCACTTTAGGATGGGACCCACATGTACACCAGCTTCTACACAGCAGGACTCCTGGCTCCGTAAATAGACACCGTGTCTGTGCCACACTGCTCTTTGAAGAATGGTGACGCTGCGATATCCTACAGCAAGCACTCATCAAATACAAAATCTTCCAGCATCCATTGTGCAACTGCAGCAAAAGAAAAAAGGAATCCTGTTCAGGAATATACTGATTGGAGTATTGTGCCCATGAAAGGGCAGGCAATTATTTACTTCCCATTAGTATTTAAGTTTCATCAGCCCAAGTTTCATCTTCTTATGCAGCTGTCACACTTCAAGAAAAACTGTCAAGAATCTATAAAACAGTATCAAGAAGAAAAAGAGGTTAGATAGCTGTCCTGTGATAATGGGAATGGAGTTTTCTTAGTCTAAAATAGGAAAGACTAAAGAGGGACATGATTACATTGTCTTCTAATGTGCAAAAGATGCTACAAACTGGTGGCCATTAATTTTTAAAATCACCCACTGATGGAAAGATGTGAAACATATTCCTTCACAATTTCAGAGGAAATAGAATGGCTATTAGAACCAAAAGAGGCTCGAATAGGCTTCTTAGAGAGACTGTGGACTCTAGTATATAGGGTTTAGGACAACATACACCCACTGTATAGGTCTTGCCCTGCTACTGTAGGATGTACTAACAAAGTCTCTTCCAGCTCAATAAATGAAAAAAGAGATAGCATGAGATGATACCAAGATATTGTATTACTTGGCACTAGGATTGCATTATTTGTCTTCCAAGAAGGAAGACAATATACTGTCACATGGAGCAGTAGTTTTATGGATGTCTCTGATCACAGCACTATGGAAAAACAGTGATGGAAAGAACCTCAAAGTACCTTTTGCTGCAGCCCTTCAAACTGGAGAAGATTCAAATACCTCTGCTGCTTCAGAAGTGATGCAGAGAAGTGTGTTATTTGCAATTCTAGGCCTATAATTTTTTTTTTTTAATTTATTAAATACTTTGGCCGAATATTCTGCTAGTAGAAAAAAATTGAAATGAGGTATTTCTACTAAATAAACAGTAAAATCTCAGAAGTTTTTTTTATTAAAACGATGTTATTTTTCCTATTTCTCTTTTTTTATCTGCTTCTGCAACAATTTATGCTGTTGTAAATATTTTGTAATGATGTCCAAAGTTAGTGACTAGACTGTACCACCACAATGATTGAAGATCATGAAAACAACATCTTTTTAACTTATCAGTTTAAAAAGAAGGGTAATGTTGCCTCCAGGATCTGCTAGTAGTTGAGTACTACCTATTTTAGTTTATGAGGATTTCTGTGAGATAATCAAGGACTTGAATTTACATCAAGTTACTCTGAAGAAACTGCCTTTTCATGCATGCTTCCCCTAAGAAAAGGAAAAGTGTTTTACTGCAATCACCATCAGCAACTTTTATTTATCATGGCCTATGCACGTTTAGAGAACCTGTTTTAAGACAATTCTTGCCCCAAAACTGATATTAGAAATGCACACTCTGGATGGTTTTGTAATGAACTCTTTATGTAACCATGCTTTAAAAATAGCAGTTTATCTATAGAGAACATCTTCGAATTAAACTGGTGGAGCAATAGCACCATTTTTTATGCTATTGAGAGTCCTTGGTGCTTTTGGCCATCAAAGTGCAGTGTTTTCTGGAGAAGTGGCCTCTGTTTGTGTGTTTGTTTGTGTGTCTGTAAGAGACAGTACATAGAAAAACAGAGAAACGGCAAGAAAGAGAAAGACAGAGAGAAGGTAAGAAAATGGAAACAAAAGAAAAAAGAGAAAGGTAGAAGGAAAAAATAAAGAGATGTAGAGGAAGAAAGGAAAAAAGGAAAGAAAGAAAGGAAGAAGGAAAAAATGAAAGAAAGAAAGAGAAAGTAAGTAAAAACAAAACAAAACAAAAAAATTAAAAATAATAAGAAACCCTTGTGTTTACGAATGTTTTGCAGGTTTAGTTGTTCCAGCAGTGTTATTAGAACCCACACCAAGAGCTGTTTTGGGTCCCGGGGCAAATAGATTCTTCTCCCCCTCATTCCTCACCTGGAAAAGTACCTGGGTGGTCCTGCCATGACACTCCTCTCTCCCCAATGCCCTCCTCCCTTCCTGCTTGCACTGTAGCACAGAAAACTTACATATGGGGCAGCAGCGACTGCCAAGGAATGAGAAGCTGAGCCAAGCAGAGGAGAGGGCTGCAGCCAGTGGAGCAGTGGTGTCCTCCTGGCCCCAGTCCTTGCGAGGGGGAGTTGCCCCCCTCCTCCAGTGCCACTCAGCCCCCACCTTGCCTTGTCTCAGCTGGCCCACCAGGAAATTCCTTCTCTAACTGGTGTCAGCATATCCTCATCGGCATTTTCAGAGTTCACCTTACTTACAGAGCTCTTACTGCACTTACAGTGGGTCTGAAAATAAGGGCTTGGTTTAACTACCATGACTCCACGGCAGGATGCTGTGTCCACCTGTGCCTGAGCCCAGCACATCTGCTCAGTTTAGCCAGCACCACTGTGTGGGAGCCACCAGGGAGCCCAGGGAAGTGCTTGGAGAAACCACATTGCCTTTGTGTGTCCTCCCCACTTTTTCTTTTCGGTAGGGAACTAAGTGGTGTGCCTCCTGGCTTATACAAATTTTCCAGAATAGAATACTCTCTCTCCTTGGGATTGTGTTCCTGAACTCAAAATTAAATTTTTAAATCTGCAGAGGCCTGTTAGACTGGAAAAGGTTTCACACTGTCACATTTTAGCATGTTGCAAATAATGATTCATGCAACTGGAAATAAAGCCATTTTATTCAACGAGGTTTCATTATGCTGTAAAAACACTGATCACAATGGTGCCATTAGCCCAGTCACACTGGAAAAGCTTGAGAATAATGCCTGTGAGGGAGAAGACTGAAAACATCCTCCTCTTTTTCCTAAAGAATGAAGGGTATATTGATTTAGTTTTTCTAAAATGAAACTGCCAAATTCTACAAAACATAAGCTTCTCCAAACCAAGATGTTAACCAATACCTAACACATGTATAAGGTTAAATATGGTGTGAGAGGCAATAGAGATTACTGCAGTTCTCTGGTTCACTGCTTTAAGGGAGAGAAACCTAGCACAAATCTAATTTTAAAAGGAAATTGCTGAAAGAATAGATGTAATAGAATGGTTATAATAGAACAAGGTATTTAAAAATTCCATGCTTAGATGGATAATAAGCACTTCAAAATTATACCTGGCCACTGAGAAATGTGCACTTACTCCAGAGCAACTACTGCCCTTTAATAGTTACTAGCCAGAGCACTTAATATCTGACAATTTGATTTTTAGTATTAAGGTGACTTTGGTTTGAATATATCTAATGCCAAATGATCCAACAGAATTTTTAAAAGTAAAACTGTGTATTTCTGACTTGAAAGAAGTCAAATACTAGACTTTTCCTGAGCTGTATTAGAATAATCAGCTTTTGAGGATGGTGAAGGAAATACCTTAATACCCAAACAGTATGGCTGAAAAGCAAATATTGATACTTTCTGGGAAACAGGATATAAAATGAAAGACAAAATAGATTTCCACTGCACCGTGTCTCAAGTATTTTTACAAGCCTGACAGGGCGGATTTACTGTTCAAAGCACAATGGAAAATCATCACAAAAAGCACAAAAGACAGTTCATTTACTTTTCTGAGAAGACCAGCATTCAAGATAACATGAGAAGAAAAGATACTAAATGGTTAAAAGAAATCCGTGGCACATTGGGTCCAGGTTAAGAAGCAAGCTTGTGTCTGTTGGCCTGAACTGGTGCTTGAGGGTGACTCAGCTGGCGCTCGAGAGGTGACTAGATCAGACAGGGTACTATAAACCAAGATTTCAAATAGACACGAAGACCAGTGGTCCTTCAGAGCTACTGCTGTTGGATTCAGAGGCAAAACTCCCACTGACAGAAGGACTGGCATTTGCAGGACAAGTCAGTAACAAAAGGACCCACCCTTTTGCAAATTAGGACAGGCATTTGCTATGTAGGAGAAGTTTGACTTGCTAGTAAAATTGTTGCAGAGGGATTTGAATTCACTAGCTGAAAAAAAATGATAAATGTATTAAGTTGTTTTGCATGCTGTGACAGATTAAGGGTAATCTTTTGAAAAGCTCCTACATCTTATTTCCAGGAGAGTCACCGAGGTGTTTAAAGGGGCTTTGGATCAGTGCCTCAGTTAACCAGTGTCTGATTTTCCCTGTCAGTTGCTCCAACAGAGTCGTATGGCAGCCTGCAAGCTGTCTTGCTGTTCCTTGAGGAATCACTTTCTGACACAAATCATGGCAGCCCTGCATAATAGGGGAGGATTGTAGTCTGCATTTGAGGGGCTAAAATGTGGCATTTATGCCGCTAGTCTGTGCAAGTGATATTGAGTCAAGTGTGGTCTACAACAGGTCTTCTTGGGCCACATGAGAAACCAGTGCTGGGAAGTACTGAAGTTGGAGCAGGTGCTCCTGCAGAGTGTCAGCCCTATTCCATGAAACACTGCGGACTCTGGGCTAGCAGTGAAGTCATTACACTGCTCTTTCTCTGTTCTTTGTCTTTCTTATCGTTCCTCTTTCGTTGGCTTGTTCAGGCATCTCAGAGAAATGCAAAGATTTTCTACAAGGATAACTAATGCTGTGAACAAAGCAGTTCATTGCAGTTAAAGCAGTTGCTCACAGGAAAACATACAAAAAAGATAGCTAGGAATCACTAAGTGTTAGGCTAAGCACTTATGTGCTCATCACCCCGATGAATGCATCAACCAAAGAGTTGCTACTGTCTGGACCAGTGTTTGCCATTCCCCAAAGCACCAGAGAGCTGTCACTGTCTCCAGCAAGGATACACTCATATCCGCTCATCCTGGGTGTACCTCACCATGCTAATCCTATTCCTGTCTATATTTGTGTTTTCCCTCCTAAATCCTTGAGTTATAGATGATACCACCTAAGCAAGCTCAACCTTATATGTAACTTTGGCCTTTCTTATCTCGGTACAGTCATTCTCACAGCTTTTTCTCAGCAGAACAAACCAGGGGGTAGAGGGAAGCTTGCTGTGGGAGCTACAGAGAAACTAGAGCTGTAGGTTTATACCCTACAGCAGGGAAAATAGAGATTGTTACAATCAAATAATTGCATTAAAGAGTGACATTCCTAATATTTTTTTCTTCTTCTACACTGTTTATGCATTGTACTGCATTATTGGGATCTCTTTTTTAGTGTTGGCCCTTATTTTGACAGCTGTCCTCAGACGACAGAGACAAATTTTTGTTTCTGTTAATTTACAAAAGTATACCAAAGGTGTGTTTTCCAAATAGGGTTGAAATGAGCAGATAGCAGCTTCTTTGCTGCATATTCTAAGCATTCTTTCCAATCATATTCCTCCCTCAACCACTCTCCCAAGGTCATACCTACACTGTTTGCCCATAGCTTTCTGAGTGCTTATACTTCTGGCTCTGTCTGAGCATAATTCAAACAGCACCACCAATCCTATCTAAAAAAAGACCCCTTTCTTGGTCTGAAGCTCACCCCAATCTACTAGAGGCCAGCTGATTTGTGGTAACTCACATGGCTAGTGTGATGTAATTCATATTAGCACAGCTGCCAGCGAAAGAGGAGAAATCAACCTATGGCAGAGAAAACCGGCTGACCTAAGTCATATTTGCATTAGGGGTTAAAAATACATACCTGGACTGTTACAGGAGATTCACCAATGCATGTAATTTTCTTAATCCAAGCTAGTTTTTTAATGTGCTTATGCTTTTAGCTGCTTATCATCCTCTGTGTTGAATGGCACTATCCAAAGCTTCAGCTATACCCTCAATAAGGGTCATAATTCCTTCCACATTTTTCATGCATGAAGAGCAGCCATCTTCTTCAACATTTTGATCTAAGCCTAACCTATCAGCCTCAGTTATCAGTACTAGTAGTACTTATGCAAATAGGAAGATTGAATCAAAGAGGTAATGGCTTATGTGATTTATATACAATTTACTGTAGGCAGAATCAGTAAAATCAGATCTGTATAAAGCACATATTAATGCACTTGCTGTTATGTGTATTGTCAAAATTTTGTCTTGAAGACAGATTTTCTGAAGTAGTCTTTGCATTGAAGATGAAAATGTGATACATGAGGCCTGCTAAAAAGAAGAGTACAAGGGTGCAAAAGAATTCATTATATTTGTTGAAAGGAAAGGAATAAACTGAAATAAGAAGCATACCACTGACGCTTTTCATGACAGGCAATCAGACAGAGAGGCTGAGTCCATCTGAAACTTGTAGGTGCCTCAGGAATTGAGCCAGTGCAATTCTCTACAGGTCAGCAGGGGATAATAAGAAAATCTGTCAAACTTGAGGGAAGAGTCAACTTTCTAGACCACAAATCTGATCTGAGCAGAGTTGAGAGACAAAGAGTTCAAAAGGTTAATGCTGCTGTGCTTATTTAAGTGAACGTTAGCACTGTTGTGAGAAAACAGATGGAGAAGAACTGGGTGAATTATTTGACTCGTTAGGTTTGTAAAACAGTGAGCAGAACGACAGACATCTTAGGCTTAGAAGCTTGTCACAGTGAAAGTGTAAGCTGAGGTCTTCTTTCTCTTTTGCTTCCAAGTAGTTTGGATTAATGGTCTCCCAATCACCACAATTATGTGCTCCTATTTAAGAAATCAGTGGGGAAACATCTGGGTTTTACATAACATTCACCATCATGTCTTTCATCAGATAAATTAGCAGCTTTGTTTTGCAGTGGCTGTAGAAAGAGACAAAAACACTGGAGCACAATGGTACTTACCATTTTTCTGTCAAGATGGAGCCACTATTAGGGATGCTACTATCAGTGATGATCAATGTGAAGCAGACATATTTACTGGGAGTCTGTTCGAACACAATACAAAGGAACAAATAGCAAGGTGGGGCCATTTTGTGGATAGATTACAACCTATTGCTCATGACCTGCCTTTATTACATCCCTTTCTTTCCATCTGAAGAGAAAAGAAACCCAAATAACAGCGGGTTCTGTTGCTCTGATGACAGCTTGAGAAAAAGTAATAAGGAATTCCTACAGCTATAAAAACAGAGTGAGGAAAGGGTGCCAAGTTACCCTTGGAGCTGTCACTCTTTGCAAGGCTCTTTTCTTTTCACTTACTTTTGTATAATACTTTACGGCTAAACAGCTATTTTTATGGCCAGATGAGGACATAACTCATCCTTTGAGGAGTCTTGGAGAATTGGCGAAGAATTTCTGGTAAAATTTCAGATGGCAAGTCTTATTTCTCATCTGCTTAGATACTGTATATCTTGATATTTCAGACATCTGAAATTATGAATTACCTCATGTTTATTGGATCTGTTCTTTGGGCTTGAGCTATGTCCATTTTGAACAAACAGTGAATCCCAAAAAGTGTTTTTACATTATTTTTTAAGTAATAATCTGTCTTTCAACAATAGGGCAACAACCTGAATGCAGTTACATCAGAATATGTGAACTGGTTCTGAAAGCACTACCATTTCATATTCTTCATTCCTTTACATCCTATTTTAACTTTTTGTTTTCTTTTCCATAATGCAGAAAAAGCCAGAACTGGATGAATATTGAACAACAGTATTCATGAACATTCACAGGAATTTGAAATGGCTGTTTGATCTCTCCATATCAAGGCCCCTTGTTATCTGCTGCTCCTGCGGCTTCAGACAGAAAGTTTTTTGTTCCTGAGGAGGTTTGAGGAATGGCTGATTTGTGTGAATACTCGTATTTGCATGCGAACGAGGCTACTCCTTTACAAACAAGAGCGTTCATTATTCCTCTGTTTAAAAGGATACACTAACCCAATTAGTGAGCTGGAGGAATATCCCGTGACTTAGCTAACCAATAACATGCTCCAACTAGGAGGCAGTGAATACTTAAACAGTGCAGTATCTGAACCCCCATGTTGGCATTTCCCAAACCTTTGAAAGTTGAACCCTCTCTTTAGGAAAATAAGAACAATTGCACTCTTCACCCCTCCCGTGGTGTTATTAAAAGCATACCGAAGAGAACAGAGGCTCTGAGAAATCTGTATGGATCTGTGTGTTCAGATGCTTCCCCTCCTTCCAAAACATTCTTTGAACACTGTAGAAAGAAACTTAATGTTGATGCTTAAAACCAAATAAGTTAACTCCTCTTGAAGCAGAGTGCCATCACACCTCCACAGCCTCAGGCTTTCTGCAGACTCAGGCAGGTATCAGTTACACCCAGGTAACATTTACAGCATAGCCTACGAAAGAAAATCTGAAGGACTGAGGCTCTTCACCTACATATTTCCTCATGTTCTGATCGTAGTCAAATGTAGACCACCTTTAATGATGCTGACAAAGGTTAGAGTCTACTCACCTAACTTGCACAAATGCTAATTTCAGACAGTGGGTACATTAAAAAAAAAGAAAAAAGGCTCAGAGGAATCAGCAGGATCAAGAGGCATTTCACATTTCGGAGATCAGACTTAAAGCCTATTCACAAATGATTCTCAAACAGAAAAAAGGTTGTATTTGCTGTGAGTATTACTGAGGATGAATAATCCATCCAGCTGTGCAAAGTGGCATCAGAAAAAAATGAGTTCTTAAGTTATTTCTGGCTAAGTTATACTCCATACAAGGAGGTTTGTATGATTTAGGTAAGATCTGGAAAAGTATCCAAACTTCTGAATTTATACGCAAGTTTCCACACCTCTGGGTTCAGGGTAAGAGGGAAGATTTACAGAGCCTGGCACAAAATTAAAAAAGCCTACGTAATGATCATCAGTACTCCCAACCTGTTCCACAGCTGCTATTTACCTCCACCTCCTCTTCTTTTACTTTTTTTTTTCTTTATTTTTTTCTTAACTCTAGGGGTTTCTTTTTTTCTCCCTCCTCCAGTCTAACCCCTAGGATATTTAATTAATTTTCTAAATTATCCTCTTTTTATCTCAGCTTCTTTAATAACTGTTACTTCTTTACCCCACACTGTTCACTTTATCTTATCATGTGGCTTCTTACATCTACTCTGCAGATGCATTTTCAGAGCTCTTTGCAGCTCTGCCCGAGCACCTCATCTTTCATCACCCACCTCTTTGTTCCTCTTTATAGTGTTTCCTCTTCATACATTGTTGCTGCAGCTGAAACTATGACATTTCCACACCGTTCCCTGGGCCTAGGAGAAAAGCAAATATAAACCAGTTGCATTCCAGGAGATGGTGTTGGCACAAGAATGTATATAGGCACTGTATTAAAGCACTGGTAAAACAAGACCTCCATGTTAGCTATAGAAATACAACACATAGGTCTCATTCAAGATAGGATTATACTCTGTCTCTGAAATTTGAACTTTTGATTTTTTGATATTGACTTCTATCTTTGACCCATAGTTCTGGCTTTAAAACAGAGAAACTTGATGTATCTCATCTTACTTTAATGAGAAAATATACTATCTTCATACAGTGAAAATTTCAATGACTGTGCTAGAAAATTTTCCTGACTTTAGAAGCTACCTACAAAAATCTTCAGATGACTGAGGACTAGCTGTAAGGCAGATACCACATAGCTCAGGGAAACAGAGAAAAACTATCTCTGAAGTTGTTTAACAGAGGAGGAAAAAAAAAAGTGGGTTCCACATATCCTTTTCAGGGTGTTGTGTTGCTGGAATTATCGATATTGCCCCCATAAGGCCATTCTGACTTGCATTGTCCCCCAGCCCATGATATGATGGCTCAGCTGCCCTGAAGCATCCCTGGTTGCTTGCAGTCACATGACATAACTTGGAAATTAAGCTTGCATACCCTTCTTAGGACAAACAGAAAAGTATTGCTATTAGGAAGCAAATAATCTGATCTTATTTTCTCTTCCTTGTGTTCTCTTATCTTCTCTTTCTTTTTTAAAACCAGACTGAGTTTATAAGCACAATATATTGGTTTTAAATTACTTACAATGTTTGCATGTATTCCAGAATTCCTTCTTTGTTTGCCTAGTTTCAGGTTCTCTGCTGAACTAACGTACCTACATTTTCAGTTCAGGCTTGTCTTTAGCTCCACAAAATGCCTTTTGAATAGCTTTAGTTAATAAAATTTAATGATAAATAATGTAGTGTATGAAGTACCTATATATCTAGCTTTTCATAGTGTCCCTGTATTTTTCAATCTTTTTAAATGAAGTGAGGGGTTTAAGATTTATAAGCTAACCACAAAGAGTCATTCAGTTGTTAAAGAAAATAGTGCGCAGAGCTGCTGTGCTCTTCTAGCTTCATTAATTCAATTTGCTTTCTCGAAATCACAAAAAAGATCCCTGTTGTTGGATGATCCCATCCCTCGGAGTTGAAGTGGGATCAAGATGGGAGTGTTGGCAATTTCTCTCCAGCCCTTTAAAGTCACCAGACAAAAAGAAAAAGCTTGTTCTCCATCACTTCTTGAACTTTGAAGAAAGGCTTAAAATCTCTCATTCTTGCCGTTAGTTAGAATGAGGTTGCTTGAGGACTTTAGCCAGCCCAAACATTGTATTTAAGAACAAATTGTTTATACTTCTGTCTCCTTCCTCTCCAAGGTCTTCTGGAAGTTTTGGACAAGTTAGCATGTCTTCTTTTGTAAGTCTGCCCCAGCATATTGGAAGACATTTGTACATGTCATTTATACCTGCCTTCTGTGAAGCCCCAGAACTGCAGGGCGAAAAAGCAGGAAGGGATTGCCTTGTTAAGACTGTTCCCCTCTTTTCTGTAAATGTTTATGTAAATGTCTGTAAGCCATTTCAGCTATCAAATGGACAAGGCTGTATGTTGTCATTATAAAACTCCTTTACCAGCTCAGATGAAGGATTCTGAGATGCCTTTCTCCAACTTCCAGCCTCTTCGTATCGTCTGTGCTTCTGCCAGCTACAGCACTGATCTGTGTCTGTCTCTTTTGCACACCCAAAATTCCAATATTTCAGGCTGAGAGAAATATTTCCTCCCTCAGCATCAGCACTCCCACAATAAAGTGGCTCTTGTAAAGCAAATGGAGGTTTTTGGCTGAGGGTGAATTTCGTTCCCCTTCTAAAGAGAATGAAGATGCACAAGAAACAGAATCACAGCTGTAATGAATTAGCAAGTTGTACTCTTTTGCTTTTTAAAAAATGGTCAAGATAGCAACAACAGAAATTCCCCAAATACTAGCTTAATTGAAATCTCCATGTCAGCTTTAAATCAAGCAACCATCAGCTTATGGAGGACATTGCTAAAGGAGTTCAGAAATCCCCAACCACTAGTTCTGTTTATACAAACCTGGATGTTCCTGTTCCTTCACTGGAAATACCCCCAAAATGAGCAGCTCCCTGCGCTCTGTTTTATAATCTTATGGAGATTGAGAGTTGTCCTGGTTTTGGCTGGGATAGAGATGATTTTCCTCTCAACAGCTGGTACAGCCCTGTGTTTTGGATTTAGGATGAGAAAAATAACACCGGGATGTTTTAGCTGTTCCTGAGCAGTGCTTGCACAGAGTCAAGGCCTTTTCTGCCTCTTGCTCCATCTCCGGTAAATAGGCTGGGGGTGCACAAGGAGCTGAAAAGGGACACGACAGGGACAGCTGATCCCAACAGATCACAGGGATATCCCATACCTTATGGCATCATGGTGAACATCAAAACTAGGTGGGACTGGCTGAGAGGTAGTGGCCGAGTGCTTGGGTGCTGGCTGGGCATTGGTCAAGGCGTGGTGAGCAATTGGATTGTGCATCACTTGTTTTGCTTCTTTTATCATTATTATTATTATTTCCCTTCCTCTTCCGTCCCATTAAGCTGTCTTTATCTCAACTCATGAGTTTTAATTTTTTTCTGATTCTCTTCCCCATCCCACTGGGGTTAGTGAGGGAGCAGCTCTGTTGTGCTTAGCTGCCTGCTGGGTTAAAACACAATAGGGATATAAGAGCAAATCCTAGTATTTCTTTTGAAACAGCCCTTTTCACTTCATTTCAGTTCACTTACAGCAGAACTGGGCACTGCTCCTGACTGAAACCTTAGGGCATTTCCAAAACACTAATAAGTAACTTAATTAACAATGAACATTCTCTGAAAATTTGGAACTGAAGCATAATGGTAATTTCAATGAAAGAAATGAGATATTTTATTTCTATTGCCCTCAATTAAACACTAACTTTGCTGCACTATATTGATAGCAAAACTACTGTTGATGTAAATGTAGGCAGGAATTTACCGATATTTCTAATAGTGCATGTTTTCAAATGTTAGTTTAGCTTGGGCAAAAATAATCTAGAAGTTAGAGCTGTCATTAATACCTGGAAGGTGACCCTAATATGTGTGGAAGCCTTACTGAGGTCCTTGGAAAGTGAGTATTGATGGCTTGGTCCAAGTTGATTACATTTTGATGCATGTCCTTAACCCCAAATAAGTACCTCTTGCACAACTGTAACAACAAGAGCTTAAAGCAATTTACAGCAACAGCAAAAGACTCCACTGGGGAACAGCATGACATCCAACTGCTTTCTGCCTCCATTCCCACAGGGCCAACTTGAAATGCCTTGGGGGAAGGACAAGCTATTCCGACTATGCCAGCTGTTCTCCCTAGCATCATTATTCACTGGCACAACTAAGAGTAGTTCTGAAAATGCTTTAACTTGCACAAGGAATTGATGTGTATGTAGGAGCTTTCAAGAGCAGAAAAGTGGGGGACTGGGAGAAAATGGTGGGAAAATTGTCATTCTAAGAGTCACTGAGTGCTTCTCTGACACAACAGGAATCTAGTCTTTAATGTAGCACTGAAAATTAGATGAAGAATTTTATTTCCACTCCCTTGTATCAATCATTCTTGTTTCCTGTGCAAACACAGACATTTTTGTCATTAGGCTAAAAATAAAACCTTTTGAGGACTCAAGCAACTGGTCTGTCTAGTTCTTTTCATGCAATGTTTTTTCTGGTAGTAACAATAACAGGATGTGCTGACCATTTCTCAGTGTAATAATCTGGTCTAGTCACTGATATAAACAACTTGCCCTTTGACCTTATAATTTATTCACAGCAGGCCTAATCAAAGACATCTTAAGTAACAAAAATATTGATAAATAGATTGCAATTGTAGACACTGTTCTAAGTGTAATAATATCACAAATAGTGTCCTGTGGAGATAGGTGTGTTTCATAGAGCTGACTAAAGTGATATTGTTATCACTGCTGCCTTTCCAAATAAATTCCACTTAAAAGCCTGGGCATGGTTATGGTGCTTACTCCAGAGCATGAGCCTAGGAGGCTAAAGTGTTATGCAAAAGGCATGCCCACGTTTGGGGTAACTAAATCCTTCCTTGCAAATTGGTTGTGCTAGTAACTATAATGTATGGATACAAAGGAGAATTAAAAGAGTTTGTATGAGGTGGAGGTTCCACTGTCATTTTCTTCATTCCTCCCTTGTTTCCTCTTTATTCACCAAACTCTCATCAAGCCTTTCATTGCCCTCCTCCCCTGCTGATTCAAGGAAGTGTTTTTGAATGGTGCTCTCTGAGTTAATTTTAGGGTTTAGGTCTGAACGGTCCATGTTTCTGTTTCCATCCTGATCAGGAAATACAAAGCCACAGTTCGTATTCATGCTCAGGTTTGCAAAGAACCATTTCCCCAGCGCTTATTATAAATCTTGTTCTTCTGGAAGGAAAAAGCCCTTCCAGTTTGAAATCAAGCCAAATTAGTTTCCCCTTCCTGAAGTATTTCTTGTGTTTCCATACTAAAAAAAATGCTGAAAGTCAGGAAAATATTAATCTATGTGCAGACCTATACAGATGCTCATGTTTTGTTGAGAAAAATAATGAGATTGCAAGTAAAGTTTCTGAGCCTTATCTCATATATGTTAGATTCACAAAGGGAATTTTAGTTCTACTGGAAAACTTTTCCCTGAATTATAGGAATATACGTTTAAAGTGATTCATTACTATAACGAGTTATAACAGAGAGTGTGACTGTAAAGAACTGCCACTTTACTCAGCTACTCCAGCCATCCTGTGGGCTGTATGCACTGCATTTGTAAGGGTTGTGCCTTTTATATTATACACAGGGAGTTGTAGTTAGACTGTTTAAAACAGAAACTGATGTCTGTGGGGAGACTGGGTATGAGACAATGTTTTATGCTGCACAAACCAAAGGCTTGTTAAAAATCTCTTTTTCACACACATTACTTCCATGCTAATGCATTAACAAACTGTGGGGAAATATTCATCATTTATAAATAAACATTACAAATAGTCCCACAGAATATATAAGGAAAGACTGAAATTGCAGACAGAGTAGGAGTTTGCCACTAGCCCAGTGCAGATGTGGGTTAAGAGTGATCTTGTTGGAGCTGCAGCCCTGGGAGCCCATGTTGGGGTGCATGAGTGAACATCTGTAAACAGCCTGGCTATTGCCAGAGCATGCTCGTCTGATGCCTGTAATTTTAACATGTCAGGGGGACAAAAACTTGGATACAACTTCAGTCTGGGGTTGAAAGATAGTAGCTTTGATTCTTTGTGGTCACACCAGCTCCGTGACTGTTTTTTTCTGGGACGTGCTAACTTCAGTGGAGTTTTCTGAGCACAATGCTTGTGGAAAATCAGGTCTGGTGCTCCCATGAGAGCTGGAATAGATGACTGACCTTCCATAGCTGATACCTCTTAAGGGAACAATTTACAGAATATGGGATATGGGAGATTTATTTGGAAACCATATGGAAACATTTATGTATTGTTTTCATGGGTCTGGGATTAATGTAACAAAATATGATACTCCATATTTGTTGGCAGGATGGTGTTGAAATGGAGGGTTCACCTTTCTATGCATTCAAAAGCATTTGGATTTTTTCTTCCAGTACTAGAATGTGTTGGGGACCAAACATTTACAATATAAATGGACTCTCACAAAGCTCAGATGAAAAGGCTGGTTTTCATAAAAGGACCCCAAACAACTGAGTGAAGATTGGTCTGGAATACAGAATATGAAATGGCTTAATCATTTGGGTCAGTGTTATCATGCCCTACTAAAGTAGTTTTTCCAGGATCCAGTTGTAACTGGCAATTCTGGTAAACCCTTGTCTTATGTCCATGTAAGCCTCTTTCCTTTACTGTATTGGAATCACTAGACTGGTGTGACCTATGCCATATTAGGTCTGATTTTCTGTTCGTGCTTTGACTGGTCAGCTTGAGGGGAGATTTAAGTAGAAGCTGCACTGCTTCTTATCCCTTGGAAGAATCCAAGGGATAATCCAGTCTGTGGTCTCACACAGAGCCTCTGGAAGTGCACAGTGAAAAGCTTTCCTTTTTTCCTTTTTCCTTTTCACTTTTCCCTTTCCCACGAGAGTTTGCATCACACAGTTCTCTCTACTGGTTTCTATGTACCACTCAAGTTCCTGAGTGAAGGCTCACAGTAGCTTTGCCTGTAGGTAAAAGCAATGTTAGTTTTCCTTGTAGAGATTGCAGCTGAGCTCACTGCAGAGATTTAATAAAGAATGATGATCTGTGAGGCTGCTTCTCTTCTTTGTGCACCTGTAAAAGATGATTAATTGTTCCCCCCAGAAATATTTTTTAAAATGTTTTTTCACCTTCTTTTTTTCCACCTGTCTCCTCTGAGATTACATCTGAACTTAAAATTTGTCACAAAATGTAGGTGGTGGAAATGTCTTACCTGCTGCCACACAATCGCATTATTTGCAAGAGGAAAGTGGGAAAGAACTTAGATAGCAAAGTAAATTGAGTACAGACCCATACCATAAATTGTATCAGACATTCTCTCTCTAGATTCTTTCTTTGTCTTTAATATTACAGGAATTAATATAATCAGATGATATTCTCTAATACTGTTAATGAGCACAGGAGATAGACAGAAGGGCCCATCTGGACTATGTTGCCAAAATTTCAGCTATACAGGGCCTAAAGGCCATAGGGGCCTAATTTTTTTCCTGGAACAGAAAGAAAAGTTAATGCAATATTTGCTGAGCGTAGTGTACATCTTGATACATGCTAACCAGAAACCCTTTGGTGATAGTGATATGAGTCTTCTAGGGAAGACAGATTAGAAAGGGGCAGATTGTTGTTGTTGGGCCGGGTGGCCCCAGGCCAATGAGGACTACATGAGTAACATCCCCAGTGAACCTGTACCTTGCACTTCAGCTGTAAAGTACTTGCCTTCTGCTGGAACAATGAATTCAGAAAGGGAAGGATGCAAGAAGTAGTGAAAAACTCTCAGGGGAGGGAAGAGAGCCTCAAGTAAAATGGAAAATGAGACTTAGGACAGGACAGTGCTCCCTCAAACAGTCTGGGTTGCTTGGACATATCTGTGGTGAACAGCTGACGTTCAGGTCCGAGTCTTTCCTTCTAGGGGACTTCATGGAGCAAGTCCAGGCCCTGCTACTTAAGCCAAAAAAGTAATAGCAACTCCAAGATCCTAGAAAGCACGGAGTTGGTTGTGACTTGGCATAGTGACTCACAAGAGAGGAAGGTGCCAATGCTCAGACAGCATGTCGGGCATGTCAGCTGGTGAAGGAATTTGTTGGCATTGCACCCCAGCTGGTGCAGATAGTTGGCCTTTTAAAATTTGATGGAGGTGCTGTAATACCTAATGTATGCTGCATCTCCAAAACTGCTTGGATCTGCCTTTATTTTTCTGCAAATAGCAGAACTTCCCTAAAACTGGATAAAAAGTCTCTGTTTTATGAAAGTATTTCTAACCTTCTGCAACCTAGATACAACTTAAAGGATGCTGTGCTTAGGGAATGAGACTCCTGAGGAGGCTACCACAGCTAATATAATTATTTGGGGAAGTATTCAAAATATATGTCCTAAAATACACACCTCCTGCTTACAAGCAATCTTTTCTACTGCTGCAGTTCTTTCACAAGAACTCTGTCTTCTAGGTTTAATCCCTTAAGACTTTAATAAATTTTATTTGTGGTTGGATTTTTGTGTCTTTTGTTTGTTTGGTTGTTTGTTTGTTTGTTTGTTTGTTTGTTTGTTTTTCAATTCTTTCCTATTTTCCACAGCTTTTCAAGAGCACTGTCTTCGGACTTACCTTGCCTTTTATAACAAAAGCCAGGTGGTGTCTATTAATTGTTAACTGGTCAAAAATGAACAAGACATATTAATTTTTCGGGCCTTGCAAGTCCTAGACTTCCTACTAGCAGAAGGAGCAAGCTGGCTGGTTGCAAGGTTGTTTCCATCCTTATTATGCTTCTGTCCGATTTCCAGCATATGCTGTAAATATGGTAGGCACATGTGTCCATTTCCCTTATGAATCATGGAAGAACATATGTGTACACTGAATGTGCTACTATTGTTAATTTTTATGCAAGTGTTTTATGTTCTTTATTAGGGTGAGATGTATCTCGTATTAGACTGCAATACACAGTCATTTCTCTATGTGCAGATGGCTGTCTCTATTCAAGTATTTTTACAAGCTTTTTTTGCTAGGTCCCTTTTTTTGTATGGGACACACTTTAATTCTAAGGCAAAAAATACAATCATTCAAATGTTACTTAAAAGAATCAATAATCCTTGTTTCTCCGATGATGCTGACTTTACAATCCTTCATTACATAGATCAATGCATTTCCATCACAATGTTATTCTTACTTTACTGCGAAATTAATCAGAAGTCTATCTTTTCTGAAAATTGCATAAACTTGTAAAGAAAAATCAAACTTAGCCTTTATGTTTCTTTCATATTTGAGGGAAAGAACCTTATAGAATTTCTGTTAAGATCTGCAATAAATGTTAAATGTTTCTGCTGTAAGTGGAGCTCTAAGAAGTCTCTTTCTTTTAGAGAAACCAAGTTTCTTGAAGCCACAGAAGGCTCCAAGATTATTACTGAGTGACTACAAAATCCAGTTATTTCAACTCAATTGCAGCTCTCAGGGTCTGACTTCAACTGTGACTGCATGTTACAAATCATATGGTATGCACAATGGAAGCAGAACAAAAATCAGTAACAGTGAGATGGAAAAGACCTTAGAGAAGTAAATTTCTGTGAACAGGTTGGTGTTCACAGTGCTATCCAAATTAGCCTTCTAAGTGCTGCCCTTTACTGCTGTGGAAAAAAAAAAAAAAACAAAACCAAACAACAAACATTCCCTCAAAAACTTCAGTATAAGCTCCCCTTATTAACCTGGCTGCCACTAACATTTCCTCCCTGGATGTCTTTTGGCTCTAACCCACCAGAGCCTGGCTCCTACAGCAATCATTACCAGGGAGGAATAAAGCCACAATGAATCTGGTGAACTTCAACAGTGTTCTAGCACTTATGAGCATAAAAGGTCACTAAAATTGCTAATGCCTAATCCGACCACATTAGCGAGGAAAGGAGAATGTTTTGAAGGAAAGCACTAAAGTATACAAAACAACCCTTACAAGAATAGTAATATTCATAAAGGGAAAATATCTGTTAACTTATTATTTATATCTATGGCTGAAAATCTTTAATAGAAAATGTCCTTTTTTACTAGATGTAGTCTGTGTTTGATTCTGTTTGGAATTAGTTTTAGCAAGTCTGGGTTTTCCCTGGCTTGTAAAATTGATAAAAGAAGCTTTATTTGTGAAAAGCAGCTGCTGGGATTAATTGTTCCATTTAACTGGCCAGATATTTAAGGTTCGGTATAACTAATCTCCAGACGCTTTTTTTATCTGGGAAGTTTCCTGATGTAAAATACCTCTTGCACTTTTCTTAACAGACTCCAACTAAAGAAGGGTAGTTCCTTACACACGACATTTATTAAACATTAATTTTGCCTTCTTATTTCATAGAAAATTTCACTTACATTTACTTAGTATGTAGTTTGTACACATTTATAATAAGTAGAAATAAGTAAAACAAGTAAGGAACTTGTTATTCTATCATTTATTATCTCTAAATTATCATCTCTAAATTATGTAAAAATTGATTAAACAAGTGGAATAAAAAATT
The DNA here is from genome assembly GCA_013397845.1 of Melanocharis versteri. Taxonomy (NCBI): domain Eukaryota; kingdom Metazoa; phylum Chordata; class Aves; order Passeriformes; family Melanocharitidae; genus Melanocharis; species Melanocharis versteri. The sequence goes on along the minus strand of VZTG01001346.1, from coordinate 820,000 downwards.
TACTTTTGAAGATATTTTTAGCTTTTTTGCTTGACTTAAAAACAACTTATACTTAAGGAGAAGTAGGAAGGGGAAAGAGAATTGGAAGACCAAGTGACTTCTCAGGTCAGATTTTCATTCTCTGTATAAAATCTAAATTGAGAAATGCAGGGGGTATAATTGCTTGAATTAAAGGAGTCTCTCCCTCTTTCTGCTGAGCCCTATGTGTTTAAGGGATTTACTGGCTTCTTATGGTGTCTAGGAGCTGCTAAATGAGTTAAAAAACTGCAGAAACCTCCCACCAAACTACCTTGGTTATTTGCAAGGATCAAGAAAGGATTTTGTTTGTTTGTTTTTTTGAGAGGTGGATTGAAAGATTTTGAAAGGTGACAAGCCAGTCAGCAGGGTTTGGAGTACTGAGATGATCCTTGATAGCTGATAGTTCAAGAAAATGCTTCATCAAACAGGGCTGGCAGGCATCTCTTCACTCCTTTGAACCTTCAGAGTTGATAAGGAGGTTTTAAAAGATGTTATTCATAAGAAAATTTGTTTTTCATGTATCTGAGTTACAGGTAGGGGATTTTCAGTATAGGGAACATAACAGTGACTGTGTCTTCATTTGAACAAAGGACTAATATCAATGTCAAAAAAATCTGCCTTTCAGCAATTTTGTTAACAAATCCATTGGGAAAATAAATAATCTTTGCAATCTCTTAGAAAACCCCTTCAGTAGTAGATTTCATGTGTATGTGTGAAACCAGCAGACTAGTCATAGGAACTTTGTAATTAGTGATTGAATATTTTGGAAGATCTTGTTAGTAGCAATCCAAGGGGAAATGGAGAAAAGGATGGTGTGTCCGTAGTTCACCAGCAAGACGGATTGTGACTTTACAGAACATTCAGATGCTTTGAGTTTTTCTTAGACTTTTTTGGATGAAGAAATCAACTAGATCCTGGGATGTTTCACTGAAGCCTGCTTTTGTCAAACAAAGAAACAGGAGAAGGCTGACCTCTCTCTTTGCTTACAGAAAGTTTTATATTTTCTAGGATTTTATATTTAAAACACTTTATATAACAGGCCAGGAACTAATGAAGTAACCAAGTATATATGTACAGTGCTTCCAGTCAGCAGCAAGAGGTGGACTGGAGTTTTTCTGGGGACCAAGACAGTCATTGTGAGAGAACTCAAAATTGATCTTCCGCTCTCTCACTTCCTTTCCCTGCTAGACAGTGGAAGTGGGTCTGATAGTTGGAGGCAGGAACGCCAAAAGAAACTGCTGCTAACTGGTAGAAACCAACATAAGAAATACAGTTCTATCTGGTATCTTAGAAACCCAACATACTTCAGTCATTTAGTCACTCACTTCTTCCATCACACTCTTATCTCTATTTTATTATGCTTTATCTTTTTCACAAGCCATTCTGGGTCTAAGCCTGTAACATATTTACATTGGGCTAGTCTAACAAGGTAATTCTTTTTCTGCAAATACCTGCACAGTACCTCTTGTCCTTCTGGTGTGACAATATTTATAAATAAAAAATAATAAAGAAAAATATTTTTCCTTAGGAGAACATGCTAAATAGATCCATAATATTTAGGCTGCAGCCTTCTCATCTGCTTGTTAAACAAATGTATTCCATCTACAAGACAAGCAGAACCTGGGATGTGAATATCAAAGCAGAACCTGACCTTCACTGGGTCTGTGAGTATGATCTAAAGGGGAGTTTTTTATCTTTGCATTGAAAGCACATAAAAATGCAAACTGGAATTGGTGCTATTGATTTGGTTCTGGTACTTGTTTCTTTGCAAGCCTACTACACTCTCCATGACTTTTGGGGATTTTCAGAACAGATGCATGTTTTTTGCTTAAAGAAATGAGTGTGGGAGAACTGCAGTGAGCTGGGCTTGCTTCCATTACACTTAGAGGCCTTTTCTCTGTCACTGAGGTTAAACTGAGAGGTCCAAGTTAAAGCGCCCATCTGTTAAACTTTGCATGACACAGAATGTGTTACTCTAAACTTGTGAGAAAATGAAAAAATAGATCCTCTGATTCTGGAAGAGAAAGAAACCAAGAGTCATCAAACAAGCAAAGTCGGGGGAATAACCAGTGCTAGGACAGGGGAAAAAGCAGGGATGTAGCTGGTGGCCAGATGATGTGAGTTATGGCAATATAGGTAAGAAAGGTCTTGCAAAGATCTGGGTGGAACACTTTTGAGGAAATAGCAGTACCTCTCATCAATTATAGTACAGAAACAAAATTCTTTGAGGATGGACTGCTTCTGAGGTAATGAGTGAAGGGAAGGTCTGCTTCAAAGGCTGAGAAAGTCCTTTTATTTTTCAAGCAGTGTGTATGAGCTATTTATTTTATAGATCTTTCAAGCCATTGCTCTGATGAGTTGTGAAGGACTGACTGGTGAGATTGACTTTGCTGGCCCTTGGTGAACTCCTACCCTGGGATTCAGCTGTGAATCTCCCTCCACCATCTGAAGAGCATGCCTAATTTACACAATCTATCTCCTTCTGTACAGCTTCCACTGGAGTCAATGGGAGTTGTGTGCCTGAAGCCAAGGGCAGAATTTGGCTCAGAGAGAGTATAACAGCTCCAGTGCTTTGCCAAATGAAATACATTTAGAGTCTGACATGCACAGTTGGATGCAGTAAGTAAAAAATCAGTTTTACTGGATGCAAGTCTTCACTGACTAGTGCTACTTCCCTCTTATCATTGTTAAAAGATGTGCTTTATAGGAAAAACTGTGCTAGTTCAAGCCAGAGACTCATCTTTACCTACTGTTCATAGAGGGATGCTTTATGTATCTCCTTAGTTTCCAGTGCTGTGTGGCTAAGGACTTTCTGTGTCAGAGGCCACATTTTTTACTTAGTTCTGCATCAACTATAATAAAAGTTGTGCAAAGTTTAATTGATTTCTTTGTCACAGTTATTCAAAACACAGTTCTTTTTTTTTAACTCATTCCAAATCATTTTCCCAAATTCAGCTGCAGTAGCAGCACAGTTGACTGATAAGATCTATACCTCATTTAAAACAGACATTCAGCTTGTCTAGTCACTGCTAAACAACAAGTACTTTACTGCTAAGTCCCAGTATCTCAGTTCACCAGTGTCAGGAACATGAGTTGTAATGTGGCTTTTTCTTGTGAGGTTCTTTTCATAAAAAGCCATTCTGAACTGCATGCAAATGACTGTCTTGTAGAGGTAGCCTTTTAGTCTTTATTGACATTATATATAGGTAATTCCTATGGGATCATTTCTTCTCATAGTTACAAAGTTTAGTTCAACAAAATTGCACATATGGTCAAGAACTCAGCTATTCACAGTCTTTTACAGTCTACAGGAGTCTTCCATGGGAACCATTAGTTGCAGCTGTTTGTTCTTCCCTAAAAACACAGTGGCTTACTGCTATTTCCCTAAACAAATAACTGTAGAAAAAAAAAAAGTACGGCGCTTTTCATTGGTAACTGCATATCCCTTGTTTATATGTTGTGTTTTTTGAAGATTTTGTTTTGTTTTGTTTTGATTTTCTTCAGTGGTGCTTCTGCTTCTTTTCCTTAGTGGTTTTTATCTTTGCTTTTAAATTTACAGTTCTCTCCTCTGGTGAGAAAATCCAAGTGAGGAAATCTCTTCACTAGAAATTATTTTCATAAAAATCATTGATTCATTCAGCCTCCTTAGAACAGCCAGTCTGCACAATGGTAAGGGATCTGGTCTCTCTGACATGGTAAAGTTCAAGGCTTGTATCAGTTTTTTCCTCTAAAGCAATAAGGCAGAAAACCTTGGTTTTGGATTATGTGATAGTTTACAATACTTCTGTGCAGTGCAGCATACAAGACCAGATTATTTTTCTTTAAAATTATGTCAGCGCTTTGTGCAATATTCCCTGGAAGCACTTATTTTCTAGGTAAATATTTCAAGAACTGTCAAAAACTTCATAGATGCACAAGAGATTGATAAAAACAATCAAGGTGAAAATGTTTTGGTTAAAACAATGAATGATGTTTGGGGTTCTTTTCCCCCTCAACATGTGGATTTTAATAACTGCTGTTTGTTGTTAATTACAGAACATACTGCATCTTCTAATAAACATGTCAAAGGAGAATCGAGTTAATTTGTTATATTCCCTTCTGGATATGGTTCCCATATACACAATATTTAGACTAAATCTTGTGACTACCTTTTTCCAATTGTTGTCTCAGGGAGGCAGGTTCTCAGCAATCTGAACAATGAGAGGGAGGGGGGCTGAATCCATGATCATGCTCATAAACTAAAATGCCACACTGTACGTGTCTCTGAAGTTAGGTGCCTTAAATAGACCAAAGATATCTAACTCATACACATTTCTTTGAGCAATTAAATCTTAGTACTTGATGCTGAAAGCCTGCCTCTATGTGTGAACTTAGCTTTCAGCATGTGAGAAAGTTCACAGAGCCTAAAAGAAGGAGAGAAAGGGAAGCACTGGTAGGATGAGAACATTATGTCAGGTAGTGACTATCACCTAGGAGGATCTTAAAATATTATATGCAGCATCTGAAATATTTCCACATAAGATTACATTATATGGTGTACAACTATTAGTTAGATGTGCCGCAGCTGGTACTTTATTCCTAATTCACATTTGTACTACCTGCACATATAATAAAGAGGAAGCCACATATATGGAATAGACAAAGAAATGGAACAATCAAAAGCCTGTGTTTGAATAATTAAACAGCACAAAGTTATTGCAATCCAAGGATATTTTAATTAATAAGAACTAATAAAAAACCTCAAGTAAAATATAATTAATTTTATATAGGTTTCTGTGTTTCTTAATGGAATAAATCTCTTGTGTGAAATATTTAGGTAATGACTATCATAAAGGAGACTGATTTAGAGTGTAATAATGCGTTCTAAAAGAGTCTGCTTTTCTGTGTCAGTTTGCAGGAAGATGTCATTATACTTGACGGTGTACTCATTGTGCCTAATGCTCAGTTAGCTGTAGCAGAGTGTGTACAACAATACTTCCACAGTATTTTTCACCCTGCTCATACACCCACTCTGTCTCTGTGGCTGTCCCCAAAATATTTTATAGAGTTTATTCTCTCCCTCTTCTTTTTTTTTTTTTTTTTCTTTCTCATTTCTCAACATGCTGAATCCATCAGAAACAGGATGAACTGATGAAAATAATGTGGGATAGACATCTACTCTCTATTACTTTTGTAAATTTTACCCTTGGCCACACACAGGACAGGTTGGCTTTTTTTTTTTTTTTTTCCCTTAATTTATTCTTCTCTCTGTCTTCTGACATATTTCCAATTTTCTAACTGTTTGAAATACCAGAATTCCTGTAAGTGAGTAAAGTTGGGAAATATCTGCTAAAGCTTCGATATGTTCATTTTCCAGAGTTATTACTGTACATGAGTGATGTGAGAACATTGTGATCCTCTGCTGTTCGTTATGGCTGTGTACCTGCATTTAAGAAGGCTTGCTAAAAATACCATAAAGTTCATTATGTACTACAATAGCTAACTATTCTCATTAATTTTGAAAGTGCATGCAATTTAAATTGGTATTGAATACACACTAATGCATGGAAAGGTCTGATTGCACAATGAAGGAACAGATGGTCCTTGCCTTGAGGAGTTTACCACCTGAAAATACAAAAGCCATGTAGGGAGAGGGTGTATACACAGAAATGAAGGGCTCACCACACAGGAGGAGAGTGAGGATGAGAAGGGTTGAGTCACAGGGAAGGAATGAGCAACAGCCTGTCAGGAAACACCCTGTGAGTTCCAAACATTTTTATTTTGTTTGATAGGGGTTTGGGTAGGTGGAGATCAGTTAAACAGGACAAAGAAAAGGCAGGGAAAGAGAGGCAAGGGCATTTCAGGATGTGGAGAGGAGAGGAGGGAGCAGGCGTGCGACAAAGAGGAGGGTAGAGATAGGGAGAGGTGTGGGGGCGAGATGGATTGCAACAATCAGCAGTGGGAAAGGATAATTAAAAATCATGGGTGTCTGTCAGACGTTAATCCTCTTTTACCTTTGCTATGTCAGCTTCATTGTCAGACTGGATCCTCCCTGTAGTCTCTTCCTCATTCCAGGCTGCTCCTGTCATTGTTTAACACAGTTGTGCATGAACCGTGCGTTCAGACTGAAGCCATAAAATTATACAGTGCACTTAATTGAAAGATTGAAAAATTACTTTACAGCGACAGACTACACAATGGTTGACACTTAGGGACTGATCTCAGGCTACTGTACTCAGTGAGTGTAATTTAATGTTGTAACTTTCAAGTATGAAACCAATGATTTTTCCTTTGGCAGAGGGAAATTGTTCTTACACCACATTAACTTTTAGGGTTGGAAAGGGAACTTCTCTCTTAACCTATCCCTCTTAAAGATTCAGATAGCTAATAATATTTCTCACTAATGCTTGAGACGTCCTGAATCTCAAAAATGGTCTGCGTGTGTGTATATTTCCTTAGGTGGAGTGAGCTATTAAATTTCCTTAATATTGAAATGTTTTGCTTATGTGCTGAGGATTTTTATTTTGCTTTCAAAAATGATAGCAGATTAATGGTAAATAAATATTCTGATCAGAAATCCTAGGTCAGCTCTAAGTGTTTTGCCAATGACACCCTTCCTTTCTCAGGGAAACAAAACCCAATTAAGATCCAGTTTTATCTGTCTCTCTCCTTGCTCGCCACAACTTGTTTGAAAAGAGAAGCTTGTTTTTCTGAAAAGCTACATTAAACCAGAAGACTTTGAAATGGAGAGGCTCTGTGTCCCCTAATTTCTTCCATAAAACATGGTGAAAACAGCATCTAACTTGTTTGAGTAGAGACACATATCATGGCTGAGCTTTATAGGCTTCATGCCTATTTATTTAAGTGCAGTTACTGGCTGCCAGAATTACACTCATGGGACCCCAATATCTCCAATCCATAATCTTATTTTCCAGTCAAAATTCAGAAAAAAACCCACCCAAAAAATAGAGGAAACCCAAACAAACCACTCTCTGTATGAAGCCAAGGGTTTTTTGCAATTCAGTAAATTCATCTCTTCTATCCATAAGCTTGGCATTTGCATTGTCAGCACTTACTCTTTTAAGTGGAATTAGAAAAACAAAACATCAATGGAAAATCAAGCTGATTTCAATATTGTTCAACAAAGCAGGAATCAGCTGACACTGTAGGAACTTCTTATCCCATTTTCTCTGAACAGCAGGGTAGGAGCACTTTTAGTATTAAGATATTTAATTTTCTCTAAAAATTACACTGAAGACTGCAGTTTGGTGTCATTTACAAACATTTGAATTTCGTAATTGTTTCCATACAATATGGAGACAGAACCCACTAGAATTCCTGACTTATTGAATATTCTTACTGCCAGAGTCTCACTTTCAGTATGTAGTGTCAAACTTGCATCTTTTGATCACATATGCTGAACCTCTCGCACTAGAATAATTTTTTTTATTTACTTTTCAGACAGCTTCTCTCATGGAAGTGCCGCTAATGGCACATTATTTGCAGCCTCTGTTCGGTAACACTTTGTTCCAACTAACACCTCTACCCAGAGCTCATTAAAGCAGCACTTACATGACTTCAATACAAAGGGAATAGTTTCAGGATGAGCACTGGGTGTCTGATCTTCTTTTACACAGATTATCCCTTTTTTCGTCCCTGCTCTAGGCAGTGCATGAGTGAACGTATTCCTGAAATACTGTAGCAAGAAATGGCTTCTTCCACTCTCTTATTAAACTGTCACAAAACATATCTGAGAACCAGATATTCCACTGCTGCGTACTAGGAAATTTAGGAGATCATAGACGTATTCTCTCTGTGAAAAATGAAAATGTTCATCTCCTACTGATGAACAAATTACAATTTCTTGTAAACATTATTTTTTTAGCTTTGCAGTATTAAAACCTTTCCATTAATCAAACCCATTAATGTTAAAAAAGTAATGTACTATACATTAAATATATTTAAAAATCGGATTCTATATCTGATAGAATGAGATATGATCATATTGTCAAAAAGCCTCCTACTTTTTTGACACAAAAATCCTAGCTTTGAAAATGTTACTTCAAACATCTCTGGTTTGCTTTTTCTTACCTTTTTCATTCTTAGCTGTATAAAATGCAACCCCTGAGTCCCCGAGTGAAGTAGAATCTCATTCCTGTGAAATGATCAGACACCTCATTCCAGGAGTCAGGTGGCATGTACCAGCTACACAGGATGAGTCTTTTGGAAAGTCTCGTTGATGAGATCAGTCTTGGGTCTCAAGTAGTTAGATGCTTACTTTGATTCAGGTCTCATTCGACTGCCATTAAATAAATAAATGAATACATCAATGTTGTTGATGACATAAATACATAAATAAGTGAAAGTTTTCTCTTTATTTTTTCTGGATTTTCATTTTATATGTAGATCCTTGAACTAAGGGTCCTGGTGGGATAAGACTGGCACAAGGCAATAGACATAGAAGGAGATACACCTCCTTTGTGTGTGCAAACAGTTAAGTAACTGTAGCAGTGTCTGTATTCTCCTGACTAATCATCTTGGCTTGCCTCCTGTGTTAAATAATGCTTCAAGGGAAAAATCTGGGAACTTAAATGTCCCATCCTCATGTATTTCCCAGTGAAGTGAACTCTCAGACTATGCTTAGATTGATAGGCTTGCCTGACTGCCATGATAGGATTCCTTTCTAACTGAACTAGCAGAAAAGCCCAGTCTAGTCTCTATCTGGGTCTACACATGTGAGAGAAATCAAGCTCCTTCCTGCTGATAGAAAGCGTCATGAAAGAGAGCAGTGAACAATGCTCGGTCGCTCACAGTCCTACATTTTTCATACACATTATTATTTATGTTTGTTATTGCAATAGTACCTTGAAGCTCCGTCCAAGAGTTACCAACAGCTCAAGAATCAGTGTATGGGTTGTCACAGACAGCCATAAGAAAAAAAAGCTTATACCCTGAAGACCTTACATTTAAAAATATGACAAATACTGACGAGATGATTGGGATGTGAAGCCAAGAAAGTTATCAAAAATATTTGCTGCACATCACAAATCTGTGGCAGAGTCACGAGTAGCCCACAGTTACAGCATGTTGACCTGTGTTTAATCATAAAATGACTATTTTCACTGTTTGTGTTCAAGATTTAAAGCTATGGCAGCAAAAACCATTTCAACGCCTATTTCTCAGATGGTCATATGTCTCCCAGAATTTACAGCTGCAATTTGGATTAGATCCAAACTGGTGTTAGATACTGCACAGATAAGCATTGCAGTGGACACTTTATTGACACCTAAAAGGACATCAGGTGCCATTTGGAACCATGAGGTGAATACCTATGTTCCGCTTTAAAAAGTGAGAAGCAAAGAGTAGAGAATTAAAGTCCATTTTCTCCTTAGAAGGATGTATCAAGTGAAAAACCCTTAGGGGTCTCTCCTAGATCATCTATCTTTCAACATAGCCATAATTATGTGGACAGAGAACAACTAACAGAAAAATGGAGCTGGCTAAGCCTCCTAAATTATTAAACACAGCAAGAAAAAGAAATTTTCTCTCTCTGTAGAAGTATCTCACTGAATACACTGAATGGGCAATTGACTGGCAAGTCAAACACAACAGTAAAGTTGAAAATGGTATAGGAAAGGATGACAGCAATGATTAAAGGCATGGAATGACTTTACAACATGTAATTAAATAGACTAAGATTCTTCAGTATGAGAAAGAAATTGTTTAAGTGGGAATATGAATGATTTCTGAAAAAAATGGATGGCCCAGAAAACTTGTGTTAGAAATTATTTATGTTTCTCCTAATACAAGAACTATGGGAAAACAAATAAAACTGGCAGGGGTTATGTTGACTGTGAACAAAAAGAGAGATTGTCTCCATGGTAGACACGCTATGCAACTCTGCACCTTAAATTATTGTGGATTGAAAGACTACCTGGTTTCAGAAAAGTGATATGCAAAAAAATACCCATAGTATTCAACGTGAAGTTATGGGCTGCCTCAGGAAGGCTGTCTTTTGCAAGTTTATGGGGGAAGAGAAAGTCAATAAGGGGACTATAACTGTATTCTAATCCAGTTTCCTAGGTACTTGCTGATGGCCACAGTCAGATATGATACTGCAATAGGTGCATTTTTTTTGTCTGCCCCTTTACAGCTGTTTTTAGGATATTATAGGCAACGAATGGGCACAATTAGGTGTCAGTATAACTGATAACAGGTTGCATGCCGAGTATGAAGCCATCTAAACCAGCCATATACACCCTGAGAACAGGTCTGTCACAGTGGTAAAAGTCCCATTTGACCTCAGCAGTAGCACAGTGTTTGAGTGTGCAGTAGTGCTTTCACTGGATGATGATGGACCTTAAGCAGGAAACACTCAGCACCAAACAGGGTCAGGCCACAAAGCATAATCAGGTAGGAAGCTCTTATCAGATAATCTTTTGCTTTGAATAGATTGCAAAATCTCACTCAGGCAATTTGGCTGCTTTTATCTCACCAAGCAGCAAAGCAAGGACAAAGGCAGGATCAGCTCTGCGGTAGGGTTCTGCGGAGTTCATTCTTGCATCGTGTGGCTCAGAAAATGAGCTTGGTCTCGCTGGAGTCAAGGCTGATTTGTGATCACACTGATTGTCCTAGACTGGAAGTGTTGCATGAGCAGGTTTTGGAATAGGTAACACAGACCCTTTAGGGATCTTCTGTGGTGTGTAGCCCCCTTGAGAGCAATTGGATTCTCTTCATCTGTCACATTAACATTGCAGATTTGAAATTAAAATAATAATAAATAAAAAACTCAGGCTTGATTTAAAATTAGAAAGAAAGAAAGAAAAAAAAAAAGTGTTCCACTTCATTAAATGACCTTGCAATATATTTGGCAACTTTGACAGCAAGTTTGCAGGATGAAAAAAAAAAAAAAAGGAAGAAAGAAAGAAAGAAATATCCAGTGAAGTTTATGAATGTTTTTACAAATTGTTATTCTCCCTCCTCCAAATCTTGGCATTGCAGGTAAAGCATTGTGCAGCTGGTATCTTGACTTACCACTCCCTCTCAGGCTCTGCAGGGAGTGTCAGACCATCAGCACTGATGTTCAGAGCAAAGCTGTGAAAACAAACCGCAGCAGATTAGTTGGGCTGATGACCAGGTTATTTAGAGCTAACCACTTTGTGTGCCCTTACATCTCAACCAAACAATTACCCTTTTCCATCCTTTTATTTGTGCATGCACTTATCAAGAAAAACAGTGTTTGCAAGGGGACATTTTATTAAATAGGGTGATACATTTAAGAAGTGTTTCTTTTACTCTAGAATGCCAATATATTTTGCTCTTTAATTAAGAAGGTAAACAACACAAAAAAAACCAAATATAAAAATGCTAGTTATCTGAAATACTTGATTGTCTGAAAGAGAAATTAAAGGCAGCTGGAGAAATGTTGGAGCCTGATTCTGTCACTTTGAACATTTGTTCTTATACTAATAGCTTGGTTGTTTACCTTAAGGTCACTCACAAAGTGAGTGCCATTTTGTGTAAAGTAGTATTGTTGCATAGCCTTTAAAATTAAAATATAAAAAAGACAAGATAGATACTTCAAAGCTGAACTTCGAATCTCTTCACTTATTTTTTCTCACCTTCCAGAAATGTTTAAAAATTATTTGTCAACTTGATTTTTCCCTTTTTTATAACTTAATATGTTTGTGGTTAGAAGTAATGGCAGATGAATGAAGTGGAGCAGCCATTTCTAAGGTGAAATCACAGGGAATTAAAGAAGAATTGATACACAGCTTTTTACTAAAGGTACCAGAGATCATGTTCCCTTAAAAGAAAACACTACACGATGCGATTTGAAAATTGCTTTTTTTTTTTTTTTTGACATTTTAGAACTACAGCACTTTCTAAAAGGTTGTCATTTGTTCTTAAGTATTGAGACTTTGCATCAACTTTTTATTTAGTGCAGTGGCAGAAAACATTGAGCTTGTCCTGGTTTTGTTATGAATGAGTAGATGCTGTCAAGTTACTAATGCTTCAAGAAATTCACTGAGTTATTTATTCTGCTTTTGTTGGTTTAAGGCTTATGTTCTTTACATTTTTTCCTCTGGGGTTCTGTCAAATTGTATACAGACAGTACTTGTTCGTAACTATCCATGGAAAGCCTTAGTTTATAATATTATCAATTGCTCTCAGGAACAGTGGGATTTGCTATTACCACACACATATGTGCTCCAGCATTAGTATTTGTGACAAACCTTACCGAAGATTAATAATTTGCATCTTGTCCAAGTGATTGATTTCAAGATGACTTGAAGAATGGAAGAGAAAATAAATTCTTATCAAATATGTATCTCAATCTTTGGACAAGATGGTAGGTTTGTCTTCTCTGTGCAGAATAATTGGCAAATGATCCACAAGAGATGTGTACCAGCGCTAGAGATCCCATTTTATCTTTTTCCCATTTTGAAACCTTAGTTTTAATGTTTTGAACAGAGTATACAAACAGGAAGAAGAGATTACCGCAAGAAGATAGGTGTTAAAGAGCTGTATTGAAATCCATTCCTAGGCTGCATAAACATCACTGTGGTTAATTCCTCCATTTTTAGACATTCTTCACTCAAGTTATTTTTATTTATCAAGTTCACACTTCATACCTTTAAAGAAAGGTTGAATAAAAGACTCTTGCTCAAGGCTATCTTAATGAACCTGAGATGCAGAGTCTAATTTTGAAAGGTAGATACTTTGATGGCAATTTCAAAGCCAATCCCTTACACACAGTCTTAGCTCAAAGCAAATGCTCCAGGAATAACTTGTTTATTGTTTATATAAAAGCTCACTTCAAACTATTACTCCTGGGGTGAAGAGCAGCTGGAGTAGGCAGAGCACACATTTGTTTTCTTTATTTTCAATAAGATTATCTCAAAGACACTTCTCCCCTTCTCCTCCTTTGCCCTTTACCCATAAAACACAACTAAGCACAGCTGCTTGGGAGCAGGAAAGGTGAAAGCTCATCTTTATGCAAATCTGTACCTTTTCATTAAACTAATTAACTTAAATCAGTGATAAACTCGTGTAGACGCTCTTGGCTAGCTTTGAACCATCTGATTCACAACTGTCTTTACCAAACTGGAACAAGTGTATCTGCACAGCTTCTTACTCCTCTTAAAGAAAGCAGATATAAACCCACTAGCAAACCTTGAGCATTTTAATACTCAAAGAGAACCAGCACACTCCATTTTCTCAGTGTGTTAATTTATCACACACTAAAAATCTGCCAAATGAGTGGGGCAATGTCTGTTATTGCTTTTGGAGTCTGCTGGGGCAGAGCTATCTCGCATCGCCCAAATCTCAATATGGAAAGACTATGAAGTCCATGTCTTTTAAATGGTAAATTTGCTGAATATTAGATTTTAGCTTGAATTTCAGCATTACCATAAGTAAATTTTATGAAGTTTCTCTGGCTATATGATTAGAAATTATATTACTAAATGGTTTTAGGACCTCTTTCCTTCTCCCCAGCTCTACTGGAGAATGCATCACAAGCGCAGCAACTCTATCAAAGCTAAATGCACTCTAAATATTCTGGATGGTGTCTGGGGCACCAGCACACTGCTAGCTGAAGAAACAACTCCTCTCAACACAATGGAGACTTTCTTCTTTCCCTACAGTTGGCCTAAAAAGGGGAATATTATGGACATGAAAAAGACATTTCCCCCTGTCAGCTCCTCATTCTGGGCTGTGTGGAAGCAAGCTTGTTTGTTGGGATGCACAGAGGGACATTCAGTCTACGGCTCATGCACCCCAGCCAGCCATGCCTCCTGGTTCTTCATAAGCAGGCAATGATCCAGGAAACACTGCTTTTGACTGCCATTTTTCAGGAGCCTAATGGTGTCTCCTCCATAATTTTAGACTGAGACTTTTTATGCCGTAAATTCACAGCCTGCTTTCTTCCTCTACATTAGGGTAGAGTTTTCAGGAAGTCTTCACATTAGAGCACTAGGACTTTAATGACTTTTTTTTGAGGCATATTTTGCTTTCTCTGCTGCTCAGACTGATAGTCTCATTAAGGGATGGACTGGGTGATTGCCTTATGCTCTCTCAAAATAACAGGAGATTTGGTTTTCCAGCTGCGCATGCTTTTTACTTCTGCTCATGGGGCAGTCATACATGTCAGCTCTCCACATAACCTCTCCTAAATGAAACATGAGGAAATTATCAAATCCCTGTGACACACTGCCCTGGAAGTGACAACTTCTAAGTTATGAAGATAGGGAGAGATGCTGAGTTTCTGCCTACTTATTATGAGAAGCATAATAGATGTGTAACATCTGATTATTCAGTGCCAAGATCCCACCAAATCCTGAATGGAACTTCTCTCCTCGAGCGGCTTTGCTCATGAACAGTCTCTTACAGTGTTGAACCCTTTCTGACATCTGTGTCTACTGGGGCTTTTGCATTTATGCCAAAGATCAACTGAGACGACCATGTGCACAAGCCAACTCAAAGGTCTGTGGAACACTGTCTCTCTGGAAACACCTGTGGTTTGTCCAGACTGTGGGAAAAATGTGTGAATTGTACCAAATTGGGTTGGGACAATTGCTAAGCTGTTTTTTCAGTCCTGGGAGAAGCAGCTGGAGCAGGGGATCAAGAAAGCAGGCTGGCATGGACTAAGCATATCAATGTAAGTGAAATAAAGGGCACGTAAAAGAGAGATGAAACAGATAGCGCTGAGAGCTGCTATCAGAGAGGATTGGGGGGGGAAAATGAGCATGTATCCTGATCGCAGTCATCTCATTATCTTACAGGTGGCAGATTTACGTGACTGAGGAATCGTCTTATCAGAGCATCACGAGCTACATCCCAGGAGGCAAATGTGGATAAAAACGATAGAGACCTCAGATCATTCTGAAAGAAACCCCAAATAAAACTGAAGAGGTGAGACTTCCTGAATCTTCAACATTTGGAAAGGGCCTATAAGTACTTCTACAGGGTTATGTAGAAGTATTCATAAGGGTGGATGGATATTCCTCGTTCACTTGGAGGTTGTTATGTATATGGAAACTTTCTCGATCTTGAGTGACGCTTGTCTGTTTCCGGTGTTAAGATCACTTGGGTTTTATGGGGGGATCCCATAAAAGGGGGGACGTTACTGGGAGGGTTACTACCCGTTTAGAGTTGTTATGGGCGTTAATATTTGGGATTGTTAAGGTCTGGCATTACATGTAATGTGGAAGGTCCTGGCATTGGTCTGTATGTATGATGGGGTAATTAGTGTCATGCAGAGTTATACATACCCCAAAAATCACGAGTAAAACATTGCTTGAAGAGGACTAGGGCTGTCCTTCTTTTAATTCCTGTCTGGAAAATGTTCATGCATTAAACCTGGAAAGACATTTTGCAAATAAGGTAGTGTACATTTGCCTTTCTGAGGCAGCGCTGTGCCTTGGGGAGCAAAAATGTGTGTGTCTGTGCACATTCGTGTCAAGCTGGCTAGAGTAATTATAGCTCTGTGATGCCTATCTCTAGACACCTCCTCTGGATTGTGTCAAACACTAATGAAAAAAGATAAAAAAGTCTGCCTGAGAAACACGTGTGAGACTGCTTGCAGTTTTGATTGAATTTTGGTGATGGTTATTAGGATGTGTGTAGAAAAAAGGTGAGTACAATAAAAAGAGCAAAGGTGTTTGTGGAAATTGCCATTCAAACCAGACCAAGATTCAGCTTTGACATAGGAGACATGCAATTCTGCTGTAATGAGGACATTAAGTCAATAAGGAGTGCATTCTCTCAAAGTTAGAGGACTAAAACACAAACTTGTTTAGAATTACTGTTAAATTGTGGTACACTTCACAAAGAAATAGATGTGAACATTTCAGAAAGCAGTCATCAAGCACCTTGTTGTTTGCCAAGAAAAATAGGCAATTATGAACATTATGTCCAACTATGCATCATATCGGCTCCAATCAAAACCATTTAAATCCAGTCAAGCATTGCTTTCACACATAAAACCCTACCCAATGCTTGATTATACCTCAGCATACCAGGTATGCAGCCTAGGATGCTGGCCAATAACAATATTCCATTGTCTAGGAATTTCAATCCATGCATCTATATTTATAAATGTCATAAATTTGATTGCAAAAGATTGCAATTATCAAACCCTTGCTGTTTTCACTTTTCTGTCCAAATCTGTTAAAAAGTCTTTGAAATCAAAAGTAAACAAACAAACAAAGTCTGATAAAAAGGGGCACTGTCAAGCTTTTAAGTGGAAAAACCGGACATAGAAAATGACTTAGCTTTTCTTCAGTTCTTTAGCCCTCCCCAGGTGATGCTGCCTCTCAGCAGAGCAAAATTACTATATGGAGAAAATGGTTTAGACTGCACATACCCAGACCGAGGAAAAAAATTGCTTCAATATAGATATATTAAAAACAAACAAAAAAAAGCCTTACAGGCACTTTTGTGGTCTCACAGAAACAATGAATTCTATTCCTCCTACTGCTCTGCTGAGGTAACTAATTAGCTTTTTTTTCCCCCTTACAAAAGCCCTTTATATTGGAGACTTATTCTAAAAATGTGTCACTTGCTGGTATGTAAGCACCAGGTCATCTCAGCAAGTGTCAGTAGCACTGGGAGTCTTAGCGTAGTAGAGTGACCCGTGTTTTAACATTATGCCAATTTGACCTGCTGTGAGCGTGCTATTGAATTTACAACACTGACAGACTAATTGAAGTAGGGCTCTCCACATTTACAGGAACTGGAACCGAGTCACTATTAGTAAACCCAGGAATTTTCTTCCTAAAACAGCTGCTCAGGGATTCAGGGTTGTGGGTCTATGCTGCTCAGCCATCCACTGGATGAGTACTTCCTTTCACCTTCTCCATCCTAATTTGCTTTTCTTTTTTTTTTTTTTTTTTTCCTAGGACAGCTTTCAGTGAGAGACACTTGCCTGGTTTCATAATAAAAATGATGGCTAAAATATCTCTGTCAGAAATCTCTTTCCAAGAGCAATGTTGCTGTCAAACACTCCAGACAAACTATGTGGTTAAATGCTTAACTCTCGAGTACAATGGCCACAGCTTAACCGAAAGTACGATCTTATCACTGGTATTAAAAATGGCACGTACAATCTTAAATAGGAAAATGGAGGGATCAAATTGCTTTGGTCTGTCACTTCATGACCAGACATTCCAGGAATCCTTGAGAGACCCTCACCCAGTGAAAAGACATGTACAGTAGCTGACAAAAAAGTACTTTTTCAGATACTATCAAGGGTGAATCTGCACAGAGGTAGATTTCATTTTATTGCAGCCAGTTTTGGAATGTACCTGCCAGAAACAGGAATGCTTCCTTCATTTAGCCTGATTTATCATTACAAGAACTAACAGAGCTCCTTCATAAACTACTGGAGCTCAGCTCTGGCACAAATCCAGCAAAGTTGCACAACTTACTTAACACCACAAAGAATATAATGCTTCTATTTACCCTTCAAATAATGCCCACCATTTTCTACATTGTACCAGAATTCATTAATTAATTCTGACAATATATAGGGACAAAAGGTATTTCTTTTTCCCAGAATATTCTGAAAGCCACCCATGGCACCAACAGTTCAGGTAGGTAACTTAGACACATTATAGACCCTAAAATGAATTTCTTGGAAGGGGTGGTAGGCACCTAAATACCTTTGCAGTGTGCTGGCAGTAGACAGCTGGGTTCTTAGGCAAAGGTTTAGGCATGAGCCACTCCCTCCTCACGCCCACCTGCTGGATGACTTACACCTCCACCCAATTTAGATGAGTGCTATCTTTTTTCCCCTTAGGGCCCAAGAGAATTTCCCTGGCTATTTGCCCTGTGTAGCTCTACCTTTAAACCTCTGTGGTCTAGCCACTTTCTCTAAGACCCTTTCACTGTGGGTGCAGGGTAAATTGGTATCAAATTGGGACCAGGGTTAAATGGACACTGCTGACCACCTTTCACATGCTTATGTGTATATTGTACATGTGTGCAAGGAGAATGTTCATGTTATGCAAACAGTGATAATGTAATCTGTGCGTCAGTGCTCCATGACTTTCTTGCACTTAGCCTTGGTTCACTCTCTGTGCTTGACTCTAGCAACCTCACTGTTTTTCTCCTTATCTTTACTCAGTAACTGAGAGTTTGCATCCAGAAAGGTATTGAGGTACCGAAAATTTAAAGTTGCCTAAATTCTTTTGATTTTAACAGAAATTAAGAGATGGATATTTGACTATGTTTGTAGATCTGAGTGTTGGTGAATGGTTAACAGCCGTCTCAGTTTGTGAAAAAAAATAAAAGATTTATGAGAATAGTTTTTTGGCCAATGTGAGAAACTGCTACAAGTGCTGTGAAAATCCTAACATTAATGCACAGGCATTAATCTGATTTCACTTCTCAGTGTTCATATCTATTCATAAATATATTAAATGATCAGCAAATCAAATTCTGAATATTATTTTAGTTCAGAGCACAAACTAAGCACAACATGAAAAATGAACCTTGAGTGCTTTTTACTTGAACTTTGTATGTAACCATATTAAGATGCTGAATATTTCAAAGGCTGGAAGTATTTATAGCTTTTGACTTTTAACCATATTATATCCTTTGCCTTATTTCTTGTCCTCAGCAAATGTCAAGTGGGTGTTTTGTGGAACTGAGAGAGACCAATCTCAAGAGAACATCCGCCTTCAATAAGTGGAACTCCAGATTACACAAAGCTGCAGGCATAAAAGCAGCTGCAAAAGCAAGTTCACTCTGAAAATGAAACAATTTTCTCTAGAAAAATGAACATGAAAGTTAAAGTAAGGACTTAACTGAAATCATCGTGCTTTTAGAAAATGTACTTTATATCTAAGAGTATTTGCAGTCAAATTAAATCTGTGATGCAGGTTATAGTTTTAAAACTTTCTATTTCCTTTTCCTGGAGTTGGCATATTTTTATATAAAAAAGCCAGTCCAAATATGCACCCTGCTCCTGAGAATTATGGTCTACCAAGTAAGCTTGAATTTCTGAGAATTATGATCCACCAAATAAGCTTGAATTTCTTTGTACATTCAAGTCATTCTTTTAAGAAGAACGTATAAATGCTCTAAGCAGGATGTTTTTTCAGAGATATAACTCAACTCCAAGGGGCTGGAGTATCTGACTTATCTCATAGTAAAAGAGCCCAGAACCAGGGCTTGCTTTGTAATGCGTGTACAAAGTGCAGAGTGCAGGTGATGACTTGAGGTGTGAAAGTTTGTATTATAAAACCTGCACCCACACATTCTGAAAACTCTGCCAGGTTTGTCATAAAAGTTAGCTAAAGTTGTGAACCTTTCAAATAAACTTATGGCTAATTTTGAGTGAATACTGACTGATTTATGGTCACATATATCTAACAAGCCAAGGTTCAGGGTTTTTTCTTACTGTGCTACACTTGGAGCTACTTTGGTTTATTTAAGCCTGGAGTTCAAACTGAGTTTCATGAGAGACAACCCCCTAGAAACTAAACCCAAGGACACTGATAAAAATCTGAGGATGGAAACTGCCAAGTTTTAGATAATTCTGGATGCAGCAAAGCCTCCTTTTCATCCCTTTTGCAATCCTGCAGTCTGCATTGAGAATAAAACTGAGGTGTATTTGGGAGTTTTCACTCAGCAGAGTGATTGAACCTTGAGAAGAGAAAGGCAGAACAAGCAAACAAATCCAGTTTTTCAGGAGGAGATGCAAGGTAGCTGTATACGCTCTACATCATGTAGTGAGCTGAAGTTTCGTCCTAATTTCCCATGGCACTGTTCTGGAGGAAAACTCAGAACATGGTACACCCTCAGGGGCAGGAAATGGAAACATTTCTGTTTAGGAAATGCTTCTTAGGACATGCTTATGTCTTAGGACATGCTTGACTACGACAGCAAACAAAAGATGGGTGTACAACTGTAATGTGCAGCAGGCCCGGGCCCACTGGCAGCAGTTGACTGTGTCTTTTCTTGGTTTTGGTGTAACTCTGTGCTTGCTTTGGGCTTGGCCAAGGCACGTGGAGGCAGGCGAAGGGTCTGTGTAGCCACACAGATGCACTGAGAGATGCCACAGAGTGCTGGTTTTGCTGGCCTTGCATCTCATATAAAGCCATGCCTCTCCTGTGAGGGCTGAACGAGGGCCTCTGTGAAGTATCTCTGGTACCGTGGTGTCAAAAAGGCTGAGCCTCCATCAAGGGGCAGTACAAAGCAACCTGGCCTGTGCTCTGCAGGAAGGGGAGGGAGAACATCATCCCTCTTTTCCCTTTTTTTCCTACCCCCTCCCCTCCCCATAAGGAATGTATCTGAGCCTCCTGGAATGTATGTAGGCCTCCTGAAAAATGCTCCCAGGTTTTGCAGCTTGACGCAGGGTTTTTTTGGCTTCTGCTCTGAATTGCCCTCTGGAGGAATCTGGCAATGTCCCATAATGATATGAAGATCCCAGGGAAACCTGTGTTTCTACCTAACTATATAAGTAGCATGAAAGGTGGTCTCACTATCCTCCATTGCTTAACTGGTTACATAGCTTTGCATAATTGTGTTTCACTACTTAAGCAGATTAAACAGATAATAATGACCTTGAAGTCATGTATGATAACTTCCAGATTAAATTTCAGCCTCATGTCCTGTACTGTCATCAGTCAATAAAATGCAGAAGCGAGTATATGCACAATATGGAGCCTATTGTTTCCCATCATCTGGTGTATGATTTTTACTGTTCTTTGTGATTGCTTTTTGTCTGTCTTGAAATAAAGTTCTTGTAATTGTACTGTTTGCTACCCTGCAGAAGCCAGTTTGTTTTCCTATTCTCTTTTGAAATTTAATGAATTCCTTCATCAATGGTTAGGAGCTGAATAGAAAAGACCTGCTTATGGGTCAGAATCTTCTGTCTGTATGAATATTTAGGTTCCCCCTGTGTAAGGGTTTCTTGCAGCAGCATCAAAATATAAAGAGAAGAAGCAGCCAGGACATAGTAAAAATAATTACTAATTATTAAATAAGTATTGCTACTAAATCAAGTACTTTTTACAAAAAAATAAGCTGACTCTATGACAATCTATTCTTGTTAATTGTGGTAGTGGAGATAAAGAAAAAAATAAAATGGAACCAGATAATTTATTAAGAGAGTTATAAAAACAGCTAACAGATAGTTAAACGCTGACATTATCTTTCACAGGATGACCAAATGTCAGCTATATAATGGAATAAAGACCAGCTATGTTTCAACCTGGGTTTAAATATTTGGAAATGAACACTTTCATTATTTTCTTAATGTGCTTTGTTAATTAAGTCAGTGGGATGTGTGCTCCAAAGTCCCTCAGACATTGCTGAAAGTGTCCCCCTACGTCAAGCTGACAAACCTTATTTATGTGGTTCAAAAAGCATACCAAATCCCACCCCGTGCTTCCTAGAACTCTGCTAGTTATTTAAAGTTACAAAACTAAATAACAATCTCCAGGACTTGTGATATGTAGTGTATATATTTCAGCTCTCTAGACCATTCTTCTTTCCATCCATCTCAAATGTCTGTCAAAACAAGGAGGTCTGCAGTGCCGCCTCGAAGACATCACATGTAAGGTACTTAGCCAAAGGCCTGGAGAGCACGCTGCTGTGGTGACAGCAGGGTGGGTGGCAGCGGGCTGTGTGGCAGATGCAGGGCTCTGTGACGAGGCTGAGATGGGGCAGGCATCGCCCTTTTGGGCAAAAGGCTGAGGAAGTGCTAAACAGGACACTGTGAAGGACTGTGTGATGGATGTGGTACATGATAACACCAGGAGAGTCACAGCAAGAGCAAATCTTGGCAGTGTGGAGACAGTTTAAAGTGTGGATATAGATGAGTTTTAGCAGCTGGGGAAGTTTTCACTGGGTGTTAACATCCATGTAGCTCAGACCTTTCAAAGAAGACCTATGCAAATGGGAAGTTTACCGTAGAAGGACCACTGAGAATGTGTAGGCGTTCGCTAGTCTTGCAAGCCTGTGTATTGAAAACTCAGTATTTTTTCTGGGATGTGAGCAGGATGATGAGTCCATACAGGACTCTGAGGACACAGATAACTCCAAGTCACATTTGAAAATCTGAGTTGTTAAATATGGTTGGTTATGTTTTTCATTCTGTAATTCAAAGTGAAGCCAAAATATTTGAAAGGACTGAACTTACTTCTTTCACAGCAACTAACAGAGTGGCTTAACAGCTATGAGGTTGCCGGAGTGTGGATTTGAGATGGAATAGTAGAAACACTGAAAAAATAGCTGAATATGACAAGAGGTGCTCTAGACATGGCTCCTTTTTTCTTTATTGGAGCAGTCATCCTTACCCTTGCCTGAAAGACCTGAAGAAGAAGATGAAGAGGAAAGTGTCCACTCTTTGGTCTCTGCATGAGAGACTAACAATTGCACTGTAGTGGGGGACCACTATACCAATGAATTAGAAGTGCCTGAAAATGTTCCCAGGCTCTGCTGCTGGACTAGAAAACAAACCATGTTCCTTCTATTAAATTCCATCACTCTCTGAAATTAGATGTCTGCATGAAAAAGTGCCTGTTGAAAATGGTCCTGGGAATATTTATACTCCCAAGCTGGTTTGGGAAATTTTTGTATGCATGCTGGATTGCATGTATGCCAAAAGTGTGCCAGGAAATGATTTGACAATTTAGGAAATGCCTATATTAGGAAAAGGCCTAATAAGAACAGATCTATGGCAGAAAACATCTGGTGCTGAGGATCACATCCACACTGGCATTCTCAGTCTTTGTATTTCAGAGTTTTACTGTTGCCTAACTCAAGCTTACTTCTGCAGACAGAAGGCCCATTAGCAGTCAAAGTGCATTAGATACCCTCTGAGACTGAGACTGCTCCTCCAGGTTTATTTTTATCTGAAAGGAATTCATTTTGCACATTCCAAACATGATGTGAACCAAAGTGCAGGAAGTGGGAACTACTGGGAGATTTGCTTTAGTAGTGTATCCTGATCTGAACTAAAATGTTACCACACGTACACCCAGAGGCAACTGCGTCCCACTGTTTGAGAACATTCCCAATCACAGTTTAATTCACCAGTTCACCCAGTTCAATTGCACATAAAAGTTGTGTGAGGCTTTGGCATACTAAGTGGAAATTGGATTTTAAATTTTATTGCTAAAATTGAGTAAATCTCTACTGAATGCTTGAACTGTCATTCTTCAAGTGCCTAGAATAAATTTGGGAAAGTTTGCAAGTGGATGCAAAAAACCACGGCTGTTATATATAGACCATGTTCATGAAGTGTTTTAAACATGTCTCGCTAGTGTATCTGAGAAGAGAAAAGGAGGGAGGGGAAGAGGGAGAGAGAGAGGCTGTGAATGTTAAAAGGAAAGGGAAAGGTCTAAACAGGATTTCTTCTTCTTAGATTACAAAAATCTTCACAGTAAATTTACAACCAAAATTTCCAGTCCTGACTAAAGCAAGTGATGTTTGGCACGCTCTATCTGTAGGTCGTGAGCTTTAATTACACCACATTATCTTTCACTGTAAGATCTGGATGGCAGTTGCCTTTAGGTTGGAATCCAAACTGATAAGGAGCTTTTTATCACTACAGAGTACATCAGACTTAGTTTGTAAGGAGCAGATAGTCATCTGCTGTACCAACCTGCCTATTCTAGTTGAAGTTGCCCCCAGGGCACAGATACCAGAAACTTTACATTTAGAACACTTAAAAAGAAAGATTCCTGGCAAATGTGACGGCGTAAGTGGTATTTAAAGAAGAGCTGTGTAATATAGTACCTAAATAATTTTATAGTCCCAGTGCTATTTTAGTATGCTGGTAGGATATCTGAACCACTTGCTCTTGACTTGTACCTTGTCTGTAATGATGTTATGCATAATGCAGCAAAAGGAATTCTTCATTCCTGAGCAGAGGAACAGAAGTGAACAGAAGTGCTTTTTACAACTCATCTCTTATGGATCAAAGCAAACCTCAAGCCTGCCTTATCATGTAATCGAGTTTAGCGTCCTTGAGCTGTACTGTTACAGTTACACATGCTTAGCCCATAGCTTCTGCTATGTTTGCGTTAACTGAAATGGCATGTGTATAGGGTGCACAGGCTTGATTTCTCCTGGTAGTTAGATGTTCAGTGTGTCTATTACAATGACATATTTTCTGGATTTACTGTGAAATATGTGCAGAAATGATTAAAATGTATAGATATTTATTTTGGTATAAAATTATCAAAAAAACCAACCAAACAAAATTAATTTCAAAAATAGTGTATGGGGGGAAAGATTAAAAAAAAAAAAAAGAAAATCCTAATAACTGGAAAATTATTCTTTTTGTGTACATTTGTTCATATTTTATTTTCCTTACTAGTGTTTGTGCTTTCTGTATTTGTAAAACATAGCTTAAAACCAGTATAGATATGAAGGCTGAAAGTTAGGAAATGAAACCTTGCTGTGGTCATACAATTAAAATGAATGAGGTATTTTGTTGCTTACTACACACACTTTTCTTTCTGAGGAAGTTTATACCTTCATTGTATACTGAATATGTGAAGTACAAATCATATAAGTGATAGAGTAACTGCTCTACAGTGCTAATCAACCACCTAAATGGTGTTTTAAAACAAATAAACAAAAGGCACTGTAATATTTGACCTTAATATCTTTTGGTGGGGGATCTTGTACATTATGGGTCTGGACAGCATTGCTTGTCTCATTTAGATTTCAAGGTTTTTAGGGCAAAGCGTATGTTCCATCTGGGTTTTGTGTCTTGCTGAGCAGTTTGACAGTTTCTACTAAATCATAATAATGAGAGCAGCAAAAATGGCAATTGGTGTCTTCGAGAAAAAAGTGTCCCATGAAGCTTCCCCTGTCAAATAGTCAATACATACTTTCTTAACTGGAGAGATCCATAATAGCCAAGAAACTTCTTATTCCTAGTCATACATTTACCCCATCCCACCAAATCTATATTGTACTCTTATTGTGGGAAAACAGTTTAACTGGTTGGGTGGTTGTGCTGCTGTTGGCCTCGTAGCTTTCCAGCCTGCAGCTATTATTTTTTTGCTAGTTCAGCACTTCTTCAAAAGAATGCTCATTTTCCAAGAAAAAAATACCATAGAAAGGATCCTGAAAATGCACTCTGGGCGTATTTAGGTATTCAGCTATGCTCTACTTTCATCTGTTGTTTTTTGTAAACCAGAAAGGGATGAGCCAGTTTGCATCCCAAAGCCATGTAGTTACGTAAGAAACTCAGGTAGAATTAGGGTAAGAAATCACGACTTGAATTAAAATTATGGATATAGTTGCCCAAAGATTTCTGAGACTGGAGCTGGCGTTCTTTCTGCTGGATTTGGACCCATTGGCAGAAATAGTGTGCAAGTGACTACGTAGAGATTTCCCATGACTGGCTTACTGTGCTGGTGCCAGTCAACTATCAGGCCTCTACCCCAGTGGCAAAGCTCTGGGTTTGGATTCTTGAATTGTGATATTCTCTTCTTCCATGGTACGTAGAAAAGAAACAGTGGATGCCTACCTATGTACTAATGTTAAATATTTGCCTAGTATTGCCAAAATTAGTGAGAAAAAGAGAATCTTTACTTCAGTGGGAAAAATTATACTGGCAGTAAGGTTTGTTTATAATAGTAAATCATTTTTTGTCTTACCAGTGTATGCTATCTTATTTTCTTTTTCTGCAAGCTCAAAGAGGCAGAGGTTATTAATGGAAAGTGCAGAGTCAGTTTTAGCTCTCATCTAGATTAAAATGTCACAGGTCTCAGTTAATTTTGCCCATGGATAGCCTATTTGTTCTTTCCTTTAGTTGACTGTACTGGGGTTTTGAGCCTGTGAGCAAAAATATCTTTCAAGTAACTTCTAAGTCTTATTTTGGCACTCAGCTACTCAGGCTTTCCTTTGAACACTACCCCTCTCTGCACAAATAAGAATACTCCTTATATGGTTGTGTTCTGGCATCATTAACAACCTCTCTGAGTTTTGTTGTTGACGGAATACCGCCAAGATTTCACCTTCCAAAAAACTCCCCAAAAAGCTATGCAACCCTGCTTCAGGTTTTTATTTTCTTATTTGTTTTTTAGAAGTCTACTGAAGATGTTTGGGCTGGCATAAACATGGGAATGCCACAAACACTGGACTGGTTAAGGAAAATGTCTGGGCTGGCATGAATCAAATATGGTGCATAATTTGGGTCAGGACTCTGCAGACTTCGTGGTGTAGAAGTGACGACAGCAGCAACAGTCCCTTACATCTATGTACAGGAGCAGGAGAGGGTGAATAACTGTTCACCCAAAGTTCATGTATACTGCAGTCTCAGAAACCATGAGCTAGATGTTTCACTTAGAGGTTTCTCATTTATGCATTTCTTCAATCTGATCTAAAAGCCTTGGTATGTGTGTGTACATATGTATTTTTGTATATATATATATATAAAAACAATATTCTCTGAGCTACCCACTAAATATTCAAACAGAGTATAAATCCTAGGTTAAAAAATAATTTCCTGTTTTAGTAATTTCCCCATAAAATAGTAACACAGAATTCCTTCATGTTGATGCAGAAAATAAATTACAATTGGAGTCTATGTAAGCTTAGATCTTTGCACAAAACCAATATGCTCCACTCTTTCACATATAAAATACTCCAAAATATATACTAGACATGCACTATTCTAGTCAAGTAATTTTCTTCTCAGGACAAGGAGAAAATGTGTCCTGTAGTTCTGTTTTTAAGTGTTTGAGAGTTTCTTAATGTTACTTTTAATAACTTGGATAGATATGTTCAAGAATTATCATTACTTTACAATACATTGGATCAAAAGATTTTGGAGTGGGATCAGGTAGAATTCTCCTAGCATTCATGGGACCTCTTGTGGTCTTGGATCTTTTTGGCTTTGGCCAAAAATTGAATGAAGACTACTCCAGAGAAACATGGAGTTTATTGAATTCAGGGTTTTCCAGTGTTACTGATTATGAATTACTGCAACTACAGTGATAATTAGGCCCAGAAAAATTAAGGTTTTGGTGGATTCCATAGCGTTTCTCTTCAGGAATTAAAGCTTGCCCTGTTCCGATAAGAGATATCCTTCCTTCCCACATCCTCCCTGCCACGGATAGATGTCAAATCAGTATAAGCTTTTATGCCTGTTTATGTATAACATGCAATTGCTCTCTTCCTTACATGATTAATGCTATTAACTTCAGTGTCACTACTGAAGTAGAAAGTGAGCTGGATTTGACTGTGTATGTATGCACTATGTGTTGTATACAATATATAGGTACCATCTCTTATCCTCTGTATTTTTTTTTGAAAAGCATCTCTTTTTTTGTCTGCAAATCAGTTACAGCAGGAATCCCATGTGCCATCTGTATAGCAGTTGCTATTGTCAGCTTTCTAACTTCAAAAATTGCACATAATGTAAAGTAACCATAAACTGTGCTTTAAAAGCTGAGGTACACGTGTCTCTGTTATTTTTAAAGATATTTCCTTTGTGAAAGATCCAGGTTGAGAACCTGCTGTTATTTATGTAAGATGTAGTCTTGTCACTTATTAGTGGGAGAAGTGTTGGGTCCATATTATAATTTGATGACTTGATCGTGAAGTCCCTCTTGCTGGACCACTGAAGTAGCCACTGAATGTATATCAGTCACAGTTTCAAATGAGCAATCACATTTATTTCAGATAAAAAAATACAGTAGAGTGGCTGAGGGAGCTGGGGTTGTTTCCTGGAGAAAAGGAGGCTCAGAGGAGACCTCATCACTTTCTACAAACACCAGAAAGGAGGTTGTATGCAAGTGGGTGTTGGCCTCTCCTCCCAAGCAACCAGCAACAGAACAAGAGTAAGTGGTCTCAAGCTGCTCCAGGGGAGGTTACAGTTGGCCATCAGGAAGAATTTCTTCACTGGAAGTGTGGTCAAGCACCGGAATGAGCTGCCCAGGAAAGTGGTGGAGTCATCATCCGTGGAAGTGCTCAAGAAGCAACAGGATGTGGCACTTAGTGCCATGGTTTAGTTGACATGGTGGTGTTGAATTCGATGATCTTGGAGGTCTTCTCCAACCTTAATGATCCAATGATTCTATGTGGGAGAAGGTAAGGGAAAAGTACTACAATACAATGTAATATTTTGTCTTATTTTTAAGTGCAGTTATTTGCACTTTGAAAATTACTCCATGAATCATGAGTGATTGCAGTGAAGTCAGTGAGTAAGACTGGGGCCTGATCATACTGAGTTCCTTAATACAGATCTGATCCAGGGCTTATTCAAGTCTGTTGGAATTTTTTCATGCACCACAAATATAAAGTTGATCTGGCCCTGCATTTGGAATCCTTTATTTCCCCAATTATTACCAAGGTTTGAAATTTACTATGTACAGAGGAGCAACAGAGTCTGTAAAAGACAAATAACCATTAAAGCCATCAGATTAGACCTTAAGTGGGAAAAAAATGACTCAGAGGCCTTTTGTTGCACTAGCATGTAGAGTGAATTATTGTGAGGATGAACCTTTATCCAATTTGCCTTATCTTCCCACAGTTTTTTCTACAACTTGATAGCATTATCATTTTATTAATTAGAAAATAGAATACTTTTACTCCACTGTATCAAGATAAATGCATTTTAGCTTTCATATGATGAACTTCTGTACTGTAATCCTAATAAAAAATATTATGATAATGAACACCATGTGGGAGTGAATTCTTATATTAAACCAAATTTGTACCTCAAAAATATTTCTTTAGTTTTCTGACTTACTGTTACTAGACATTATGACTATTTCTAGTCCCCTCAATAAATTATGTCTTCTTTTCCATGAAGGCAAAACATGACTCACAAATGCACTTAAAAACCAGCTATCATATTAAATGAGACCTTACACAATGAAAGTTGGTTTCAAGCTGTCCCGTGACTCAAGTAATTATTATTTCTCCAAATATTTATTCTTGATTGTTATGCTTACCACAAGGTGCCTTCTTGCATAATCTGACATTTAGCATGGTTTAGTCTAAAATAAATATTTTTACTTATAAAGAAGGTAAAAATCAAGACAAACACTCATAAAACCTTGGAATAGCAATACTAGTTTTAAACCAGCTTTTGTCCTTCCTCTGCTTCAATCCACTAGCAACTCAACTTTTGCACTATTCAGGGAGCTTTCTTTTGTGAGTAGCTTAGGTTTGTCAATTAGCATGAGAATACTCCTTCCTTGCATAATGTCAAAATCACCATCTAAGGAAGCCAAATAATTTTATGGCTTTCTAAATTACAAAAGAATGCACAATTTGTGACTTTCTTTGGTGTGAATTCTGGAACATTTTCAGAATAAAAAGTGTAAAGAAAATATTTTTGGTTGATTTTGTTTTGTTTTGGTTTTTTTTTTTGGTTGTTGTTTTTTTGTTTGTTTTTAATTTCTGTTAATGTTGACACAAAAGAAAACGTGATTTCCCTGGTGTGTTATTGATAAAACTCCAGCAATTGAACTATTTAGTGAAGATGATGATGGAGTTGTTTCTATTGTTAAAATGTTTAACATTCAGAAACATGCAAATCCCATAGAATGAAGCACCTTTTTCTCTGGAGGGAAAATGAATGCCTAGTAAGTTTTCCCTTTCCTTCTGCAAGATGTTTTAGGTTCACTAATAGAGTGGTGAAAAAGCTGAGGTTTATATAGAGTGCTTATGCTGTTAAAGCAAAAATTGAGTTTTTATTGTCTTACTAGGGAAACAACTGCTTCCATCTAGGGGGAAGAAAATTAGATTTTCTAATAAGGAAGGACTCTTCCAATTGCTTCCAAATAAAATCTGAATATTTTAGTGAAATGAGAGACCTCAGAAAATATGGCTATCTAGAATGACTGCCATAGTAAAATAAGTAAGTCCATCTGCTCGCTGATCCACAGGGTCTGGACTTGGATTCAGCCTCCTCACTGCAGAATTAAGTGAGATTAAAGATATGCTTATATATTTGGTATGAGTTAAATTAATCTAAACATATGGGGGTCAGCAGTAGACCTAGAGACCCTGAATATCTTAAATTAATACGTAAGTGCTACATGGCTCCGGCATTTCCCCAGGGATAAATTGCTGCAAGGGTCGCATTGCTCTCCTTGCTTTACAGTGGATAGACAGGCCAGAGCAGAGGAGAGATGCACTGAAACCTTCTTCCCATGCTGAGTAGTGATTTCTACAGAAAAGCCATAACAAGGGCTCTCTTCAGGCACCCTCACGTCAGCAGTGAATATCCATATCCATCAGTTTTCTTGTGATGGGCAGCATGCAGAGGGATGGGGCAGAGTGGTGGGTCCTCACCCGCTCAGTCTGTGGCTGTCTGTGCAACACCAAGCCCAGGACCTATAGGTATAAAATGAATTGCCATTAGGATGGTAATCTAATTTATCCTTTTCTTGCTATACTCTTAAACATTTTTTTTTTTAACTGATATTAGTTTCTTTCCTTTGCTCTTTCCTTTGTTCGCCTTCGTTTTTGTGCACGCTGTCTTCCTCTTTCTCTTTCCTTATTAGTCATCAACTTCTTCACTTCTTCATCTTTCTCTTCTGGCTTTCACAACATCATTTTCCAGACCTCATTCTCTCTTTTCTTTTTTGTTGCAATTTCTTTTAAATACTTTTTCTTTAACCGTACAAACATCTTACAGTTAAAATATCATCTATAATTTTAGCTTCTATTTCTAGCATGTCTTTTTTTTTTTTTTTTTTACCCTGGTTTTGGTTCAATTTCTCTTATGTTTGGCATAAATAAAATGGGTTCTGAAAAGCCCTTTTGATTAGTTATGGGTTGAAGTACATTCTTAGAGAAAAAAGGGGATTAAATACATCCAGTAACACACAATGAAAAGAAAGGGAAGTTGGGAGGGGTGAAACCAGTTGTGCTGACAGGATGTCTGCGGAACTCTGCTCTCCCCTAAAGCAGACATTAGCACTGTCTGTGAAGATTACAGCTACCCCTGTTTGCAATGTCCTTCCCCATAGGAAGCACTCAAAGTGAAACAGAGTATCTGAACTTTGAATGCAGACTGCAGAGAAGCATAAACAGGCAATCAAATCCAGCTATAAAAACATCTATATGTAATACATTTGAACTCTAGCATATTGGATGCTTTTTATTACAGTTATTAAGAAGAGTCTGTGAGATCTGAAAAATAGCCTTATCCTAAAGGGAAAAGAAAATGACACTCTTTATTTGAAACCATTACTTACTGTACCACTTTGGGAGGGTTAACTGCATTGTCTAACATGCATCATCTTGGCATGCTAATTTTTCACAGGGGAATTCGGTTATGTAATTCACTATTTTCAATACTTACTGGAGTTACATGCTCTGTAGAGGGGATCACAATATGGACTTTTGTGTGCACTTAGCAATAAACATATGGAATAAATTACCAGGGAAAAGCAATCTGAAATAAAGGATACAAATGGGTCAAGTTTGTTTCGTGGAAAGAACAAACAGAGACTTGTAATCCAACAGCAGAAAGTCTGGGACTAAAAGACATTGAAAAGGGGCAGGTAAGAGTGAGCGTTCCTTTCTTAATCTCATAACTGCGTGCATCAGAAGCTCTCATGTGTGCCTTTCATATTAAACACCAAACTTGTAGGCATAATTACTTATCTGCACTTTCATATGTCGTCTTCAAATTCTTTAACCTCTGTGTTCTGAGTGTACAATCATTGCCCGATTAATCACTGCGAATTGCTGACAGCCTGTAACAGCCACTGTGATGAAGCAGGAATGAATCTATATGTTCATTTCCAAGGGACAGGTTTCGAAACTTCTTACTTTACTTTTAGCAGATGAAGGCAATAAAGACGGTGTGACAGCTTGCTAAGACATCATTTCTGCACTGTTACTAAAATGCTAACTTTCGTGGCCAGAAAGTATCACAGCTGCTTATAGGGAATGTTGAGAGCTCTCATGACTTATGAGGAAAACACACAAAATAAGAAGCAAGCCTTGCTGTTCCATGGGAGGAAGATGAGTGACTGTGTTTAAGGAAATGTCTTAGGTAAAATTTAGTAGGAAGTGCTGGTGCAAGGAGGCTAGTGTTGCTAGAAGAAAATATCAGTAACTTGGTGAATCTATTTGTGATTAAAAGACTCAAGAGATTTGTTACCTCCTAATAAATCTGGGAAGAAAAAATGTTATGGGGCAATGTTTTCCACAAATAGCAGAAGAAAGAGAAACTGAATTGAATAGAGCAGTGTGTAGAGTAATCCCATCCACCCATACATAATTTTTGTACTGTGCTGCAGTTTAGATGGAATTTGCATGTTGTATAAGCTTCAATTTAGCTCTTTCCATGGGCTTGATTTTCATCTGCTGCCTGTGCTTCTGCCAGACTTTAACATGTGGTGTCAAGAAACATGGTAAAGATTCTGTGGTTAAAATGGTAAGGCATTCTTGTCAGCACAGGCAAGGGTAGTACTACTGTGAAGGCTCTTCTTGGTATTGGACAATGGAAGAGAATGAGATTGTCCTTCTGGAAGAGGAACAAACCAATAAAAGAATTGGTTTATACCTGTCCCTCCCTCAAGCCCTGAGCAATCAGCTCTCACTGACTTCAGCATACTTGCGGAAGGAACTGTACTTCCTACAAAAGGAAAAGGGGCTTTTGGAGATTCTGTCAATAATGTAAATTACTTCTTCTCACTTTTAATTAAGGTGAGTAAAGAATGTGATGGCTAATATACCCAAACTTACAAATGATTGATATCCAAAACGTATAAGAAAAGACTTAATAGTGATAGGATTATAAAATTACAACTATAACATGCAATTATTACATAGCATATTACTTTGGATCCCATTGTGATTATTCTTCAATCATTTTGTTTTTAAAAACTACATAAAAATTCAACAGATTCCTATGGGAAATCACATTCTAAAATATGGAGAAATTTAACTTTTTTGATGTTTAAGGTGAGATTTTTTTTATGGCTGTTCCATGGGCTTTGGAGATGCAAGGAGACCTAGCATGCAAATCCTGTAACAGGGACTGAAAACATCAGCCTAAAGGCAATATTAGAAAACAAAATAGGTCAAATTTCTTCTTTAAGGAAATTGTCCAGTGCTAGCAATAGAACATTGCTA
This sequence comes from Melanocharis versteri, assembly GCA_013397845.1. NCBI lineage: Eukaryota > Metazoa > Chordata > Aves > Passeriformes > Melanocharitidae > Melanocharis > Melanocharis versteri. Next base: position 786,922 of record VZTG01001346.1, on the reverse strand, counting down.
TGTTTCCTTAGCAGAGAGTTTGTTTCACTGTATGACAGATGCTATGAAAAAAAAAATAATTAGTGAAGTTGTTCTCTGCATGGGCTACAAAGTCAGCCAGACCCTCAGCATTTGTTACGTTCCTGCTGGCTGGCAGCACACATGTCAAAGAACTTTCTCAGCTAGTACTACTTACTAAAAAACTGTTTCTTTCACAGAAATGTCCAATCCCACAAGTTCCTGTGGTGCCTCTCAGCTTTTATTGGGTATTCATTTTGCTGCCCTTGAGAATTATAAGAAGATGCTGAGCATCTGTGTTGCTGCTCCTAAGGCTTTGGGTACACATACTGCGTAGTTATCCTTAATGCAAAACTCCTGTGGCAAAAAACAAAGGAGGAAACAGAAAAGCTCTAAATATAGACAGTATTGTTGCAGACATTTTATAATCAGATGAACTGAGAAACAAAGCACTAGCATACACATCCTATCCTCATCTCTATCGGTATGTCAAATTACCCTCTGTCTATGAGAAAAACAGAATCTCTTAACAACTGACCTGTTGCTCATCTAGCTATAAAGAAATCATTAGCCTATTATGATGCACACATGCTGTTCCACCTGGCAGGAAGATGTTTCAATTTTATTTTTTGACAAAGATTTCAAGGAAGACAGCATGCTCAAAAGGAAGAAAATCAACCGAACATGACGCAGAACTCTCTGATTTTTTTCTTTTAAGGATCGTTAAAGGGATCCTTAATGAAAGCAGCTGAGGAAAGTGTCACAGAAAGAAATAGACTCATAAAGGACCTTGAGTACATCTGTGAGAGAACAATGACATCCTTATGTTTCAAAATGAAGTAAGAATGTGGGGAGGCTGGGCTGAGAAATCTAGGATAATGAGGCTTTATGAGGAGGGCTGTTTTGTCCCAGAGCAACCTTTTCACTTGCCCTGTACAAGTTAAGGCTGCAAGAGGTAAAACACATCGCTCCATTCTGTGGCAGACAGCTATCATTATTCAAGAGAGGGTCTCCCTTGCCTTATTGCTGAAGTACTTTGTATTCATTTTCTCAAACTCGCGTTCTTCCTATTTGATCTTAGTTAGATTAATTCTTTCCTTGTTCTTGCAGTTGATACAAAGCTGGGAGAGGTGGGTGATACATCAGAGGGTCGTTAGGCCTTTCAGATGGACATGTAGAGGCTGGATGATTGGATCAAAGGAGCCTCATGGAGTCCAACCATAGAAAATGAAGAGTTGTTCCTCTGGGAAGGCATTACAACTCCATATACCAGTATGGATCCGGAAGCAACAGTCTGGAAAGAAGCTCTGCAGAGAAGAACCTGGAGGTTTTGGTGGACAACAAGTTGAGCATGAGCCAACATGCCCTTCAGCCAATGGTGTTCTGACCTGCATTAGCCAGAGCATGGCCAGCAGGTTGAAGGAGGTGATCCTCCCCCTCTATTCAGCAGTGGTGAGGCCTCGACTGGAGTGCTGTGTCCAGTTCTGGCCTTCGCAGTACAAGAGACAAGGAACTGCTGGAGAGGGTCCAGCAAAGGGCTATGAAGATGCTCAGGAGAGAGGAGCATCTCTGTTATGAGGAAAGAGTGAGGGAGCTGGGCCTGTTTAGCCTTGAGAAGAGACAACTGACAGAGCCTCATCAATGTACATCGGTAACTGAAGGGAGGGTGTGGAGGGGAGGGGGACAGACTCTTTCCAGTTGTTCCCAGTGACAGGACAAGAGGCAATGGGCACAGAGGTCCCTTCCAACCCCACTGGCATTATACGATTCTGTGATCCTGTGATCTCTTCTATGAAGGAAGGCTGGGAGTGTTCAGTCTGGAGAAGAGAAGGCTTGGAGGAATCTCACCAATGTATGTAAATACCTGATGGAGTGGGTAAAGAAGACAGAGCCAGACTCTTCCCAGTGGGCCTAAGTATGGGAGGCAATAGGCACAACATTGAAACACAAAAAAATATTCTGGACCATAAAGAAAGACTTATTTTACTATGAGGTTGGCTGAACATGGTAAAAAGGTTTCCCCCGAGATATGGAAGCTTCCATTTTTTGAGCTTTTGCAAACCTGTGTGGACACGGCCCTGGGAAAACTGTTCTAGGGTATCTTGCTTGAGCAGGGAGGGTTGGACTTGATGATCTTGAGAATTTCCTTCCAGCATCATCCATCCTGTGATTCTGATATTTGTAAAACTATTCTTAGCTTAATGTTGTATTTAGGTAATATAGAGTTAAAACTATTCAAGAAAAAAATGTTTGGCCTCAGTATGGGTAACTTAAATTTAGAATTTAAATAGAATATTGAGACAATAGAGGTGATATACGGAGGTTGTTTTTTATATGGTATGTGAAAAGAGTTACCCTAAGCATGGAATTGAGCTGTGGATTTCCCTAGCACAATAAGAAACTGTGCTGTATTAAATATAAATTTTTATAAAAACATAAATATATAAAAATATATATTTATATATAAATATATTAAAATATAATATAAATTTATATAAATAAATAGAAACATAAAATTTTATGAATTTTATTATGTATCACAAGGACTGATAAGCAGTGTATTTTTATTGGAGTATCAGAGGAGTGTTCTATATGGATAACTGAACAGTTTTCAAAGTGACATCAGACAAATCAAGCTTGGTTGTGTCAATCATTTTTGGGATCAACTGAAAAAAAATTCCTCAGTTTCTAAAATACAACACCATGAACAAAAAAAGAATGTTGTACCAATTTTATGTTTGATTTATCAGCATAATTAAGTCTATAAGAAACAGTAAAAGACTAATATATTCCTTGGACTAGCTTGCAAGAAATGAGAGTAGGAGCATTGGGATACGTGACGAGCCCTTAGAATTTGATCATGTACTGAGGCTGCCACTGCATAGTGCAAATTGGTCAACCTGGGAAATAGAGAAATAGACCAATTCCTTAAAACTACAAATGATTTGGAATAAAGTGAAATGCTTACGTAATCTAAGAAGCTGAAATCTCTTAGAAGCTCTGGGTCACAACTAGAGGGGGTGAAAGTCGTTAATTTCTTACCTACAAACTATAGGTGCAGCAGAAAGAGTCCACAGGATGATGCACTTGTGGCTGAGGAGCCCTCGTGTCATCTCAGACACAAAGCTGGCTTCTCATTCCCCAGAAAAGGTATACGTGTTTTAAACAAAATTCAAGTGATAATCCCCCACCTTTTTAAGCCTGAAATCTTTAACTATAAGACAGGAGAAAATACTTGGTAAACCCCAGGATTTTATTGTGAGCTAAATGGACTTGGTGTGTGGATTAATTCTATGAGCAAATAGCTGTCTGGCAAATAAACTGTTTGAAACAGTATGATTAAAAAACAGCGTGTTGGTTCAGAAGCTATGTGTGATAGCTTAAAAAAGGTGTCAGACTTTCAAGAGAAGACATGAAGAAGAATTGAAGTTATTTACTAAGGATAGGAATATTCTCAATAAACTACAGAACAGAGCTAAAAAAGTCCCACTTGTCCATGAGTCCTACTAATAAAGCACTCCATTCACCTGAAGACAGAGGTTAAGGAGAGTCACTTGCAAGTTTACATGAAGGTAAGAGCAAGTATGCACACTTGCTAGTCCCTTTGCATACAGAGAGGCCCCACAGAACCAAATAACCGTATTGGAAGGGAAATTTTTCCACTACTTACAATTGGACAAATGCTGGAAAAGGTATTTAATTTAGCCTTTCACTGAGCTTGCTTGTTCGCAGAGTTTTGGCATGTATCATCAGAAAAACTAAGTTTGCATCTTTTCCTGTTCAACCCTTGCTTAAAGAGATGTTATTTTCCAGACTATTTGTTTATGCTTTGCTCCTGAGGTGCGTCACCAAAATGTGTTGTAAGAAAGTTTGATGTCACAACAGCTATTATATCTGATAGTACTTTACACCATGGGAAAACAGTACAAAGTGTAACAGGAAAGAATGAGCAACCTTAGAAATATTCAGAGCATAGGCTAAGGCTATAGAAATGAAAATTGAAAAATCTATTTAAAAGAAAAAATACATCTGGCAAAGTTAGCACAGCAAAGACTATAGCCAGGTCACTATAGGAGGGAGCGCTCAAAGATGCTTGTTCTCAACTACAGGAGTGGCAAGCAAAGTTTTCTTTGGAGCAGTGAACTATGGAGGCTGATGTGTGCCCAATTTGGCTGCTAGCAATTCAAGAGTGCTCTGATACAGAAATGTCTAATACATACACTTCAGAATATTAATAAAGAACATAAGGAACTAAAGGCATCATTTCTGAAATAGGTGGAAAGCAAATTAGAGAACTGTCTACAGATTTATGTAATAGGAGGCCTGATACAGTTCTTAGAGAAAATCTTTTTCGAAAAGAAAAAAGCAAGGGAATTCTTCTGCATAATGAGCTATCACTAAAATTGTTTGTCAATATGCTCAAATAAAGAAAGAAGCTGTGGTCTTAGTCTGCTGAAATGAAAGATTTCATGTCTTTTTAATGGAAATTCAGTGTAAGTGAACAGAACCCAATTACTGGAATTGTCAGATAAATAACAGAGTAAGGTTGTAGAGACTTATTTGTTTTTTAGGCACATATGTATGATTTTCAACTTGAATACTAATCGTGAGGAGAAGCTGTATTGTAAGTGCATGCTCCAGATATTTTTGTGTAAGAGGACAGCTGAGATAGATTATATACATGTCAATCTTTTATAACAGTAAATCTGTTTGGTCTTCCATGAAATATGGAAGACTGTTACTAGAAATATTGCTAGGGATGAGACATACTAAAGAAAGTATTGAAGTCACAGGGTATGGAGAGAGAACATTTGTAGAATCTCTTGACTGAAAAGTAATAGTCGAGTAAGAAAGGGATTTTTAGGGAGTTAACTGAGTAGTGATTCCTAAAATACTCAGGTAAAGGAAACATTACTTTTATTTTTTTTTAACGTATGTTGAGTGGATAATTGAAGTTTTAAAGTGAAGAAGCAAGGATGCTCTACATCTCCACAGTATGGTGCCTAGGCTAATAGAAATAGGTTGGGGTTGGCCTGGCATAAAAACCTTTGTCTGCATGACCCAAGGGAAATAACCATCTCTTTATTTTACCTTGGGATTTAGAAACAACATGTAAGAGAAGAGATGAGATGTCTTCCATGCAAGACACAGGATACTATTTATTATAAAGACATCTCAAGCTATTGGGGGTCCTTAGCAGTCTGAGAGAACAGTGGGACATAAAGGGCACTGCCCTTGCCTCCTGTGCCAGAAGATTAAACTCTACAATTTACAGTTCAGTATCAGGGAGACTACTGTGCATTTGGCTTGTGGTGGGTTAACCTTGCCTTGCTACGAGGTTCTTACCAAGCCACTTTCTCCCTTTGTCTTCCTTCATCACTGAACTTGGTATTTGCATAGTTGATTCTTTCATGTTTTCTCTCTCAGAGTTGTTGTGCAGAGTTTTTTAACCTTTTTTAAAGCTGTTATCCCAGCCTATGAGACTGATGGACTGAGCTTTGGCCAGTAGTCTGTCTGTCTTACAGCCAGCTGGAACTGACTTTATCCAACACAGGGGTCAGCGTTGGATATTCCTGGTGTCATCTCACGGAAGTAACCCCTGCAGACCCCCTGCAAACCTTGCCAGCAGCACCTAATACACCATTCTTTCTACATCTCACAATTCTTTAGAAATCTCAAATAGATCTCAGTTTTGAGGCTTATTTATGGAAGAGAAAAATCTGGGCCAAAGCAAGTGGACATAAACTGATGGTCCAGCAAAATGTGCTCTCAGATCAATATTGATTTCTGCTATTAGCCAAAAGAAGTATCCAGGTTCCTAAATAATATATTGCTTTTCCAAACCCTTATGTGGGATTTGCATCACTAAAGAAGATATCAGTGCAGGTTAATTCATCTCTAGTAGTGATATGTCATACCTAGCACAGCAATATCTTACGGAGAAGTACCCTTTAGTGATTGTGAAGTGAAATGCTTCCGGAGAAATATGAGCAAAGCTTGCTGTTTCTGCTGCTGCAAACATGTTTGAATTTGCAATCACTCCTCTGCAACCAAAATAATAAAGGGCTTGAAGAAGAAGCCAGACTTGGAAGATATTTCTTGTTATATTATAGCACCAATCCAAAGAAACCTGGACTGTTGTCATCTGTTGATATTTTGTGTATGGTAAAAGTGAAACCAAGTGGACCCTTTGGAGGAATACTTTTAAGTTACAAGTTCCTCTCAGCAGAAATTGTCATTTGTGATTCTGTAATGCTTAGTAAGGCTAAACACTGACCCTGAGATTTCCTCATTTTGTTAGAGCATGGTGCTAAGGTCACCTAGGTAGTGTGTTCAATCCCCATATGGGCTTTTCACTTAGGAGTTGGACTTGATGATCCTTGTGGATCCCTTCCAACTCAGAATATTCTGTAATCTGTGACTGTTCTCTGTACTACTTAGTGCCTCTGTAGTTTTCATCTCTATGAATAAGATCTCTTTTCCTCAAAAAAACCCCAAAAAACCAAAAAAACAGGGAAATAGAGAAATTTGAGTACTCACAAATTATACAAAGACAAGCTTCATCATCTTCACTTCGTGTCCTAGACCATTAATTTGACCACAGAGTAATGTCAAATAACACAATTTCTTTTTAGAAAAGATTGTAGCTTAACAAACTTCTGTAGAACACAAGTGAGTCATCTCCTAGAGAGGGAATTTTTGTTGCTTGTAATTACTTTACTATTAAAGAAGATATTTCTTTTATTTTCTATGCATTTTCATGTGCAACAACAACAACATTGTTTGCTTGATTTTTTTATACAATCAATGCCTTCAGGAAAGGAATATATAAGACAGCAATCAAAAATACGATAGGCCTTTTGAAAAAGTTTCTGTAGTCTTTGAACCACAGGTTTAACTTGTACCAGGCCATAATTTTTTGCCTGAAATCTTTGCTGCAGTACACTTTGGTTATGGTAAAAGGTTTAGGTATCTTATATTAAACTTTCAGAATGGGAGAAATTATTGAAATTGGATCCTAATTTTTCTTGAGTGAAAAAGTACTCTTTCCAAAAGTGACACCAAATCTTGACATTCAAAACTGTTAGAGCTATTTGAATTCAGTGTTTGGGGGCTTTACTCGGAGTAGATATGTTTTATTCCGGCAGAATGACATACTGACGGAGTGTTGTTAAGCCTTTGCTTTAGACTTATGAGGCCAATCTTCGCAGGCTCCTTCCATGGAGAGTGAGTTCTCCAGTGGAATGGGGGGCTCCTCAGTCGGGGTCATGTCCTGAACCCCTCCCTAGGGATGCCCATCATTTTTCATGACCTTGGGGGCAGTGGGTTTCCAAAGAGCTGAGGCTCTTAAAGCTGAAGTCAGTATTCAAGAAATGCTTTCTACTTTCATAAAGTCCTACAGTTTTTCAGTAGAAATTCAGAGAATTTTCTGGTAAAGATAACAATTTTTTCCCCTCTCTTTCTGGTCCCATGCAGTTAATATAGAATTTGATCCATGTATGTATATTAAAATAAATAACTTATATGTTATATAATATTTATGCTTTGCTCTCCTTAGCTTTGGAATAAGTTTTTGCACAATAGGTTTGTGCAACTACATAAATGATGAAAATTTGATATTATTTGCTCCTGTGGGTCTAAAAATGTGTATATAATTCTCCTTAAACTAATATCCAAGTCTTAATGCACTTAGCATTAAAAAATACTGTCTGTCAAGTATCCAAAAGAATGAATTTGGCAAATAGAAAGATAAAGAACAATGGTTGAAGAACACTGCATCTTATAAGTCAAAGAAAAACTAATCTTTCTGTAAGTTAGTACAGCACTGAAAACTTAATTTTGATAAGTGACTTCAACATGCTTTTTTCCACTTTCTTATGTGATGCTGTGTTTGGATGGTAATCTGTTCATGATATTCAATTTTTACTTGTAATAAACCCTGTAAATATGATAAGTTAATGTGGTTTTAGTTATTCTGATTTTGCTTGTTTAATAAACAGGGGTTGTAATCTCTGAAATAAAAAAAAAAAAAGAAATTGTTTCCTCATAAGCAAATGACAGGCAGGTTGAAGAGAGAACACAGTTGTCACCCACAGCTTTTTCAGAGCTTGCAGAAGTACCACTAATTCTATATGCATAAGATAGAATGAAAATTTGTCTTTTTCTGTTATGAAAACTTGATTTTCAGTAATTAAGGAAACAAAGATGTGGCATGAAGGAGAAAAAAATATCAAAGTGAATGTAAGACATCCAAATTACAGGGAGGTAAGCTAGAGTGGAAACTTAGTGCAGATTAAATATTCTATGGTATATGTATTTTCCTGGATATAAGGACAGGGAAGACTGCAGAAAAAAAAATAGTTCTTCAAAATATGTTGCTCTGGGAGCATAAGATTAAGTCCATAAGATCAAGGAAAAGTAGATTAACATTTTTGCCTCATTTGATTCCTTGTTATAACATTTGAACTTCATTTACTAAAAAATGGCAAGTTCTGACTCTTGCAACAGAGAATTATAGAATTGTATTGAGTAAGATCTGTGCTTTGAGAACAAATATGTCCTATTACCCCATTTTTTGCATTAAATATTTCTGATGTCACAATCAGACAGATGTGAAATTTAGGTTATTCACTTAGAAGCTGTTCATTTTATGGTTGTTAAGCCTAAATGGTGTATGAAAACAGCTTTAATGTAACAGACCAATTTTTGAGCCAGAGAGGTCTTGCAGTTATAAGTAAAAGGAGACCAAAGAATTACAACTGAAATTAAAAAATACATTTACTGCCCTTCTTTGGCTGAAAGTGCCTGAGCTAAGAAGGTGTACACTTTGGGAGAAAAATGTGGTTTCTATCGCCACAGATCTGATCATGCCAAAGAGTGCATACTTTTCAGAGCTTCACTGAGAATGAGATAAATAATTGGCATCTGGTGGGTTTAGCTTCCAAAGGCTCTTTCAAAAGCTCCCACCAATACCTCCCACTAATTTGCACTTTCTGTGGGAGTTATGCTTCCAAGTACGGACTTTACAAAAGTGAATTGTTGTGAATATTTGAGAACCTCATCTCTGACCTGGTACTACTGATAAGTCTGAGCTTTATAAAGGAGCCAGGTATCTTTTCTCTGAAGTAAAATCCGACACTCCCCTTTTAGCTTTCTGCCTCTGTCCTTCTGAACAGACTTGATCTTCCCTGTTACTACAGAAGTGAAATAAGAAATTAATCCTTTTGATCATCTGTTTCCTAAGTGGTGCCTTTCTCCATTCTTACATAGTTGGAAATTAAAAAGAGAAGTGCCAAAATTATCATTTCTGAAGAAAAGTCAAATAAGTTACAGAGGACAAGATTGTATTAGTACTGAAATATGCAGATAATACTGATCATAAAGCTACAGAAAAGCTTTCAGTGGCTCTTGAATACCCACGCTGGTGAGCAGATCACCTTTAATTTTTCCTTCCTGAACTTCAACGTGTTGCTAAATGGCATGTCTGAATTTGATGAATTTTCAAAGAAATGTTCTGTTCATCCATGACATCTATTTCATTGCCTTGGATTCTTTTTCTCTGTAATAAATCCAGCTGGAGATGACACACATGAAACAAAATTTTGTAATCTTAAAGGATTAAATATATCTCAGTGTTTTTTCAGCAATTTTCTGCGTGTCAACTTGTGATGACTACGAGTGTTATTTTCTCTAATAAATTAATTCATTAACTTTCCAATGCATGAAAATTTACTAAAACATTCGACATCAAAATGTGGGATGGTTGGGAGGCATGATTTGAAGTTCTTTTCTGTTAATTTCTTTGTACATTTGTTTTTTTTTTTTTTTTTTTTGCACAAAAGTTGACATAATTGCTGAAAAGAAGTAAAACAGGGAAACAAAAAGTTCAGGTCTATTGTGACAAACTAGAGTAGACTTAGGACAGTTGTGAATTATAGACATTATTTAAAATTTATTGTCTGGTTTTTTTGCTTGTGGTTTTTTTTAAATTGAAATTTTATGTAGATTTTATAAAAATAGTTTAAAAATTTCCTCCTGATATTTTAATTTTAATTATTTTAATTATTGTAATTATTTTTTTAAAATTTTTATTGTGTGGCTAAATATGTACATCGGATGATTCTTATGTCATTGGGTAAATTCAAGTTATAAATACATGCTAATATTTTAAAACAGATCTCTGCAGAACTCACTTATATTGAAATTTATGACAGACTGGAAGTGGCTTTATTTCCCTCTGCGTTTGTCCATTTGCCAGTAACAAATGACCTGACTGAATTAATGAATCACGATAATGTCAGTAGTGTACTTTTATTTTTAATTGTGCAATCTGTGATGAGTCGAGGACTGAATTGTAGAAATACATCTTGTTATGCGAGAAAAACTCCCCTGTCACATGGGCAGTGTTCACCTGGAGGGTGTACATGCCAAAACCTGAAGGCACAACATTACAGTATATGTATTGCAATTAAAAAATACCACTTGGAGGAGAAGGAGCAGTAACGACATCAAGACAGATTTATTTGTTCTGCACTCTGCTCTCTTAGAGATCACATTGCTTAAACTTAAAATAATTGACATAAACATCTATGCATTATTTATAGCTGCTTTGCTCACTGTTTCATAATTTTAAGATTCCCCAAACTCTGGTGGGATCTTTCTGGCAGGCAAGAAGTTGTGGTCATCACTTCACTGAGTATTCCAGCCTGCTTCAGGCAGTAGAGTCCAGTACATTTTTTCAGGAAGTGTGGGATGGAGACAGCATGATGAGGGATGAAATTGCAGTGTTCAAATATTGCAAAACTTTTCCTGAGAGAGAGTCATCCTGGTTCTCTCTCTTTTTTCTTCCTTTTTATTTTTTTTTTAAATAAGGTCATTGAAGGTCTGCAAGCTGCTGCTCATTTTTAAAGGTAGCACAGCAATTTGCTTTAAGGCTATAACAAAATAAGATTTGCCCCAACAGTTTTGTGGCCATTTGATATCTTGGACTTAACCAATTTGGATACAATTTAATTATTTAGCCATCATTTTCATATAGAGGGAGCACCCGTATACAGTCTAGGATCGTTGATTTGGGGTTGTTTTAGCTGTTTTTTAGTAGTTTTTCAGTGTAAATTTAAAAAAAAAAGAGTTTTGGTTTTAAAGATAATATATCTAATAGCACACATTCTTCAGATATAAGATTTGAATCTTTAAATTAGGGTAAAGCAGAGAGGATATTTACATTAGAAAGACTAAAGAACAAATAACTCTTATCTGTTGCTAGCACATTGCTTTCACTAAAACATTCTGTAAATACCTTCATTCATGTCTGGACCTGACACACGGTATATTATCTTTTGCTTAATTAGTGGCATTTTCAGCTTCATCTCTACTTCTCCTGAAGTGAAAATTCATTTCTAAATTTTATGAGATGTCAGACTTCCTCTAACAGTGTGAAAAAACAGCTCGGAGGCTCTAACTAAAAGGTTTTGGGCCATGATTGACACAGTATAGCAGGTCATATGCCCCCTTGACAAGCAGTAAATTCTGAGCTATACTACAAAATACAGGTGTTTCTAAGGAAGATTCTGACTGGATAATTTGCAAGCATCAGCCTATATATCAAGTGTAGCAGAATGTAATGGCTTGTAAAGAATCTTTCTCTGCTGGATGTGCCCAGGAAAGAGAGGATGTTGTGTGCGTGACAGTGAATTATATCTAACCGCTGGAAATGGGGAGTACAGATCGCACTGATGAAAAGCACAACCATCACTCAGACAGGCTTTGACAGGACCTTCCAATCAAAATTCCATTTTCTGGCCCTGGTGGGTTAATTTACAGGCACACACATATGCACAAAGTTTGAAGTCCTATTGATGAACAAACCACATCTTCACAAACAAACCTGGTTAAAAAGTCCTCTTGGAAACAACTGTTTTGCTAATGCAACCAGTGTACAAGATGATGGAAATGCATTTGCACAAAACATTTTGTTACATAATGTCAGAACACTTTCAGCGACAATTATGACGTTCCTCCCCCTCCCCGCCCTCTGATATTTTAATACAAAAAGTATTTTGATAGCATGGAGATGTATTTGTGTGTTTTCCTGGCTAATCTGTAGCAGTTAATGACAGATAGACATTTTCTGCTTGGTTCAAATTTTGAACTACCTGTGGTACATGGAAAGTACTTTTCAGTACCCTGCTTTTCTGTGGCATACATTTTCTGCCTTCTTTTGGCATAATTACAGCTATTTGCATGAAAAGAGAGGGTGGCGGAAGGGGTGGACTTAGAAATCCACCTACTCTTGTTGTTTACTCTTTGCATAAAGTCATAATCCCTGATGAAGTAATCAGCATTTCTGCAATAGCAAATCATTAAAGTTGCACAAAGGAAGTCGCACTTCAGGGATTCTTATCTGAAAGGATTCCGAAAGCTGTTACCTGGTGTCTGACTTCAGCGGGACCTGGAGACAGCCAGCATGTCTCACTATCAGAACTACTTTCCCTGAAGACAACCAGTAAAATTGCCATTGTTTTCAATGAAGCAGAATGATACCCTCAATGAGAAAAAGGAAATGGATATTGAAGAAACAAAGATGCTTCTTTCATGCAAATTGCTTTACTAATAAATAAAAAAGGAGGAATTAGAACCAGGAAATATAGGAGATAAAGAGAAACTGTTGTCTGAATTAATGCCTTTCAAATTTTCCAATGAGGCATTTACTTAGCATTTAGTAGCAATTTTCATTATACTTTGATAATTATTTAGGGCTTTCTCCCTCACAAACTGGTTGTAGTGAAAGACTGTATCATGGTTCACTAGTTAGGGATTCTTTTGCACCATTATGCAAAAACGAATAAAGAGTAGTTTTTCTAGGAAAAGGGCTGGGAATCTGTGAAAGCAGCTCAATTAGAGGAGACCTGAAGTTAATGGGAGTGTGTTCTGTAGGATATGTATATTTTAAATTAGTCTACTCTAAAAGAATAATCCAAATTTAATTAAAACTGAAAAAGCAACACCACAACCACACCTCCTCCAAGGCAAAACTGTAAAATCTTCCCTTGCTGTCTACCCACCACAATATCGGCCAAAAGGAAACACAAGTAAATTGGACGGTGTATATCCAGTGAATGTTGTAAAAGCCAATGCTTATGAATTGTTACCGTGTAGTAACACTAATGTTACGTGTCTTTCCTTCAATTTCTGTTACCACAGGGTTTTTTTAAGTTTCTTGAAGTTTGTAACTAGAAGGAAAACCTGAGACTGTAACTTGTAGGAAGACCAAGCTCTGTCTTCACTGAGCTAATTTTTTATACTATCCCCAACTTATGCGTGTATCTAGTCAATATGTTGCACTGATAAGGTGAGACAAACTCAAGCAAATAATAAATACTGATGAAACTCTATGTATCTTGATAACAGACAAAGAAAAAACGGTATATGTGCCTAGTGTTTAGTGCCTAGTGGGACATTTTTACTTAATGGTACCTATTGAGACAAACTGATTTTCTTTCTGTATTTTTATAAGGATGTACTATTTGAGACTAGAAGTCAAACTGAAAGGAATAAAAGATTTAATTGTATTATATTCTTTCAAAAATCAGAATATGCAAAGAAAGATTTTATTCCCTTTAGGTTTTTTCCCTGTCACTAATTTGTTCAGAGCACTTATTAGAGCCTACCTATTTTGTTTCAACTTGACCCAGCCAAAGGAGTTTGAAGACATTTACAATGATGAAGAGGGAGCTTCAATTAACCCTCTTGACTGAGATATTTGATATGCATGAGTTACTATATAACAGCATAATTATCTAATACTCTTTGTAAAAGATTTCTAATAAAGAATGGAATTGATTTATATGTTATGAGAGAATAATCATTTATTTAATTCCTCATCAGATTTCTTTTGCCAAAATGTATGTAAATTAACCACCAAGCTAAGGGACCAAGACCAATAGCCAGGATCTGACAAATTTTGAACTCTCTGTGTTTTGATAACTTTGCTTTGAAGGAGAAGCAAAGCTGCTGATAACAAATAATCAATTTCTCCAGAACTGCAGGTCAGAACCCTTTAGGACTGTAGACATACACTTTAACTTTTGTTCTAGAGATCCATTGTTATAATTGGTACAACAATACATAAAAAGAGATAGAAAAAGAAGGATTTTCAAAAATTAATTTTACAGGACTTAATTGATATTTCTTATATATATATTTAATTATATTATTTACCCCTATTATTTTTATGTCATTTGAATTAGCATATTCATTGTCTTTAGTAAGAATATAAATGTATATATTTTCTTAAAGATTGCATACTTGTGAAAACAAACATAGGAGTAGATTTGGGCTCAACCATGTGAAAAATTCATAGTGTTTCAGATTAAGCCCTGGTTTATCTCAGTCCTGATGCAACCTAGAGCCATTCCTAGCATATAGTGAAATTCCTGGTGGCCTATTACAACAGTAGTAGGGAAACAGTGTTTGTCTTTACTGAATCCACTGTCCAGGCTTCTTAATGAGAAAGATAGTTATCAGATTACAAAGGAGGAAATTGAGGGACCAGAGAATGGAATGATTGCTTGAAGGTTTCAAATGGAGCTAGTGACAAAGAAAGGCATCAGAATTAGGGTTTGATTCCTTTATTATCTGCATTACTTGCGTGGATTTTGTTTGTTTGTTGAGTTGGTTTGGATTGTTCTTGGCGTTTTAAAAAAAATATTTTATTTTTATTGGGGAAAAGACTCAAATCTAAGAACTGTGGTTTTAAAAAGAGCTAAAAAAAAAAAAAAAAAGCCAAAACACTAGTCAGCAGATGAGAAAATTGAAATAGCCAGGGTGAAATCCCTGCTGAAGTTGATGTGAAATTTGTCACTGTCTTCTGGGCAACCAGAATTTCACTGTTAAGAGAAGTGGAAGGAATTAAATCCCCAGACATCAGGAAAGGGTGGTTCAAAGGTGATATTTAGAAAGAGGCTTGGGAAGTGCGTAAGGAGCAAGTGGAAGTAGAAAATAATGAATTCAGAGCTGTAAGCAAGAGTAAGCTTGCACAGATATCTAAAGGTGGGAAAAAATGAAACAAAACTGTCTCTAATCACTGAGACAAGGTGAAGATTAATGTTTTTTGCATGAAGACTTGTGTTTTTTCACTCCTTCGAAACATAGTTCCCTCTCCAGTAGTAAAGATAATAAGCATAAATCCTTTTCAAGCAAAACGCAGATAAAGAGTGCTAAAATTGATCACAAATAACTTTTAATTTTCTAGAAAAATAGAACTTTTGTGTTTTATTATTTAAGCATTTTACTTAATTGTTAAAAAGTTGTTTCAGCAAAATCCCCAGAATCTTATCTTTTGTGCATTTAATATATAAAATATCACCATTCCCTATATAAAATATCACCATTCCCTTCCCTTCAGGAGACGGTGTTCATTATGATTTGACTTAGTTGCCCCAGATTGCCTCCACCCTTCAGGTCCTTGCAGTGAAAGTCTTAAGTACCCTTTATGATCAAAAAAGAGAATTTTACCTGCAGCAAGCAGGCTGTCTGGCCTGTAAATAGGCGTGTAAGCCAGGGAGGGTGACCAGGGCTGTGGTGAAGCTCCTGCCTGGCTGCTGGCAGGAGACTGTGTTCTCTTTGCTCGTAGACAAAAGTGCTCTATTAGCACAATGTCAGAGTTCTCCCCAGATTTTTTTCTATAAAATTCAGAAGCTTGAATATAGGAGACACAGGGCTTTTCCTGCTTAGTGTTTTTATCTTTATTTTTTTTTTTTTTAATGTGCTCAAAAATGTAGAGATCTAATTTCTTCTTCGGATACATTTTAATGCTCAAGTGTTGTCTTGGATATCATCTGAAAATTCAATAGAGACTTCAGAGCATGCTTTTCTTTTGTACATTGTAAAGTAAGGAGGAAATTACCTCCCTTTTATGAAAAATGAAGCTGTTAACAATAATCACTCTCAGTGTGGGACTGAAATGTTAGGCATGAACTAGGATTTCTTTGTTAGAATTCTTCAAATTGTATTTACAATAAGAGGTTTATTTTCTTAAGCATTTCTTATGTGTCATAGCTCCTGTCTGTGTTACAAGTTTGTGCAAAAATAATGGTCAAGTCCTTAATTTGTTGGCTGGAGTTTGAATTTTCCCACAAAGTCTACAAAGCATATTGGTAGAAAAGGCTGTCTTTCTGGAAAGGAAATAAATGGTTAGTGAGTCAATGCTTCAGGAATAGTATAAATCTGACATACCTTTGTATCAACTGGGAACCGACCTACACAACTGCAGAGGAGGTTCAATCTGGCTCAGAGCAAAGAGCAGGAAGTGCTCAGGATATTGACACTTCTGTAGTGAAAAGTTTGAATTTGCAAATAGAAATTCTCATGATATAGCATGGGAATCATAGTCATTCAGTCCAGGAATCTCATTCCTAAACTAGTCAATGAACACTAATTTAAAAGTAAGTGTCCATGTCATCCTAAACTATGAAGTAGGTCAGTGATACCCAGTGTGGTAACAAAATCATCATAGCAATTGTAGGCCTGGAGAAGAAGAAGGCTTAAAATGGAATAAAGATTTGGAATACTGAAAAAGTCATCCATGATCAGCTGAAAAAAATCAAATTGAATTCTTTATTAACATAAATTTGGNGTACTCTTTTAAACTAAATTTTTTTTTAATTTTTTTTTTTTTTTTTTTTTTTTTTTTTTTTTTTTCCCTATATTGACTGGTTCACTTCTTAAAAAAAAAATCCATACAATTTTAACAAATGAGGCCTTTTCTCTATCAACTTTCAAGTGCTGGAAATAAAGCATAAAAAGTAATGAAGATGAATCTCCAAAAGTTTTAAAAGGAAAACTTTGATGAAAAGGAAAAAGAAAAAAAATCCCTTTGAAACTTCTTAGAAGAGGTTTTCTGTCATCAGAGCAGCTCTACTTTCAAGCACCATTGACATGTTCACTTTACCTGCTTCAATATAGCCATAACCTGGGACTGTTTATCTTTGGATGCAGAGAACATACAATATCATTAACTAAAGTGTTATGCAACTAAGTTACTGTAATTTTTTTTTTCATCTCCAAATTCGATTTTTTAGCAGCCATGAAAGAAGAAAAACATTATCTGCGTAATGAGCCCTTTTCTCTTTCTCATCTGATGACATAAGAAGGGATGATTCTTTTTTCTTTATAAATAACACATTCACCAAATTTTTATCAGTTTTTCCAGTAAACTCTAACAAAATGTGGTGAATTCATGGGAAAGAACTTGACTAGACAGAATAGAAGGAAGAAAAAATATCAGCACACTGAAATATGTTGGGTTTTGTGTGTTATTACAATCATCGTGCAGGTGACTCGAATGGTGAGAAAATAGTTGTATTCTTTAGCTGACAATTTTTCCTCCCCCGTCATTACACTGTGTCAAGCCATGAAGCTTTACAATGCTGATACAGTTCCTGTAGGTTTGCTTAATGCTAAACATGCAAAAATCACTCAGCAACAGCTTAGAAAAAAATATCAAAAGGTCTTTGTTTAATGGCAGAGTAAAGTTTCTCCTCTGACAACTTCAAGCAACAGGAATGCAGAAAAAGAACATTCTCAGTCAAAACACTGAGCAGAGTTTGGGCACATCCAGGTATGTTCAGGATACAAAGTTCATTTAGCAAGATAAATGGTGACATTACAGCAGACACACAAGCTGACAGAGATAACCTAATATTTTGGAAATCAGAAAACATTTTTTTGTAGGTACTACAATACTTTGCATTTATTGTCTGCTGCTGGCAGAAGGGGGAAAGAGGGCAAGGAGGAGTGGACAAGGAATGAAGAAAAGAGTTTCTGCGGTCTTTTTATCTCTCTTGAAAGCCCTTGAGTTTTTTCTAAGATTCTAAGATTCTAAAGTCAGAGAAAGGATGAAAAAAGAAGTGTGCATATAATGTGGTCATAAATACCTGGTCATCTTTCAGTAATTAATTGGTTAAGCATCTCTAAAGGTGGCTTGCTTTATCCTTCATTGAGCTGTTGAATCTCTTTTTGAACACATGTATACCTTTGGCTTTCACACGAACCCTCAGCAAGAATAATTAATCAAATATCACATTAATCAAATTATTCATTGTATATCATCTTAAAATCACTAAACAAGTGCACTCACATCTCTATCCCTCCACCTAATTTGTACTTGTTTGGATCCCAGTTCTAGCTGTAGTGAGGATATCATTTCATTGGGTTGTGTGTTGAAATTGGTATTTCTTGTTCTTAAGCAAATAAAACGAACAAGGAGCAAAGGAGAAAATGTCATTATGCTTGTAAGAGAAGGGAAGACCAGAGAAACTAAGTAGCTCACAGAGGGGTACAGCACAACAGGGCACTGAACCCAGAAGAGTTCCATGTCTCTTGGAGGAATCTCTTTCTTTGAGCTTTTGGCTTGTAAATGTTACTTGATTATGGGGAGAAAAAAGAAGCTGCAGCATTAACGCTGTCTTTCAGAAACCTGTTTCATGCCCCAGACTATGATTTGCAACATGCACACCCATCTCCTCTCATTTCCCTCACTCCTACCCCCCACACATGCTTTCTGTCACTTCTGCTCTCAAAATACGTGCAGCCTGACACATACTTTTGTGCAATAGCTCCCAATCAGTTTCTTTTCTTTCCAGTTAAGATGGGAGCCTTGGAGTTAGGGATTTACTAATTGACATGATTCAGTGGTGGTTTGGCACATATATTTTTCTTTCTTTAGTACCTAGTTAGATGAAAAAACCTCATATATTCATCATCGTTTCTAAACAACCACAAGTCATGGATGGTCTGGATGTATCCACCATTGCCAAAGTACAAGGTTGTTTTCTTGGACGGAGCAACAGTATTGGGGCAGTAAATGAGGAATATGATTGAATGTAGTTGTCAAGTGAGAATTTTTCCTTTCAATCCACTAAAATCAAATAAATTAAACACACATTGAAGGGTTTTTATGAAGGTATGCACTAGCATGAGCAAAGGCTGTGTATCTAACTTAAGTTCATAGGAAGTTCTTTTTATATGCTCTAACAAATCCCATTTTGAGGGGAGTATATAGCCCTACTTGAAAGCCTGATAATAAACTGAATATAACTATAAAAACCTATGGAAACACTATCTATAACTTTTGAATTTTGGTATACATAATCATATGGTATACAATTTTTCCAAAGTGTACTCAGAATATAGAGTGAATAACAAGCAATACCTACTTCCTTTAACTGCTTCAGTCATTAAAGATTCAAATTATAATCCAAGATAAACTAACTTCAGGAGATCAGGTTTACTATGGGTTTTATTATCCCATGTAAAACAGAAACAGAGTTGATAGTTTTCTTCAGGGCAAAAGTCCACTAGTAATTGACATTAAAAACCTGCTAATTTCATAGTATTGCTCTAAACATTTTAATCTTTCTCAGCAGCTGTAAAATGAGTGGTTTCTTTTCCAGGGTGTGGTGGAGCCAAAGACCCAGTTTAGATGAAAATGAATTAATCAACAGAAAGAGAGAGATGAAACAAAATTGAAAGGAAGGAATGTAAACATGTGTGTGATAGTGAATTGCAGCGTAGGTGTTAGTCTTGAGTGTGTTCATTTTGGTACTGTTTCACTGCTTAGCTTAAGCACATGTAAGGCCCTTAGGTTCCTTGTCATTAGAGTCAGGAATGGGCTTTGTTCTATGTGCAAGCAGCATCTAAAATAACTGGGTGTTTATGCATTTTCAGAGCTGGTGGATGTTATTCATGTGATTGCATTAATTTTTATTGTACAATATATTTTCTTATACTTTTGAGAACACGGACCATGTTTGCTGTCTTCTGCTTGCAATGGAAATTATCTAAAGGATTAGTATAGGGATTATTATCCCTTATTATTATATATGGGATCTGCTACTCTGACTCACTGGCTGGTAAACTAATTACACTGGTGTGACACTATTCCTATACGGATTGTAAGTTTAACTAGTCATAAGTTTAACTAGCACCCTTGCATGTAGGCACCCTTTGGCACTTTAAATATAAATAACGACTTTACACATTTTTTTGCCTAGTATCTTGTTAACACATCTTTATAATTTTCTTTTGCATACCAAGAAGAGCTTACCTCTTTCGTTAATTTATCCCCAGTGATTGTTTTGCAAGAAACAATATTATAATCAAAGCCCTTAGGTATGATCTTAGGTCTTGAAAGTATGACTGAGTTACTGCACATAGACTTTTCAAGAGAACACTAAATCTGAGAAAGAAGGGAAGTAGTTTAACTTAGTCTGACTTTCTTCAGCTCTCGGTTAACTCAAAATTACCTTATACTTGCTGTGGATAAAGAACACGCAAAGTTTGTTATAGCAGCTGAACTGAAGTTTAGAAACTTTTCTAAACTGGAGCACTGTCTGAACCTGTACTGGTTTTAGCATTCTACAGCTGTAAAGCCAACCATTTAAAGATAAGCTTAATTTGAACATTGGTAATAAAACTTCTCATGGGCTTTTATTTCAAGAATTTCTTGTTGTTGAGAAGAAGCTAAGAAACACAAAATTTGCCTGCCATGATTCCAATTATCAAAAGAATGTTGAAGCAGATGAACACAACAAATACAGAATGTATTTACCCATATAGATTTGTCTCTTTATTTTAACAATAATATGAGGGTGTTTTTTGTTATCTTTTTTTGCTTCCTGAGAAAGTTGTGGGCTAGAGGGTGGGGTAAAAACATGCACCCTCTTGCATTCCTCCTCACCCAAACTTGGATGTAACTCAAATCTTGTGCTTCAACTCTGCCTGACTGTAAGTAGGAAATGCTGTCACTGTGGTAAGCACTAAAATACTGTGGGATATATTCTGATTTCATTCAAATTTGTTTTGAAATAATATTGCTCATTAGTCTTCACCAGAATGTATACTAGTGACCTATATTCACCTTGTGTGAAGAAGAACACTACCGAAGTGAAGCTATTAATTTTACTACAGATTAACTTTTTTTAAAAAATTTGCAGTAGTTTTATAATTTCTTTCAGTTTGGTTTTATTTATCGTTTTTTTTTTCTTTTAATTTTTTTATATTGTCCAGAAAATTCATCTGAGAAATCACTCTAAAACTGAATAAGGCTTTTCTATAATTTTTTATAATTATTTGTATTTGTTGTTAAATATTTGCTTTCAATACATGCACATATATGGTTTAGAAGCTTGAATTCACTAGAGGAAATTCTGAATGGAGAATTTGATCTGAAAACTCTTATCTCACAGAATACACTTAGTGATTAAAGATATTAAATGCTTTGGTTAAGAGTTTTAGAACAAATATAAATTCCCAAAGATCGGCTCTAAAATATAAATATATTCTTTGCTGGAATCAGGAGGGCTAATCATGCAGATAAACATAGGAACACATTTTTAAAATTATTTTGATCTCTCACATAAACAATCTACACTTCTAATAAAAAAAGGTTGCAGAGTATAGAAAGACTTTCAATATAAAAACTCATTTAATAAGGCTTCCAAATCTTGATTTAAGTTCCTTCTTTGAGTTCCAGACTCTAAAAATCTATCTAAAGGCGGATTTGTATTTCTAAAAATAAAAAAAAGAATTTTCAATAATCTAAGATGAGGAACAAGGAATATAAATTAGATACAGTTTAGTAACATACATTTTTTTCTGTAATCGGAGTGCCTATCATTCTTATTTCACAAGAGTCTTTCTCTTACCAAACTAAAGTTAAAACCCCAGGAAATTCATACAAAGTATAATTTTAAAAGTATTAGGGTTTATGTGAAAGAAGTCTATCTATACTCATCAGAGTATGTGGCCACTGGAGTATGACTGTGGCAATGTGAAATATGCGTGTGGAAATGTGTTGTTAGATACCTAAGGTAACAGTCATTTTAATTATCGATTACTCACAAAATTGTCTCGGAGCAGGTAAGGAATGCCCCCAAGACATTACCTACCCAGATCAGATCCCTTTCTTGAGAAATAATTGCTTCCTTTGCAGCCAATGGATACGAGTGACTCCAGAAAACTGACAAAATTTGGATGTAATATATAAAGGAACACCAACAAAAAATTATGTCTCCAGGTATGTACAAATACACATTTACTTCTTGCTTTTACCCAATGCTCCTCAACTGAAAATGCAGAGGCAGGCCTTCGCTCTTGAATAGTACATGAGAACCACACTGCTAAACCCCCACGTGACTCTTTGAAAGCGTACCCCATGGCGATAGGCTTTCATAGCTCAGCTTCCAAGGAGGCTAAGCCTCATTCAGAAACCCAAATTATCAATTTCTCTTGTTTGGAAAGCTTGAACAATTCAGGGAGATAAACATACTTCTGACCCATTGCCTAGTGATGCCTATTCTAAAAACTTGTCCTCAGTGGAAGTCACTCTGAAACAAAACGCTATGACACTTCAGGGTTGTGTAGTTATGGACTGAAGTTATAATGGTCCTGAAATACACTTCAGGCTCTGTGCTCTAAGCTTGCAGAGCACCAGCTCACCTCATTGAAATCATGTTAATCCCCAGAAAAGCAAAAGCAGTCAATGGCACTAAAGCTTCAAATATGAATGATCAAGAACATGTGAGGTTGCTGAAAGAATATTGTCTCAGTGGGAGGACTTCGGGAAGCGATGATCTATAATCCCCTGAATGATTGTCCTTTTTAAGGAAAATTGCTCCAAATGCCTCTTGGGATATATTCTTAGAGTTGAACCTTTATTTTGTCTTCGTATTTTCAGAATGAATAAGTAGGAATTTTCTTTTTTTTCTCCTTGCAATAATGAAAAGAATCAAATGGTCTGGTGGATTATACACCCTCTTGAACTCGATTCCCAGGAAAGATACAAATGTTTTTAATTTGTTATCTTGACCACCTTAAACTCTACTGCTTTTATCAAAGTAATTTAAACATCAGGGTCAGATATACAGACAGTCCATGTGTAGGTCTCACATAGAATATCTCAGGCAATCTGAATCATTTGTCAGATACTTGGTATTGGAGTCTTTTCTACATTATCTTTTTGACTCTCTGAGTATCTGTGTGGGAATCATGTTGTGAACTTTTTCTCTTAGTTCTCCTTGGCAACAGGCACAGAGAAGTTGTAACAGACTAGAGGATAAAATTTTCACTTGTAGATTAGGAAAGGAGCCTGTTCCACTGCATTCTCTGACATTAAAGGAAGCATGACCCATCACATTTCTGCTGATTTTGAGAAATTAAAATATTTTGCCCAGACACATCATATTCGATTTTATCCTGGGTTGTTCTGATTTATTTAAGAAGTCTTAACAAAAGACAGACAAAAGGAACACTGGATATCTGGGAAGAAAAATTATTTGTGGTCTAGATTATTCTACCCCTTTTGGAAATAGGTTTTGATCAAATTGTTTGAGGAGGTTAATAAGGAGTGGCTTTTGGTGCTGCCCTTCTACTGATGAACAAATATGTTTGGCAACTCTGAAGCCATCCGTCAGCCAGATAGGAGGAAGCTCCATGGGGGAGGTGTCGCTTTGACAGATGCCTGCAGCTCTTGCTTGAATTGAATGGATTGTACATCTGGCTGCCTACAACTATATCACACAACGTGGCACAACCTCTTTGTCTCCCTGCCTCCCACACCCTACCTCTCCCCTCCCCGTTCATTCTGGGTCTGACTCTGCAGCTGTGACACCGACTTCATCGTGCAAATGTGGGTAGAGTCTCCCTCCACTGCCTGCTAAGAATTGTTTTGCAGAAATGTGGCTGCTGTCCAGACGTCTGTTCTTGTCTCATCTTGTACTTCTGTATAGACCTTTTGATCTCATTCCTGCCTCTGTTGTTTTGTTTGTTTTACTTCTTGTCCAAAGAATCCTGTTGCTTTTTTGGTCTCTGAAGCCTTTCCTTCAGCTGCAGAGCCAGTCTTTCTGTTTGCCCTGTCCAAGGCCTCCACCAGGCTGCAAATAGGTTATCCAGCTGGTAACTGAAGTTATCCATCACACCAAAGGACAACTGTGGCAATATAGCCTATGACTGCGAGATCTCTTCGACTCCCAGATTTAAGAAGATATTTTGTGTTCAGCATTGGCCAGCATTATTAGTGTCTTTGAACTGTTATGTATTGTCTGGACCCTTGCAAGTTTTTTTAAAATTTCATTTAATTTTTTTTTCCTGGCTATAGCATGGTTTTTAATCCCCTTTTTTTTTTTTCTTCTTTTTTTTTTTTTTTTTTTTTTTTTTTTTTTGAGCAGGTGTGAATTATTTTGCATTAAAAACTACAGAGGATCAGCTTTTTTTTTTTTTTTTTTAATGCAAAATAAAATGAGTTTTACTCTTAGGATTCTGATACAGTAACTTGCATGTTGAACAGTCTGTTTTTTCATAAAGCCATCCACTAAAACTTAAAAAAAGGTTTAATTATTGGTAGGTGACAAGAAGGTTACTCAAGATTTTTTTTTAATTTCAATTTTGATTTTTGTCTCAAAATGTGTATTGTAGGTTGAGTGATTGCAGTGAAGCACTATTGGAAATTCTGAGTAATCGATGAAAAAATCAATTGGAGCACAAATGGAAAAGGGCTGAGGCATTATGTACTTTATTTACCAAAACAATACACTGAGTTTGAAGGAATGGGTTGTATTGACAGAATAGTACAATATTTTCTTCAGAATATAATGCATCAGAGCAGTAAAAGATAACACTGTGGTGAGAGCAATCGGCCAGTGACAGAAAGAAGAGTGCACTCAGTTAGAGAAATCTTCACTGTTCTCCTGCTGGACTGTCTCCTAACTGTCCGTGTGCACAACCTTAATATGAGAAATTTAGAGAAACTTGTGATTTATCAAACTTACAGGCGTTTTTTCCTTGCTTACAATGAAGAGCAAGAAGATCTAATAGGACTGTCCCCAGCACACTCTTGGGAAAATGAGGAGAGAGGAGAAGCATTTTGCTCTCTGGTTTAAAGACTGCTCTCTTTTATGAACCCTTACAAAGAAGGGTCATGGTTACTTCTCAGCAACAACATTGTTTTTCAAAATTTGAGTTAAACAGTGCTGTCTTCAAAAATCCTACACCTCAATACCTTTGTGCAGATATATCATTCAGTAATGTTTTTCCTTGACTCTGTGCTACACATTTACGCAAACAGAACTACCACAGGATCTTGCAGCCTAAAGAGGCATACTCACACACTAACTTTCAGTCTAAGGTGGCTGAAGCTTTCCAAATCTTAAACTTTGGACACAAATTTCACTGAAATGTTGCATCTCAATTACAGCAGCAAGTATAAACCAGTAGTCTATTTTCCAGCCAGTTCTACAAAAGCAGAGATTTATGAAATATCTTCAGTGCTTAGGATAAAGTAATCAGTTATATTTTTTCCCCAAAATTTTTCATGAGCAGTGTTATGCTCTTTTATTAAGGACTCTGCCTTCATTATTGGTATAGGAAAACCCAGTACAAAGTGCAGACAGTGCCTAAGCTGTATGAGAGACTCTTAACAAGTTAGTCTAGTTCACAAAAGATGTATGACTAGGCTTAGTGATGAATATATGCAGAAGCTGGACTATTTCAAAGACTCTTGAATTAGATACCATGGCAGTTTTTTAGTGTCTTCCATGCAGTTTAGGATGCTTTTGTGAAGTTCCTAACATATCGCTAGTGCCTCTCAAAGACAAATTCAGGATTGATCTTTTTTCCTCTCTGCTTTTAATGGTCAGTAATCAACAGTGTGTGAAAACACAGAATAAAAAGGAAAGCAAAAGCAAAAACCAAAGGTAAAATCATTCAGATCAGAGTGCTACTGGATGAGGACAGTAACATCTGTTTCTACGACTGAGAATTAATGCTTTTTAATTGGTGTTACCTCTACTGCAGCTTTGATTCCTTTAAGCTTTTTGCAAGTTTTCATATGTTTAATTGAATAATTTTATGAAAATGTGGAAGTGGATAGTTTTGGACAGAGTGAATCTATTTAAGAAGGGAGGCAATAAATAAAACAATACTGGTAGAAATGGGACAGACTAGAATGGCCAGCTTAGAGATGTTGTCAGAAGAGCTTGTGACCTTTAAAAAAAAGGCCAAAAATTCTTTTGAGAAGCATAAGTCCACTTATAAAATTAATATCAGGGAGGAATTCCCACAGCAGTTTAGTAGTTATCACTGTCTCTGAATTGCAGGTAGTTTAGAGCAACTGACTTTGTTGCACAAGGTCTGATCTCATACGTAGGTATCATCACAACACGTAGGTATCATCCAACAGGATGTAATATTGGAGCTGGCTGGTGTGCGGTGTGTTTGAAAAATGCTACTCTAGTGTCACTGGCTTACTGAGAAAAAGCAAATTCTCAAATTAAACTACCGCAAGAGCCAGTCGTCCTGCAGTTGTAACACAAAGAGAGTGGGTTGAAAAACGAACAACAGCAAGTAATGCTTTTTGACTAACAGGCACGTCAAGCAAAACCAGAGATAGAGGATTTATACTGGTTTGCTAAGTACATCTAATCCTGAGATTCATGACCTCTGAGAGAGGAAAAGCATGTAGAAATGCATCTAGAATACAATACGGAAACAATCTTTCAAGCCTCCTTCAGGACAGCTTGCCCGTGTTTAACTTTTGTGAATTGTTTTATTCTCCATCATTATTACCAAAATAAGAGACATTCTAGGTCAGCCATGACTCCACAGACAGACCTGGCTGGGATGTGCCTCTCTGCAAAGAGCTCATCACAAGATCTGTTTTCCAGAGAGGCTTGTACGTCTGGTACAAACAGGACAGACTTCAGGAGCCCCATCTGCTGCAGTGAGTCATCACTTTGCGTCTCCCAGCAGGATCAACACCTGTTAGCAGGGCAAGAAGAAAAAGCTGCCAGCCTGTTACATGACAATAATCTCTGTGCACATTGTATGGCCAAATCATAAACATGAGATTGCGATAAAATACAACATCTCCATAAATCTGTCATCTGACGGATACGGCTGGAAATGCCTGTATCTCACCCTTCTGTGCAAAACTCCTAACTCAACGTTATCAGCGAATTCAGAAAGCCAACACTTACAAAACCAGCAAGTATCAGCAGAGTCAGCTATTGGAAGTGCATGCAGGTAGGAATTCTTTTGTGGCACTTTTGTTTATTTTAAATATCACACCCTGTCCCAGATTGAACATTAGCCATTTTTATAGTTTTCTTTATTCACTCCCAGTTGTTCATTAGGCTTTTTAAAAATCCTTTGTTCAGCTTCACAGTTTCAGTTCCTTAGATATGTTTGTTAAATTCCCCTTTTGGTTTAATTCTCTTTGGGGAAAGATTTTAATTAAATTATGATAGGTAAATTGCATGATATTTCCCAAAGATTCAGAGTCTAGGGAAAGTCAGTAGTTCTTGGTTGCACCCTAAACAGGGAGATACATCTCATCAGTATTTGTCAAAAATGCTTTGTGTTTGCTGAATTTCTTTTAGAAAAACAGAAGAAACATTAGATAAAGTACAATTTTCTAGCAGAGTGTGAAACTTTTATCATTTTTCTCGTTTTTTAATTTTGAGGCACAGCATTTGTGTCACATTGATGATGGCTTCTGAGTGTAATAAGCTCCTGAATTTTCCCTCTTGCTATGTAAGTCTACTATATGACTGTGAGTACACATACCTATTAGAGGATGCAGTGGCCAGGATCATGAGCCACTAGGGTGGGGTGAAGCACTGTGGGTAGAGAAGAGCTCAAAAAAGAAAAACTGCATTCACTTATCTGTGCTAAGTGGTGTTTGGGGAAAGGGAAAGACTGAACAAAAACTTGTTCTTTAATTTAATTCTGGGGTTTGAGGTTAGCAATACGTATAGTATTTTCAAGGACAGGAGGCTGTTGAAATTCTTGGCTTAAGTGGAGGGAATTTTGTTGGAGTCATCTTTGTTTTACAGAAAGACTAAATATGGTTTGCAATATCCTGTACATGAATAGCTTGACACTTAAAAGCATCT
Organism: Melanocharis versteri; assembly: GCA_013397845.1. Classification (NCBI taxonomy): domain Eukaryota; kingdom Metazoa; phylum Chordata; class Aves; order Passeriformes; family Melanocharitidae; genus Melanocharis; species Melanocharis versteri. The sequence goes on along the minus strand of VZTG01001346.1, from coordinate 758,975 downwards.
ATTGTGAAGGTGTATAAATGAATCACATAAAAAAATAGCAATTAGAATTTTCACCGGGCTTCAATATTTGGCTTTATATGAGCTTTTAAATGCATAGGTGTAGCATAAAATGAATATAAACTCAGTGTGAAAATGGATGAATAGTACAGCTCTGAGACCTGATCAGTATTGATGATTGCTGATGAGCAATTACCATGAATTGATCCAGAGAAGAATCTTGCATTCCAGAAGCCACTTGAACCATATTTACTTAGACACATCCAATAACAGCCTATTCAACTCTAGTGCTCTTTAGGCTCTCTGGCCTGGTATCTGATTGGGTAGAAAGGTGTAATTTCTGAGACAATTACATTTGAAAGAGTTTGTGAAAATAGTGACTAGTGGAGGAGGGAGAATTCTAGGTGACCTGACTGAAGAAAAGGCTTCCAGGTGAGTTCACAGCATCTTAGAAATTCCCTGGTGATAAAAACTTTTTCAGTGTTTAAAGCATCTCTTTGAAACAGAGGGCATGGAAGATTACAGCTGCCTGCCTTGTCTGGGTGTCAAGCTGAAACAGCCCTTTTTCTCAGAATCCTCTGGTCACAGCGAGTGTGGCTCCTCAAAGACAGAGCAGACACCTTCTAAATTGGAGGGAAGGGATGCAGCTGGGAAGCAACTGCTGTCATGTAACTTGGGAGCTTCTGAACTACATAGGGTAGGTGGGAAAAAGTCTGCTAGACCTCTTTAGGTCTTGGCCCCCAGCCACAGTCTGTCTGCACCTGACATAGAGCACTTGGCTCCGAGGACTGAGACACAGACGCGCAGGAGATGAGGCAGCACTAATTCCTCTAATCAGAGAGGCATTTGTTTTATCACACTTTGCTGCAAGAGAGAGAGTCCTGCAGGGTCAGACTACTGCCATTTGCCATAGAAGAGCATTCAGAGCTCTTAACTCCAATTGTGCTCCTGTGGAGTCTCCATTCAGGCTTGTCCTGGAGAGTTAGAGGGCAATTTAACCTGCTATGCGGCATGCAAGAACTTGCTTTATGTGACCCGCTGGCCATTAATGGCTCTGGCTTGTATTAACTAACCGTAGTGATTCTGAAATTAACAGAGAAATGTAAATTCAAAACAAAACAAAACAAAACAAAACCACAGAGGAATAAAAATACATAGGTGTTGAGGGCCTTGGGTTCCCTAGCGAAGGTTGGAGAATGAGACAGTGGCTGGTCCTAGCTCAGGCACTGTTTATCATGTAAATCAATTGAATCAAGTGGAAATAGCTCTTAAAAACTCCTGTCTAACAGAAATGAAACTTGATGGCTTAAACTTGTATGGACATATTTCAAAGCTGTCTGGAGCTTAAAATACTGATCATGCTGTGAATTGGAATTTTTTTTCTTGTCAGTATTGTTAACTCCTTAGAGTCACCAGCTAACAACTCATAAAATCTGATTATTATCTGACAAAGTTTTGTTTGTTTTCAGTTTTCCACAGCTTTCTAATGACACATTTATAAAGCTTTATAGCTGTCATTAATGTGCCTTCTCTTGGGTTCATCGTGGTGACACCCTGTATGGTAAAATGAAAAAAAAAAAAAAATCCTCCTTATGTATTGGACAATCTCTAATCACAGTCAGTTAGTTATGGGAAGTGGAGGTTCTGTAGCACAATGGAGTTGATGTCTCCCATTCCCTCCACTATCGCGCTCCAAGCTTGGTGCTGGGTTCAGTCCCTCTACAGATGCCTCAGCTCAATTTGACCTATGGGATTTTCTCTCTCTCTCTTTTTTTTTTTTTTTTTTTTTTTTTTTTTCCCTATTTTACTTGAAAATCTTTAATCAAAGACTAAAAATCCCGGCATGCAAGTTANTTTTTTTACTTATGACCTGTCAGACACTGGAATTTGCTGTGAACTTTAGTTTTTTAATGACACAGTGTGTGGTAATCATGTTCAGATCCATTTCAGACATCTCCAGTGAAATTTGCTTCGTTAAGTAGTTGGGTGTACTTTCCTTTGCTGTTCAAACGATACAGAAAACATAAGACAGCTATTATTCTAGTCATCCATTTTACTTCTATTGGTAAGATAAGGCATTTGATTGCTTTGTACAAAAGTTTGAAGCTGTTTGGTTAACTCTCTTCCATTAAATCGACCAATTTACTGGGCACACTAATAAATAAGTATATCTGGACTTTTTTTCTTTTCATCAAAAAATAGATACTAGATGAGATTCTGAACCATATAAGTGTTGCAGTCCTGATGCAAAGTATGTTTTGGAAAATGTAGATGTGTACTGTCACACTCAAGTTCTGTGTATATCCATAGAAATCACCTGAGTGTCAGTCCTATCAGCAGCTCTTAGTCTCTTTATGGAATTAAGCTGAGCACTGAAGGAAAACATGAACTCTCACACTTAGTCAGCTTGAAACATGTTCTTGTTTCAGCAGGAAAATTTCATTCCAGACATGTGAGGTGCATCTCACATGTTTGTTATTCACTGAACCTTTAAGCATGCATTTTTGCTGGAATTTTTCACTAAGATATAATGAAGATATTCAAAATAATAAAATGAGCTGAGTTTTATACATTCATTTGAGAAACTCATTTGTATGGTTCCCATCAGATTATTTTATTTACTGGATAAAAAAAAAGAAGTAGATGGAAATCCTTTAATTTTGTATTTAATATTTCATCTAGACAACTTCATTTTAAGAACAATGGGGAATTCCATGAGTAAAGACCACACAAACAGAGGAAAAACAGTTGTTCATCTAAAGAAGAGCTCTCTGACACATCCGTTTGGATGGGACACTAGAATGAGCTGGTTTCTCTTATGTAGAAGCTCAACCCGGATGATCACAAATGGTCAGTGGCCTTAAAAATCCACAGGAAAAAGATTTTCTTGTTGATTTCACGATATTGATGGACATAGATGGGGTGCGCCTAGAAAAACAGATGCCAAAGCTACCTAGAAGAAAATAATTAAAAAAGAGAGCTGTAAAAATAATGATTGCTTCCTCAGATTTTTTTCTCTCAGTGGTGCTTTGTTGTTTTCTGTAATATTCCTGGAATGTTCTTACTCCTTTCCATTTATAATTTACTTTGTGATCATATATTTATAATATTTCAAGCACTTACATTCTATTCTCACTGTATTGCTATTTTAATGCAAATGATTACCAAATAAGGACTTTCTATGTAAGAAATAATCTCTATTGTTGCATGGTCTGTGTCTGATAATTGAATACGACTAAGCTGTGCATCCAGAGCAGAAGGTGCAGAGGTATAACAGGGACCAAAATCAATAATTGGGCTACCTTGCTCACAACAAAAGTGAACTATTGCCACTGGCAGATTTTTAATTAAAAACAAACAAACAAACAAACAAAAACAGAAAACAAAACCAAAACCAAACCAAACCAAAAAACTTAATAATGCCTTTAAAATTAAAACAGAAATTATACCATTAATTAATTTTTTTTCAGGTGAAAATCAGAGTAAAAGTCAGACAAAGTAATTGTTTTTAAAAAATCACCGTATCCTCATATTTTGTCCATCAACTTATTAAGCATCTCTAAATGCAGATGGGCTTGTGAGATGGAGAGAAGAGTGCAGTTGTGAATTATGGAAAAAATTCTTATTGTTTTCTGAGAGAAGTTTATGACTTGGGAAATTATTGACTTCACAAATTTCTTCCACCGAGGAAACTGCTGTGATTTGTACTCTTCTATCTTTTCCCACTTTCTAATTGCACACAGAGGCATATACGTGTACACAGAGACACACACATATTCACGCAAAATACAGAGAAATTATTTTTCAAATTTAACTCATTTTGCTTGAAATGGAAAGTATTTTTATAGGGGGTTTTTGTCTTTCTGGTATCACTTTCTGTTACAAGGCACATGCTGCATAATCAGCCAACTACTCTGTAATTACATTGCAAAGACTATGTAAATACCTAATTATTTTCATGCAGATTACTTGATAATTATACTACCAGTTACAAAGTAATTCAAAGAATAATTACCATGTAACTTCCACTTTTTAGATATGACGATAAGGCTTTGTTTTAGAGATATAGAGAAGTGCATAATTATCCTGGGGTTACATTCTACTCAGATTGTCGATTATCCTATATTTACAGTATTATTATATGGCTACTGGGCTCAGTATTGTGTTATCATAATTAAAAAAAAAAAGTCTTTGCTCTTTGCTTTATAACAAGTATTAGACAATGCCAATGTTAATTTTTTCTACTTTCTTATTAATTGCAATGGATTTAGGATTTTTTTTAGTTGCTGTGAAGAAGGAACTGTCTTTTTGTACTAAATTGTACTGTGATTTCTGAAAAATAAAATGATATAGGCCCAGATTCTTAAATGGCACTTGGATACCAAAAAGCTCAATTAAACCAAATGTAATTTTTAAATTTCTAGAATGGATACCAAAGAGTGTGGTTTGCAAGAAGAGTGAGGCATTCCAAAAAAGATACTGTCCCTCTCATAGACTAGACTAGAAGGAGGGATGTTGGCAGGCCTCATCTGCTTTTCTCAGGGTGGAATAGTCTGCTCCCAGGAACTAGTGCTGTCTAATGAGCTCCTGATTTTTAACTGACAGCCTTGGGAGCTCATTTTTCTTGCCTGAATAACAATCCAAGTGGAGCAACTTTTTTGTGATTGAACTTTCCAAGAAAGTTATCAACCCAAACAGTAACCAGGATGGAAAATTACTATGACAAAAGCCTCTTGTGGCCCTATAAACAGCAGTCCCAAGAGAGACCCTTTAAGCTCTCCTGGACCACAGCGGGCTGTGACTGGCAATCTCCCTCTGAGTATGACGCCCTTCAAAGCCAGCAAACTCTCGAGTTTGCTACACTTGGAGGACCACCACCAAATGATGCCAACAGAGCCTGGGCTGATACTCACACTCCTCAAGGTTCAACCTTTTTTTTCCTTGAGAAGATGCAAAGACATCCGTTGTGAGTACTTCACTGAAATCAAGGGGCATTTTTCACAGGTATACCTTGTACAGACTCCTCTAGGTCTTTGTGTGCAGGTGTGAATATGTTATAGCAAATGTACCATGTATGTTATTCTCACAGACTCTTAAATGATTCTTATGACTGCCACACAGCAAAATTTTACCAGTGAGTTATTTTGTGGGTGAAAAAGGGCAAAGCAATATTTATATTGCTGTGAAATCCAGAACAACCCTTGAAACACTTTTCATTAAAAGGCTGAACATGTTACGGTAGCTCTGTTACTTCAATGGTAATTACAGTGTATAAAAATCTGTGAAAAACATTATCATGGACAACAGGATCTGTTGCATCTAGTGAAAGGATGCAGAGAAAATTCCATGCATATAGGCATGCAAGATATATCCTCAGTAGAGAAGCTCACCTGAGATCTGATATACTTATTTTTTTCACTCAGGCAAAGAAACCTAGAGAAACATTCTTCCCTATAATTCTTGCCCAATACAAATAACTCTGCTGAAATTACATCGGTGCCAGTGTGGCTTGGAGGGAGATTTAGTTCCAAAATATTCAACATGATTTTTACCTAAAACCTTTATAAATCCATTGTCCTACCCAGGCTCTTAATCAATGCTTGCTCATGTATATGTTGTTTTGTAGTTTAAAAAACAGAAAACAGTCTTTCATGTATGTGTGTGTATCTTTTTTATATCTCTCTGTATAAATACATTTAAGTTTATGTATATTTTTCTTGTATCTGCATGTACGTATCAGACAGTGGCTGATCTTAACTAGAAAATGCCCTATTGTAACAGAAAACTTGCTGTCAGACACCTTAGTATCATATGAGTAATCCACTCAAACTGCAAGACAGTGTGTCCTCGGGCTCCCTGATAAGTTTCAACTGGTACCTTTCAGAAGCAGCCCACCTGCCGACACCCTGGAGCTGCTGAGGTCTTGTATAGGTGACAAAAGAATCCAAGGCAAATCTGAGCTTCCAGGGAACCTTTTGGCTAATCTGTAAGAATATATTGCCAAAGCATTTTGTTTTATTAGACTGCAGGATGATCAGAACTGAGATAATTTTTTGTGTGTTTTCAAAGTTTCAGTTTTTCCCATTCTTACTATGGCAACAGGCCAATACTTCAGTGTAAAATGTCAATGGGCTGTCAGAAGCAGAGACACTGTGCCTGTTTGGTGAGACTTAGATAGAGCTTACTGCACTGTTTCAAAAATCCACTTGGGTTGTTAATTCCATCCCTTCTTAACCTGGCTGTTCAGATGTGGTGTTTTTTGGGAATGATGTCAGCCAGCTGGTACAGTAAATGATGAAGAGTAAGAGTTGGACCTCCCTACTCTCACTGGATAGTGTTTCTTTTAGAAAAAGCCAAATATATGAGACACATTCCTTGTATGCTGAGCCAACCAGTCCCTTTCTGCAGACCTTTCAAATCCATGTGCACAGTGAAAAGCACAAAGCTGCCTGGGAAGGAATGGGAATCTCTTCCCAAAGGGTGGTGTTGGTCTCTGGAACTGTTCAAATGATTCAGGCACTGAGAGAGCCATGACTCACAGCGCTGTTACTGGAGCAGCCCAGTCTTCCTAATGGTGGATGTCTGACTCGCAAGGTATGATTCCTGCAGAAGACATGTGATGTAGGATATTGGAGAGATAGCACAGGATGTGTGTGGGTGTTACATATGGCACAGGAGTGTGTGTGCAGGGTGAGAGCATGTGGAGCCTTAGGGTTTGCTACGCTGTATTTAACAACAACCACAAAAAATAAAAGCCTTTCTGCATTAATAACATGGTAACAGTAGCTTTGGCTCTGTGCTCTTGTTCTCTAATGTGCTTAATTTTCAGACCTGGAATAAAGGGAATGTGGCCCCCATCTTCACCAGAATTTGCTTTTGGGAGCTATTTTAAAAGCCTGTTTGATGTACCAGCAAGACTGGGGAGTATTCAAGTGATGTAGCATATGTTCACGGTGTCAATAACTCATCCAGTGGAATCAAAATCCTTATGATAAAGTTAGTATTTTTTTCTACTTGAATCAACTGCTCAGATGAGGAAATTGTACAAGACCTATAGTTATGTTTTGGGAAAGAATGTGCATTTTACAATTTCCTTGGACAATAAATCCTAAGCAAGACTTTCCAATGCTTTTCTAAAACAAGCTGATAAAATATTTACAAAATCTGTCAAAATGAGAATTACTTTAAAACGCTGCTGCAAAATATGGCAGGAAAGTCAGTGGCAGAGATGCAGATGTTTGATGCTGTAGGGTACCCAAGACATCCACACAGGGCTGGAAGATGTGGCAAAGAGAAAAGACCTGTAGTTGACCCAAAATTTTCTGGAGAGCAGTCAGGGTCCTTTATATTTACTTTTGTGGTAAGTGCCTGCTTTTAGGTCACTAAATTCCACTCCTGGGTTCAGCTGATGTGAGTTGTCTCACCAATCCACATCTCACAGAGGCTGTGTTACAAACAGCTTGCAGAAATCTTACCCTGCCCTCACCCTGCTCAACTTGTCCTCTCCTCTGTGCATTGTGCTCACTAGGACTGCACCTCTGGCTCCAGCTTCAGTTTAAGCTTGTGTTTCCATCTCCCTGTTCAGTTTCTTTCCTTTGCTAAAGTAGGCAGATTGCAAGAAGTCATTCAAGTTCTTGAACAACTCCTGTGGGAATTTTGGAGGAATATGGGAATAGCTTGAAGATTTATTACTTTTCAGTTAGGCTTGGCTACTCTGCATGATTTGTGTATGAAAATCTCACTCAGGTTATACGTCATCCTGGTGTACTTTTTTTGTCCACACAAGACAAAATACCATGTCAGTACCTCATCTGAAAAGCCTGAGGTTTGCTCTTGGCTGGCCAAACCTTATAAAAGCAAGCAGGGATGTTAGCTGACCTAGAGAGGTGTGTGCAGCTATAATCTGCAGCTGCCTCTGGGGGTTTTGTAGTGAGAGAAACTGTTCTGCATTACAATGAATGACATGATACTTCATTGAACAGGTATAATACACCTGTGCACTCTTTTATTTCAATCTGTAGAGTAGAATCTGAGCAGGTAAATAAAACAAAGCTAACTGGAATTTTTTCTTGGCCTGATCTGGTCTGTCTGGATCCCTGCCTAAGCAGCTCCTGTTCAATACAGAAAAGTGGCCTGGGCACCTATCCTGGGTCCAAAATATAATCCTTTTGTTTGTGTTGGGATATGCTCAAATCCTACCTTACAAGGTACCGTTTACGCTTTTTCTTCTGCTTGCAACTCCAGATAATATCGACAATTTAGTTCAGGCTTTTGGAAAAGTATGCGCTTGTATATTTATTTTTGTCACAACAGTGTTGCATTTTGCTAAGCAAACATTACAAGGCTGCTCAGTCTGCTCTTTGTGACTATGAGGATGCAAAAGGAACCATAAGCCTTTGCGAAGTGAATGTTCAGTGGATTTCCCAATTGCTTCCTGTACCAACTACTTCATCTCATCATTTTCTCAGTGGAGACAGAGTGTGTGATTCACTGAAGTAATTCACAACATTTTATATTGACTCGCACCTTTGAAAATTGTATGAAAATTCATGCAGTGTCAGAATTAGCTAGTGATTCTTAATGGTGCCTGTAAAACTCCATTTCGCATTTTATAAATTGATTTAAGATTCCAGAGAGATTCAAGTGAAAAAGCTATTAAGCTAGTCTTTTCTTAAAAAATGTAAAATTGCTGATAAAGCTTTTCTCTTTCCAAAGACATGAACACATATATGAAGAATTTCCCTGCTATTTTAAAATAATGCAAAACTCTGGAATTATTTGATAAAATTCATTGTAGTTAATGTTGTTGAAAACGTCTGCTACAAAAATATGACCTGGTTGACACTATTTTCAAATTGTATTCAGCATGGCTATGTTGACATCTGCTGTTCCTTCTTTTCCAGGCGACATCCTTTCCTCTATTCATGAAGGGAAGATTTTAGTCATACTTTGTAAACAAGTTTTAAATATACAATTTGCGGTGCACTTTTTGTTGCCAAAACAAAGATTTTATTTATGTGAAATACATCAAAAACATCTGGAAAATAATTGAATTTTTTAAAAGAAAAAGTTTTTAGAAGTAATTGCGCTATCTGAAAGAAAACTAAATTCAAATATTAAATGTTTTTAAATGGAGCAAATTTTGTGTATGTAATATTCAAACAAAACATCATAGAAACTTTTAGAATTGAACATTTTCAACAGTAATATTTGAGAAAAAAATGTTGGCAATCTTCCTATAAATTCTCTTCCTGGCTGATGAGAACCGTCTTTTTAAGAATTCTGTAGTATTTCATTACAAATGAATTTATATTTTGTTGTTTTATTAAAAGCAAATGATCTGAACCCATTCTCTTGGAGTTCTCTGCTTTGATTTGGGCTCATCCCATTCTCAAATAACACTCATTGAGAAGGATTAATTAAACCAAAGCCATTTCTCACTGTATTACCCTGTATCCTAAACTGTTTGGTTAGGGTGAGGTAGGGGAGGCTCCTGTAGGTGCGAGAGGGCATGTTGACATCATCAAGAGAAAACTTTGACATTACAATTGTCAGCACGATATTTTGACTTGAGTTGCCCATATCAGGCAGCATCCTTCCCGCAGCGTGGCCTGCAACCACCACGCAATGGACTGATGGGATGGATTCATTATGTCTGCTTCTCATATATCCTGCATTTTTCTGAACCTGCATAAGGGCTGTTTGAGGTGTCTCACTCTGTCAGCAACATAGGAGGGGTGTTTGAGGTGTCTCACTGTGCCAGCAACATGGTCTTCTCGTTCAGTTGGATTTTTGATAGATATAACAACTCATGATCGATTGTGTAACTTTTACAGTGCAAATTCCCCTCCCCTTCTCCACCTCTTCAACTTAAGAGAGAAGGTGAAAATATTTAGGGGCTGTTGTTTATAATGTTCCTCCTTTAAATCGGTACTCCTTTTCTCACTCACCAGACATAAAATGAAATATCAGAATGCTGAGTAGTTCTCCTTAGTGGGTTGTTTTGGGGAGTTGAATGAATACAAAACGTGAACACAATGAACACCTTAGGGGTTGTAGCAGCTTTAAATATATTATTTTAAAGCAAAATTAACTCCTTGAGTATAATCTCATATACCAAGGGCTGGCTACAAATGAATCATTAATGTTGATTTACACTCTCTTCCCTCTACTTGGAGCTGCATAAAAAAATGTTCTGGCCTCTAAATTAGGGCACTGCAAAGTATTAATAATAAGGGGGGGTGGGGGAGAGGGAGGGAGGGAGATAAACGTCTTGTTTCAAAAGACTGTTATAATGACTTTTTGAGAGAAAAGGAAAGCAATACCAGCCAGCTAATGAAAAGCAAAACAAAAAGCTTTCTGTAAGTAGCAGTGGACATCTTGAAGGAAAAACAAACAAGCTTCACATTTTCAATGTGTGTTTTTCAGTGAGATGTCACTGGAGAAAAACTGGAAACTCACAGCATATATCAAGCATGATATATTGAACAGCAGTCCTCCCTGCCTAGCCTCCTGTTTCTATATTTACCATCAAAAACTGAAACCTGACTTCTGCTTATGTTGCTATCTCTAAAACTTAAAATGGCTTGAAATCAGATAACAGTGACCAGAATAACCTAAATAACAGTGTTTCCTATTCTGAACCACCATCAGATTCTTTTTTCTTTTTTTCCCCCTCCCATTGTTTGCCTCACTCTTTTGCTGAACACGTGTCTTAACTTATCTCTGAAGCCCAGAGAGTAAGAGGGACAGGCACTGAGAACAGAGCAGGCTGGACAGCACGAAGGGCTGGGTGTAACCCCATCGCACCATGCCAGAGAAAGCTTTCTGCACTGGCTGTAGCCAAAGGGGGAGGAAACACAGGTTGATTCATGATGGAAACTTTCCAGCTGGCACAGGTTTGTGGGACCCACACAGTGATTCTGATCTTGATCGAGGTGCTACTGCATTACTTAAAAAAGAAATAGAGGCGCTGATAGAATTTCAGAATGAGAGAAACACATCTAATGTATCAGAGGCAGTCAATTCTGTGCTGTGACTTTTGTCTTCTATTCAGTTTGGAATAAATAGATGGAGATCTTGCTGCTGCTGTAACTTGACATTTTCAGTGCATTGAAGTTTCTGTAGAAAAAAATCATGAACTGCAACATCTGTCACCTTGCAGAGACCAAGTGATTGAGAACCCTGCAGTGCCTTGCCAGATAGATCCTGATGCATCACTGATGCTTTTTCCATTATAACAGATAGCCACTATCAGAAATGATACACAACCAAGAGGCAGCATTTCATGTCCTGGATAAATGTGTTTCTTTTGCAGGATGTGGTATTGGTTATTTAGTAAATAGGCACAGGCAGTCCTTTTTCCCTAGCCACATTCGAACTTTTTGAAGAGGAATTTTAAATTTTTCTCTAAGATTATAATTTATCCAAAGGGTGACAGAATAACATACATTTTAAAGTTGTTCATATGGAAATATATTATTACAAACTGATATCCTCAAAATGCAACTGAAGCTGTTAGATGTCACCTTAATTGTTTCAATTAGGCTCTGCATACCCTGCTGCTGGGAAATAATCATGCTGTAAAGCTTTCAAAGAGATGACTTCAGTAATGTGTTAAGAAGTAAATCAAAGCAGTTTTTATCTGCTGCATGCTAGAGGAATTGTTATTTGAACATTTATAGCTTTTAGATTGTGAAAATTTTAATGACAGCGATTGTCATCTTGTATCTAAGAGGTTTTCTATCAAAGGAAGACTGTTTCTGAAGTGAATAGATTTGATGCAGCCATTGCAGAAATAGGCAGGAAACTACATCCTGTGGTTCAGAAAGAGTATGACTGAACAGACACAAAACGTTAAACTAAACTAAGCACGGAAGAGAATTCTGCCAGTCTTGAGGATTAAACTGCCCCTCACTCCTGCCTGCTCAAAGCCACAACAACCCATCCAAAGTCACACCCAGGAATAAAATCAGAAGTAAAATTAATGCTTCAAATTCTGCCAAAATTTAAGAAAAATAATTGTAGGTTAGTAATAACTACTGAAATGAGTCTGTCTGGTTTCCTCCTATTTTGGGGCTTCAGGATAAAGACAGGGAAGTGAAGACACACAGCATGACAGATTAGATGACTGAGAGACTTGCCACTTGCCCATTGCCAATAGTAAAATTCTCCTTTCAACCAAAGACAACACACCATCTAGTGTCTTGCATCAGAAACCTTTTTTTGAGGAAATTTTGGAGAACTTTACAACAGATTAGTCACTCCTATTAGAGGGGGGAGGAAATGAGCAAATCAACATCAATTGTTTTCCTTTCTATATAGTATATTGATCTTCTCTGTAGTTTTATTTCTTTCATTGCACCATATGAAAAAAGGCTGGTGAGGCTGAGAGTGGGGGTAGGGAGGCAAGTAAGAGAGATTGGAAGTGACATTCAGAAATGTGAGTCATGAATGCAGAGAAATATAGCGAAGAGTTCATCATGAATAACTTGAGTTACGTGACGCCATAAAATTTTAAGTTACAGCTGAAATAGGATGTATTCACATGCCTATGTGATTCCATATAAGCTTCCACACCTGCCATAGATCTACATGCACCCCTAGATGAAGGTTGATTACTGATGTATTGGGTGTGCTTTTTAAATTTCAGGACAAAATGCCTCTGTTATATGCAGTGGAATGAAAATGCATGTGTTTCCACTTACCAGAGGTGACAGCCAGTTTTGTGCAAAAAGGTCTTTATTTAACCACTGAAAAGCTATACCACTGTCATAAATCTCTTTGAAATGGTATTGTATTAATTTCTGATAATATCCAGCGTAATATAATTGTGTTCACTTTATGCTGCCTTAGCCCTTTTTTTGTATTATGTAATAAGAAAGTTCAATATTCACAGGAAGTCTTTATGCTGCTTCATGTGAAAGTCTTGCTTTCAGATTAATGATGGTTGCTTGATTCTTCTTAGACTTCCCTCCCTGCAGCTCTACACTTTCACATATTCATCCAGCTTTTCCTTCCTCTGCCTAATATGATATCTATATCAAAAACAAGGGCAGCTGATAGATTTCTCTATCCTTTATATTGCAGAAGTTTTCCTTTCCTTTCCTTTCCTTTCCTTTCCTTTCCTTTCCTTTCCTTTCCTTTCCTTTCCTTTCCTTTCCTTTCCCTTCCTTTCCTTTCCTTCTAATTTGCTTCTCTTTTACACAGTTTAAAGAATGACATCCCTTTCCCGTTTGATCTGGAGATGCCACAAAGCAAACTGTGTACTGCAGTATTTTGACATGTAACTCTGATAAGTGAATTATATAAACAGAAGACGGGAGGGGAGAAGTTGACGTTTTTAATGGTTTGGGGGAATAAGGTATCTTTCAGAGCTGCTGTAGATACTTCCTTTCTTTCCCTTCTTTCTTCTTCCAGGGAAGATTTATAGCTTTAAATCCTTTTTGACCAATGTTGAAACAGTGATGTAACAGGCTTGAAGTTGAAGGGTGTCATGACTTCCACAGAAAGTCTTGGATTTGGTCTTCTCCAGGCCTTTTCTATACAGCTGACAAGTAGTTCACATTTTGATATATTTTTTTCCATATGCTTTTTTTTTCCTACTTTTAATCTGATTTGTTATTTGACATCGACCCATTTCTTATACATACCTCTTCAAATGGCAGGATTTCACCTTTGACAGTGACAAAGGAAGCAGATTCACCAACTCAGATCAATACATCAAGGTGTTTAAAATACGTATAACTACACTTATGACTGTTGGTGATAGTTGCAGGATTCTGGCAGTGACATTTTACAATGACTTACAACAATACTGAAAATAATGTCAGCTAAAGAGAAAGTCAGGGTAAAGGTTGTCAGGTTCCTTATGAAAGGAAAAGTAGAGAAAAGACCATGCAATAGAAATCATTATAAACATCTCTCTAAAATTACCCAGTTGATAAAGATATAAAGACTGTGTCTGAACCTAAAAATTGTTGATTAAGGGATTCATACCCTTGTGCTTTATTAAGCTAATAAGGTGTAGAACTGTATGTCATATTTTTCAAAGCAGGGTGAACTTAATTGTCCCACACCAATTATTGAAGGGAAATGAGTCAAGGTATTCCTTTACAAGACAATCAAGTCCTGAGGCTCCTGAGAAATTCAGGGGTGACTCCGTGTCAGGATTCTGCACGTGCCCAGCAGAGGTACTGAAAGAGTAGGTGGGCATTAGAAAGAAGATATCAGTACTACACTTGACACACCCTTGCCCAGTCTATATCTACTCTTCACTGGAGCAGTAGGGCCTGAGGAAATGTCAGGACCTATACGTGGACCACATCCACTGCTTCCTTAGATCTCTTGGGAAGATGGTATATATCTTATGGACATGTAAAAAACTTACATGGCCACAAAGAATATCAGAATAATCTTATTCAGGTCAGAAATGTCTCTTATAAAAGTGTATGTGGATTAATTTGAAACGTCTTTAAAATAGAAATTGCAGAGAGGAGAACTAAAAGGAAGAGCTGGATCCAGTACCTGAGGCTTGTCAACCAAGCAAAGAAGAGACAGAACAAACAGAATGTGCTATAGTCAAGAAACATGAAGCTACAAGAATGAATGTCAAATGGTCTACAACAGATCCTGTATAGATGCTATACAATGTTGCATTGACAGAACTGAAGGAATGGAGGATTCCGAATGTATTTTACCTTAAAATTGTTTACTTCAGCATGCTCTGTCTTTGTAATTAGATCCCATGCACATTTATCCATCTTTTCTTCCTCCACCAACTTCTTTTCACAGGTTGCTCAATCTGGTTCACATCCTCTGTCTATCTCATCCTTTTGAATTCTGCAAGCCTGAATGACCAGTTCTATGGCTATTATAGGAGCTCTTTGACCTGGTCTCAGACTAGCCTTTTATGTATAGCCTGGATCACTGAATGTAAGAGGTGAAACTGGATGGTAAACTCACTTCTGGTTCCTGGGAGAGTGCTTTGACTACAGGGTTTTAGCACGAGAAACATGTTTAAATGGAAAGGAATGAATTTCCCTTTTTTTTTTTTCCCAGATACCTGCTTTTAGCATTAAGCATGCTCAGAACACATTGACTACACTCAGAATCCCATGGTCTCTGATACAAGGAAATCTCATTCACAAATTTTGGATTTATATGGGAACAAGATTAAAGCTGCATGTTCGGGTCAATTAAAATGATTGGACAAGTACCAGAATTTCACATGCTTAAGTAACTTTGAGGTGAAAATATAACATGACAAAAAGGATTGAAACTGATGGATTGAGGTTTTATTAGTTATTCTATGACAATTAAGCACTTAGAAACGAGCTAACATAAAATATATGCCTCTTAATCTTTGTTAAGCTCACCTCAGAAAGCCCTAGAAAAGAGCATGTTTGAAAGTAGAGGGATATTGATTTAGTCTGAAAAGAGGGTTCATAAGTTCCCAAGGAAGGAGAACATATCAGGGTCATGTCAGAAAACATTTGTGAATTACTCCAGAAGCACATGCAAGGAGATGAAGGGAAGAATGCTCACAGAAACAGTCACATGAAGTTTTATCTGGGAAGAATTTGCCAACTGATGCTTAGAAGAGTGTTCTGAGGACCAGACAAGTGACCTACTGTGTTTCCAGCCAGAATGGTTTTTTGATTTCCAATTAATGCAGTTAACCATGTGATCAATCTGCCAGAAAGTAACATTAGCCACTCCTCTGAGTTCTATGGTTTTCGGATAGCTGACTCTTCTCATCCAACATCTACAAATTACTGCTTATTCTAGTGCTTTGTGTTGGTATTTTCAGAACACCTTGTCATGAAGGTGAAGCAGGGTGCATGGGAGACACACATTTATGAGGATCATGGTACCATGGCTTCTGGAACTCTGGTATGATCTCATATTGGCAAATAAAATGTCAGATCCTGGCAGGGTATCAAATGCAGCTGAATGTTCCAAACATGAAGCCATGTCTGCTGTCTGAAGAGCATGTTTCTGCACACAACCAGTTAAGGTCCGGAATACTGTCAATGAAGATATCAAAGGACATACCTTTTGATATTTTGCTTGGAAGTTATAATGCCACATGAGCCGGGGGGGTGTTCCTTTCCTCACTAAAAACACAGACAGCTGGCTGTAGGAATGCAGCTGAGAGTATCAGTGAAAATACACAAGGTATAGGAAAACACAAAGGGAGGGAAGGTTAACATCCTCTCCCTCTATTACAGACAAAAATGAAAGTAATTTTCCTGAGGTCATGATCCCAGTGCCTGTAAGCTGACATAACTCAGAGCAAGCAGGACCTCCACCCATTTCCACAAGGAAAGCAGTAGGTACATTGGTCAACCTGGAATAAGTGCTCTGTGACCATGAAAGATAACCTACTGTATATCATTAGTGAGAAACTAGGAATGAGTGTGTTGTGCAATGTGATGTACTACAGTATGGGGAAACAGAGTCAAAAGAAGCAGTACAGGCACTTAACCTCCATCCATCCATCCATCCATCCATCCATCCTTGCGGTTGGAAAAAAGTATTGTCAAACATGTGATCCTTGAAAGAAAATCCCTGTGGAAGAATGAATACATCAGGAGTGGAATTCTGTGGCTTTCTTTTACCTGGAGACATCAAGTTACAACTAGATGCAACAAAACACAGGCTTATTGAAAGGATGGTTTGGGGCAATAAGAGCGAAGGATAGAATAGGAAAGTTTGATCTGAGAAACTGACATTTTGAAGCTAATGTCTATTATTTTATGAAAATAGGTAATAAGAGAGTACTCCAAGAAACACTTCACTTTTAGGTGCAACAAATATACTATCAAAAATAGAATTTGTAACCAAATTTTCTAGGATAGTTACCAGATAGCTCAGCTATTTCACTAAGTTGCAGAAGATGTGGAAAATAAAGGATTTCTCAATAATGTATTTTATAAATATAATACGTTTATTAATTTACCTATTTCTTACCATTCTGCAGGTGGTGTGGAGTCAAGTCAAAAGAAATTTCTGTGGGGAAAATGAAAGGAAATGAAACAATTATAAAGACCAGGAAAGAAATGACAGACTTTTCTTTTTTCTTTTTTTTTTTTTTCCCCAAAAACCCTTCAGAAATATGCAGGTGAACAGATTTCAGATAATGCTATCTCATCTACTATAATGAAGCTAGTGATTTATTTTCTAGGGCAATGAGGCTGGGGGCAGAACGTAGGGCTGAAGGGATACCTTAGAGTTAAATATTATTTCTAGAGAGGGAGATAGAAACAAAAAGAAGCTGTGTGGAATAGCATGCATGTATTTATAGGAAGGATTTTAGAGGTTTTATAGATAGGAATGGGATTTTAGTCCATTCCTGTCCTTGGTTTGGCCCTGGTTTCTGTGATGTGCTCACCCAGGTTGTCTGGCTTTAGTCATGACCCCAAAAATACACAGTTCCCCAATCTCAAAGAGAAGGTGCTGAGACAGCACAGCAGTTATTTCGTGTTTGCTGCTTCACAGATCTGGCTGCAAATGGGCAAAGAGAAGTCCACACATGCTTGCAAGTACATTGCAAACTTAGAAAAAAATCTTGTGCAAGCTTGCTATTTCAGCCCTGTTCTGTGCATATTGTTTGTGTTTGGTTAAATTTAAAATGCATTTGTTTTACAAAACCTGTTTTGGGATTAGTTTAGTTAATGAAGGGACAGAGAGATGTTTTCAGCAGAGTCTTCTGTATGATCTGTGACTGTTTTGCCATGATGGGAAAGCTGCTAAAAACGGTTTGAGTACAGTCAAACAAAATTTTTCTCTCTTGTGAGAAGCAATGCAAGTCTTATGACCTGAGGGTGAGGTGTGAGACAAATTACAAAGGAATGTAAAACACAGCTTGTCCTGTAACAGGAGCCTGAGACACCCCAGGACCCCGTGAAACCACTGAGGTGGCAGTAAAGTGACACATGGATTCACTGAAAGGAGCCTGGACTGAACTGATTGTGACTTGGGCAGGGAAGGGCAAGACACAGGTTTTGGCCAGGGAGCAGGTACATGTTTAAATGCCAATTAGGTCAGGCACAGGCTTCACTGAGGCTCTAGCAAGAAATCGCAGATCAATAACAGGCAAGGGAGATGAGAGATTTCATGCCTGTTATCTCCTTGCAGTCATCTTAGATTGCCTCTCAGAGGCAGAGGCTCATTGCTGGTTTATTGACAAGCAGTGACAAGTCACTACTTCTAGCTCTCCCACCAAACACCTTTTCCATTTGCTGTTCATAGATCCCTGCTTTTCATCAGCAAGTCTGGAGATGAACATTTCATGTTGCAGCTGTCACTGGTCAGACTTCATGAATATGTTCCTACATAGGATAAAAGTCCTTTTACACCTTGTTTCCAAACCCCAAGTATTACAGTGCAGATCAGAGCTCTGTACAGTTCCCTGCTGTTCTAGAAACTTATCCATGTGAATACAGGTTGACACAGTCTTCTAAGAAATTAATTTTTCAAACTGAGTACTTACTTTTATTCTCACCTTAAGTAGGTCATAAAGCTTAGGTATTGTTTAAACCTTGGAAACTCTTCCAAATATGTTGGCAGACAAGTAGAGGAGCTTGTAATTGGTGTAGCTTTGTAAAAATACTGTGTAAAAATAGGTGAGCAGAAATATCCAAGAATTATGTAGAAATGTTCTCCTTACTGGGTCACAGAACGTACTGGCTCCTGGGTGATCCTTAAGGTCGAAAGTCCCCAAACCCCATGAAGATTCTGTAATGGAGGAGAATACTTTAAAAAAACATGGTACAAATCCTGTGATCCACTTAACAGATCTTAGATCTGTCTAAGGTGAAATTGGTGCAATGTGTGGGGTTATTGTCCAGCATTCCTCCTCAAAATCACCTCTGCTGGTTTTTATAAAGAATGAGAAGGAAGTGTTTTATGAATGTTATTTTTCATACTAAATATAGTGTTTGCATCTATTGTTTCTTTTCAGTGGTTTTGTGTTATATGCACTGCGCTTTTAAAGCCTCTGAGTGAGCCAGGAGACCTCACTGAAATTCTACTAAAATAAACCCAAAAAAGCCAAAACAACAAGAAAAAGCCTTTTCAGCATGCCATGGGCATTTAAAACTGTCACTTTGACCTTTAACACTGGTACCTGAGGAAAAAAGAAAAGTGTAGAAGTGAACTGGGGCAGTAGATAGCAGTGCTTCCCCAGGGGCTCCCATCCTTTTGTTCTCGAATGAGTGGATGGGTAGATGATCCAAGGATGACGTGATAATATTAATCTTAGAAGCCCCACACGATTCAATCTGTCTGACCACAGAGTCTCATATTACTCAGTCAAAATGAATAACCTTGTGGCTATTAGCATGATGTAGCCCCACGGAAGTCATGTTTAAGCTCTCTTCAGTGCTCCATAGTTACCCAAGAGTTACTAGCTGTCCATGTAGGTGCTGCTATTATTCCAAATGCAACTAATATTTTTAAAGTAGGTGTATAGGTGGGGAACAAAGTCATTATTTGGCATTTACTCTGGTTACTCTGATTAGATTACAGCCCATTATAAAAATTGTTCTGTAATGATAAAATTCTGCAAATAAGAGGAACCATATGTTTTATCACCTGCACACCTACAAAAAGAAAATCTGAAACCCTGTATTTTATCTCTTCTTTATGACGCACTGTTTCCAAAACCCCGCTGAATACACCCAGAGTAAAGTTCAACCTTAGACAGACACTTCTGCACTCAAAAGCAATCCTGTAAAGTAACTTTCTTCCATTCTGACACTGTCTGTGGATTCTAAATCAGTGCAAACTGCAAAATGAAGAACACTAAAAGTTGTAACTGAAAAAAGCAATTGCCCTACTTCATTAATTCCACCACAATTCCATGTGTGATTTACACTCGTATTCCCACGTTAACTTCCCTTCAGCCCATAAAATGTTTTGAGGTCTTAAATATATTACTTCAGGTATTTCTCTGACTTTGCTGAAGACAGCAAATAAATCTGCCACTTGTCTCTCTGATTGCTGGCATTCTTTAGCGCATAGCAAAGATTTTTCACACTTTGTGTGTGGTGATTTTCTGTTGTAGATTATTGCTTTATATTGAAATAACAGTATCAAATTAATTTGGTCTGATCCCTGGAGCTGAATTCCAACCACCAGGTCACATAGGGAATATATCTTTTATTTAGAATTCATTTACTACTGACAATCATAGTGGCAATTTCATTAAATGAAATGTATCCCAAACCTAAAAGCCTGTCAATATATACTTATCATTGTTCTGACTTTATTAACTTTACTGAATTGTTCTATTTTTTCTAGATGATTAATAAATATGTTTTAAATTATAATTGTTTTTTGAATATGTATGCATAAAATTGTTTTAAATAGTTCAGAAATATGTGTTTCAGATAGAGCAAATAAAAGAACTATCTTCTTTTCTAATAATAAACTTTTAAATAGACCATTAATCCTTAAAATATAGAAAAGATTAATAATTCTAAAACTCAAATCTGCTCAGAATAATTTCTCTAAGGGTTAAAAATACAAAAAAGCTTTTCAAAACTAAAGCAGGCTGAATAATAACCCAATTTTAACCTCCTTTTTTTTTTTTTTTTTTTTTGAATAGAGTAGTGCTCCTTTCTTATCAGTTGGGCAGGGACTTCCTGCTACTGAGCACACATTTGTGCCTTAGACAATATAATGGGTATGTACACTAGCTACTCTATTGCTCTAACAGTGCATCACAAATAAGCAATAGAAAGCTGTTTCATCTTTCTCTCAAAAGATGTTTTCTGCTGTCTGTATTAATTGGCATTCGAGATCATATGCTGTCACTTTTGCATTTTGCTAAGCAAAAAAATATGTATTACAGCGATTGTTGTTAATAATATAAAGCCTGACTTTTCTTACAGAGATTAATCTGAAATGACACCATGGAGCTTGACAGCTCTTGTTGGTTATTTTAATTTACTAAACAATTTTGCATGCTATTGGCATGGGGACATGGTCTCAGGCAACAGTTTTGTTCTATTGGTTATTATTCTAAATGAAATAAATTTTGAAAAAAACAGTAAGCCTAACTAAAGACTAAATTACTATGCTAGATAAATCTCAGTAAACAATTATTGAAGGGAAATGTGGTGATACACATAAAAAATGATGGAATACTCAACTGATAAACACTTTCTGCTGGATGTGGGACTAAGGTGCACACAAATTCTTGGCTATTTTTCAGAAATTTTGAAGTGCTTATATACTGGCTTTGGAGTGCATATTATTCATTCTATAATTTACCCCTTTCAGGTCACTTTAATAGGACTTCTTCCATTTCTTTATTTTAAGGTAGTTGAAGATGTTTATAAGAAGAGTATGCCAGGGCCAGTCTTACGTGTATTAAAATGTGATACTCAATTGAAAACTGAATCTTGTAGAACAGATTTTTTTTCTCTTCAGCAGAAACACAGAAAACACTACTAAAACCCCCTGTCAATCATCAGATTTAGTAACTTGTCCAAGTCTATGTTCTTATAAATACAATATTTTAGTGAATTCTGTAAATTGTTAAGTTGTTCAGCTGGGATATGATTCTAAAAATGTTGATTCTTTCCTCAAAATAAGTATAAAGGATAGAATATATATGCTCTAACCCTGCAAGTGGATATACTAGAATGGTGATTCTTAAATTAGTGCACTGCAGCCTTGGAGATCAGTAGATAATAAAGAAAGTATGGAAATGTGTCCTACATGAACATAACTCAGATGGTTATTAAATCACAGGAAAAAAAAAACCCTCTTTTTGCCTATTCCAAAGGAGTTTTGCTGAGGCTCTGTGCGCTTATCATGACTTTGTCACCTCAATTTTCTGTTTCATCTGCTGATCACTTATTGGGTTTTAGGGGTTGCTTCTTTGTGTTCATGCACACAAATGATAGATCTTTAATTGGTCATCGTGAGCAAAATTCCCGTCTTTCCTTCCTTTTCCTTCCACAGGTAAAATATCTTGGAGAGAAGAAAAAAATTCATAAAGAGGATGGATCTGATTTCTTTCCAGACTTTGCGGAATTTGAACTTCAAGCTCACAAGCAGTCCAGAGCTTCCAGAAGAAGGTTTTGGGAAAATGACTGCTGCATCCATGCTGCTTCTATGTCCTTGGCCTTCGTTATTCCTGTTCACTACACTCTGTTTGCCCTGGCCTGGTGAGTGATTCTCAAATATCTTTTGCTGCAGGTCCTAAAATAACTAACATTTGTTTTCAATCTGAGGATGAGCCAAAGTTGCTAGAATTTAATTTTCTTCTCCATGAAGGTGCTTCATCAGCATTTGAGAGGAGGATCCTATGTACAGAATGACCTCCCATAGCTGTTCTAATTCACAATGGGATGCATCTAGCATTTATAAATGGCACAGTTCTCCGCTTTTTTGTGAAAGTTCCTTGTTAAGACTATTCCATCTATCACCTATGTGAAAATCTGCTGTTACTAGAAATTGCTCATCCTACCAGTTATCAATGAACTTCAGATATCCAACCCCATGAAATTGCTTATATTTTATTTTCACAGTTGTACTAGGTCTAGTTTGCCAACACTGGATACCACAAAGGATTGTGATGTGCCAACCTTGGCTGGCCACCTGATGCCCATCTGGTTCAGGCCTCCTCCTCAGCAGGACAGGAGATGAAAATGCTACGAATATGCTCAGGGCTTGAGATAACAACAGGGAGACCACTTATTAGTTCCTGTCACAAAAAAACAGGCTGGACTTCGGGAATCTTTTTTTTTTTTTTTTTCAGAAAAAAAAATAACAGATGTGGATATTTAGAAATAATAACAAAACTAAAAGACTTCTTACCATCCCATTCTTCTCCCTGGACTCATCTTCACTCCTACATCTTCCCCTCAAGTGACAGAGAGCGATGAGGAAGGTGAGTTGTGGTCAATCCATAATACTTCATTCCTACTAGTCCTCCTTCTTGAGCTGTTCCCCTGTTCCAGCATGGGGTCTCTCCCACAGGATACAATCCTTAACATAGTTCTCCCTTTCAGTGGGGTACAGTTCTTCAGGAATGGACTGCTTTGGAAAGGTCACAGGTCATGCCAGAAAACCTGCCCCTATGTGGGCTTTTCTCCACAGGCCCTAGCGCCTGAAAGGAGTTAGCTCCAATACGGTCTCTTCACAACCCGCAGCTTCAAATCACATCCACGTGCTCCAGTGCAGATTCCTCCACAGGCTGCAGGTGAATCTCTGTTCCACTGTGGTCCTCCATGGGCTGCAGGGGCACAGCCTAACTCACCATGGTCTTACCCACAGGCTGCAGGAGAATTTCTGCCCTGGCCCCTGGAGCAACTCCTCCCCCTCCTTCTACACTGACCTCCGTGTCTGCAGGGCCGTTTCTCCCACATATTTCTCACTCCTCCAACAGCTGCCACACCACATTTTTCACCCTTTCTTAAATATGTTCTGCTGGGCTCAGCTTTAGCCAGTAGTGGGTGCATCTGGGAGCTGGCCAAGCTGGCTCTGACTGACTTAGAGAAGTCACCTCTCCAAACCGCACTACCAAAACCTTGCCACCTGCAGTCAATACCAGAGTTCTGTTAAATCCAAATGTAATTATGGCCTGTAGTGAATTCATTTAAATATAGAGTAGAGAACGAAGAATGCTGAACTTGGCTAGGGTCATAGCAAAAGAATGTCAGTTTATAGTAAAAGCCTAAAATTTGACAATATAAAGAAAATATAACTGCAAAAACAATTGTTAATAATGAAAATTAGTTGTTAATTTTCTATGACTTTTTCACTGAGACTCCTTTTTTGTTTGTTTACTAGCACATATTTTCTCTTCTGACCATCCTACCGTGAAGACTGAAGGTCATGGAGATGAGTGTATGGTTCATGGACTTCTTGATTTCAAGGTATAAAGGATGAAATTCTCTTCTGTGCAAGTAAAGCATCGCGGAACATAAAGAGGACTATGCAATGGGCCAGCTATCATGTTCACTTCTGGAGAGGGGTCAAAGACTCTTTTTTGTGTGAAATCAGTATTGAATCCCTGAAGTGTTTAGAATTTCCCTTTTCAAATCCATCCTGTTTGCATTTATAATGATTTAATTCAAGAAGTTTTCTGAATTCTGGTGAAAAATATATGTATTTCTTCCTTTGCTAAACAAAATGTAAATAAACTTTCTAAGACAACTCCCCTCACAGTATGATGTTAATAAGAAAACATTGCCCAAGAGTTAATTGTGCTATTTCACATTAAAATGTTTGTCTCAAAAGATTCATAAATATTTTATTTCTGTAATGCAAAATGTTATTTTCCTTTTTTTAAAAAAAATGTTCCTCTACACTTCCTTAATGACTTCACTAACAAAAGTTAGTCTGTTGAGAAATATATATATCCTTTTCTTTGATGCTCATTAGAACAACTCATTGAATATTAAACACAGTAGATATCTCAGTGTTTTGGTATCTATTTTACAACTAGTTAAATCCTAAACAGTCCTAAACAGGTCACAGGCCTCAGTTTAAGGATGTTTGTTTGTAATAAAAGCTCTCCTGCACCTGGCTTTGTGCTTTGTAAGAAACTGTTTTTCTCCAGGGTACAATTACATCGAGATTTTTTTTTCAGCCAGCAAGAAGAAAGAATAATGGGCAAAACTCAAGTTACACCAAATATTTGGTCTAGGGTTTGCCTTCGCCAATCTATTGGATATTAAGCATAAGAGTTTGAAATCCCATGAGAACAATAGGTTACTATTTTGTGGATCTTTTAAAAGGCTCTAATTTAGACTAAACTTCCTTTAATTTTTCAGTTCATATCAGAGGCTTTAAGTCAGGAGCATGAACCGTGCTTTAACTACATTTTCCCATTCCACCAAGAAAAACGGTAGTGTTTTCCTTAGTGAAGTTTAATATTACTAATGGTACTTATTCTATAGAAGGGATTTAAGAAGCTAATTTGAATTAACTGGAAGTTATTATCATTCTTTCTAATTGATTAAAAATGTGTTATTTTCTATACAAATACTCTGCTTTGTATGGCGGTCATGGTTTAAGCCCAGCCATCAACCAAGCCCCATGCAGCTGCTCACTCACTCCCCTGCCAGTGGGACCAGGGAGAGAATCAGAAGGGTAAAAGGTAGAGAACTCGTGGGTTGAGATAAAGACAATTTAATAGGGAAAGCAAAAGCCACACATGCAAGTAAAGCAAACCAAGGAATTAATTCACTGCTTCCCATGGGCAGGCAGGTGTTCAGCCACCTCCAGGAGAGCAGGACCCCATCACAGGTAATGGTGACTTGGGAAGACAAATTCCATCACTCTGTCACCCTGGGGTGGGACAGAGGATGCACCACCACACACTCCAAACATCCTCCCTTTCTCCATCTTACCCTCACTTTATAAACTGAGCCCAATATCATATGGTCTGGAACGTCCCTTTGGTCAGTTTGGGTCACCTGTCCTGGCTGTGACTCCTCCCAACCTCCCATGCTCCCTCAGCCTCCTTTTCAGCATGGCAGTAGGGAAAGCAGAAGAGCCCTTGGCTCTGTGTAAGTTCTTCCCAGCAATAGCAAAATCATCCCTATGTTATAAACTGTGTTTTCAGCACAAATTCAAAACACAGCCTCATAACAGCCATTGTGAAGAAAATTAACTTTTTCCCCCAACTCTGCTCCACGAGGCAGAGATAAAGGAAAACACATGGTGTACATGGGTGTTCCAGAAAGACAGGCTTCATGGAAAAAGACAGAGTATGATGGAACTACTTGCAAGTTATAGTTTCAAATTGAACACAATATTGAAATAGAATCTATATTTACTATTGTAGAAAAGTAGCAGTGATGACACTGAAATTATATTTCAACAACAAAACTTTTGAGAATGTTGCCCAAAAAATCCATTGTCAATTTAGGGAATTGTAGGAAAGGGAAGTGTGATTTTACTAGCAAGTCCATACAAAAACTTCTGTATAAAACAGGATTAGGATTTTTCTTTCTGGAAAGACTGTCATCTAGTGCACTCTAAGATAATGCTAATAGATGGACACCACCTCTTTTTCATATAATTAATTTTCTGTTTTTGTAACAGCACTTTTCCAAGAATGTGAGAAGGAATGGCTTTGAGTGAGATGAGACATATTTTTTTAGGTGAGCTGACATAGATCAGTCAAATGCTATTTTATAAAATTAGACATCTAAAATGTTAGTGATTATATAGAAACACTGTTTATAATACCATCAAATTGTTTTCACAATTTCAGTGTTGTATAGACCATAGTATATACCATAGTATATACCACAAGTATAGACCATATCTTCTATAATATTAGCCAGGATGGAGGCATGATTTAAATCCCTCCCTGTGGCAGAGATAAAGCTGAACTTTGGCTACAAACTGTAAAACTTCAGTATGCCAAAAGTAAAAAGCCACACATTTGGCTTTGGAAGTAATTTGGAAAGTATAAAGTGTCTGTTTTATTGTGCCCAATGGTTCTCTTCTCAATTCACTGAGACAGTTCCTTTTACTTTAAAGAAGTTTCATTTGTCTCCCACTCTGGTGAACATTGGGAACAAGCTGGTTTTTGCTCCACCTTCCCTTGATGTTATTCTGTCTTCCATCCTTTGAATCTTTACTCTTTCCCTCACTTACCACATCCTAACCTTTCCTTTTCTTGGAACTTCAGATGAGTGAGATTACCCTGCAGGAAAGAAAGAAATGGGCAAATAGTTTCTGAAAGATGACTGTTTCATTTAGGGCATCATAATGTTTTAGATTTTGAATGTTACTTTAAATGTAACAAAGACTTTACACAGGCAGAGTCTACTGATATCTGTGCACAACACAGAGGATCTCTAATGCTATATTTGTCTAGAATCTCTGTTCTAAATTATTTAAATGAGTGATTGTTTGTTTTTAATCTTTTTCTTCATGAAATACTAATGTTTGAATGGACAAATGATTCTCTTCTAACTCTGAATTCCCTTGGTCTTGTGTGTATTTTAAGCTGGACTCTCATTTCTTTTGATGTAAGTGCAATACTTGAAGCTTAAGGATATGATTTAATCTAAANATCTTCTAATGCTTGCATATTTATTGCTTTGATCTTCCCTAAAAAAAAAAAAAGAAAGAAAAAGAAAAAAAAAAAAAAAAAGAGAGGGTTTCCTTTTATATAGTCCCCAGCAGAAGAGTGTTCTACTTTCCATTCAGTAACAGTGCTTGGACTATATCAAATGCAGTTTTAAAAGTGAGGTCATGATGCTATGATTCAAAATTTGTCAGATGTAAAGCCATAAGGGATTTTTAGAAGATGAAAAGACTAGACTTCTGCTGTGACCTGATGCAGCTGAGTAACTCCCAAAGTCACAAGTCAGTTTCTGACTATAAAAGAGACATCTGATCAGATTGTCATGCTTTATGTTTAATGGAGTGTTACAAGGACTTTGACACAAACCATTACCCACTATTTACTTATTCAAGGCAGAAACCTACTGGAAAATTGAACGAAATTATCCATACTTTAACAGCTTTGAGCAGATTGAAGTATGATCAAAATTTCTAAAACATGCCCTTTTGAGAACAGTGGTATTAAATGTTCTTGAATTCTTGTATTGTACTTTAATCATTACACTTTACTAAGTAATTTTTAACCTCAGGATGCTAAATAGAAATGTTGCAAATGTTGCAATTTATATGTGCTGTAAATGGCTATGTTATAGAAAGATTTTTTATTGACTAGATTCAAATGGTAATCAGTTGTGAACCTGTTGTCCTTTCACAACTTGCTGTTCTTGAAACAAAACTATGTTAGTCAATTTCTTTACTATTTACAGTACCTTTGGGAATCAAAGCCATTGTAAAAATCAGTTGAAATAACTCCAGTATCTGATGTTATAGAGGATTTCTGTTTTCAACTAGAAGCAGCTCAGAGGAATCTTGGTCACATCAAATTGCACAGAGGAAACATGCTATTGAATAATTGCTTCAAAGCCTATTGGTTGCTACTGAAAAATAAAAAGCTGGTAAAATCATAATGCTTTTCTAGGGAAGGCTGCTCTTGTGAAATAAACAGTTAAGCAAGGCATGAAAGCTCTTTTGCAAATCCAGATTATTTGCACATTGGGTGAGTGTGTGGTTACCATGTACCAATTCTGAAACTTAGAAAACTAAATTATTTGAAGGCTCTATGACATAAGGTCTAGGCATAAGGAAGCAGAATGAATTAAATATCCCAGGCCCTTTTTCTTTCCTGCAGAAATGACCAGGGCTTGTATAATTTTTTCTGAAATGTGATTGTCAGATGAGATACCAAATAAAAACTAACCCAGCAAGCAGATTACATTTTCATTCAGAACACTAAAGATAGTATAAATAAAAAAAGAGAAGAAAAGAAAAAAAGAATTCTAAACGGGCATATTTTTGAAATTATGTAGCTAGTAGGAAAGGATCACAAATAGTACAGGGACTCTTTATTTTCCACTGATACAGTGGTGCGAATCTTACATGAGTCAAAGTATTCATTTGCATCAGGTTAAATTTGTCCCAAGCGCTGCTTGTCTATAAAAAAGGATTCTGAGTACTTGAAGATATACTTCAAAACCCAGTAGTATAAAATGTTAAGTATTACTTAAGAAAGAAGGCTTTTGAACAAATAACTTTGCAGGGTGAATCAATTTACTAATCTGTATCTTTATTAAGTCTTTTGCTGATTTTTCCTCTGGATTTTATTTCTGATGAATCCTGTAATTGCAGAGATTTTTATCAGATTAAGCTTGGCACTACAAGGCAAAAGATCAAATTGTTTTTCACCATCTAGCTGCATTAAGAGGGCCTGGAGGTCAGTCATATCAGCAAAAGATCTATCTGTGTCAGGGGAAGAAAGCTGACTGGAAAGTATTTCTGTAAAGATGTTATAATTGTCAAGAACCAGGTTTAATTGAGGAGTTTTACATATGTTTGAATAGTTCATTATGCACCGATATTTTTGTCACATATAATATTATTGAAAGGATGTGCTCAACAGCGCACTTTCTTGAGGTAGAACGGCAGATTTGTCATAATTTGTAAGTCTGAAAACACATATCTTCAGACCTGATTTGCATGTGTGCTGTATTTAGAGAGTATTTTTAAAATATCTTCAGTCCCTTTAGACAGATTTCTTTAAGTTCTATTAAATTTGGTGCCTTGAAAAAGAAGTTGCTCTTTAGACCAACTAAGAAGAAGCGATTGACTGTCTAAAAATTGTAGAATCATTGAATAATTTGGATAGGAAGAGAACTCTGGTGGTTGAATCCAAATCTGCTCAAAGCAGGTCTGATAAGCTTTGCTAGTTTAAGACCTGTCAAGCCAAGTTTTGAGTATCTCTAAGGATAGGAATTTCACCTTTTTGGGCAACCTGATATAGTGTTAGACCATCCTCACATTCAAAACATTTTGTGTGGTATCTAACTGGAGTTGTCTGAACTGTCAAGTACTCTTGACAGAACAGCCTCTCAAATCGATCTCTGAAAGATGTCACTTGTAACCAGCTACATGCTGGACCTGTGTCCCTGATCACAATCCCTGGAGACTGGTAGTCCAGTGAGTTTTCCACATGCCTGATGCATTCACTTAACAAGACCAAACACTAGTAGTGTGGCCATAGGTGTGCTATGGGACACAGTGTCTGAGGCCTTGCTAAACTGAGGCATGCTACAGCCACTGCTCTTCCCCTGTCCAGAACACTAATCAAGTAATTTTAGAAGGCAGCTGGGTTGGTCAGGCCTGATTTACCCTTCTTAAAGATTTTCTGACTATTCTAAGCCACGTTCTTGTCTTCCATGTGTTTGGAGGTGGTTTCCAGGAATATTTGCTCTATAACTTTCCCAGAAACTGAGCATGAGTTAAAGGTAATTGGTTGTGTGTAGTTCCTGGCTCCTCCTTCTTGCCCTTGTGTTACTGGGCAATACTATTGTTAATGGAAGTGTGTTCTTTTACCATCTGAGTGAAACTACTGCAAGAAGTTTCCTGTGGGAGGAAGTCCAAATTGATGAAACTCCATTATAAAGGAGCATCTTAAATGCAAAAACTCCGCCTCTCCATGTAGCAATGTAACTCTAAACACTATAGATGTATCCAAATTATTTGTGGAGGTTAGACTACAAAGACCTGCTAGTCCTTGTACTACAGGACTGGCTTGATAATGGTTTAGTGAACTACATTCATAACAATTCGATGTTTTATTTATAATTATATATTTTATATGTAAATGATTATATAGACTTTATATATAAATGTTTTGTGAGTGGGAAACTGAAGTAAGAGGAGTAAAAGGGAAAATTATGGGATTGAAAGGTCTGCTGGACGAAAATAACACAAACCAAATTTGTAGATGAAACCTGCTTTTAGTACAATGTCTTTTCTTAAAATACAGAGCATTGAAGATCTTTCCAATATATGTAGGGAACTGCCTCTAAATAATTAGAAAATTTCTAAGAAAGAAGACTGAAAAAAAATAATAACTTCTATTTATCAAGAGTGAAAAACACTCGTGATAACAATGATTTAGCTGTTTATTGCAAGATACTGATAACTAATAACAGCAAGAACGCTCAAGGCTAAAGTTACATAAACAAAGTTTAATACTAAATTTAGAAAAAATACATAGCTTGCATACCACAACAATTTTAGTTTTCCCCATTTTAAAGAAAATATTGATTGCAGTACATGTACAGATGCATTTATTACAGAAGATCATTTTCAAACAGAAGCTTTATTGGTAAGCTGAAAGGTTTGCAGAAAACTGTTTGCTCTGCTTCCAGCAACTCGTTTGAAACATGTTTGGTAAATGTATAGCTGTCACTGTGAATATATCTTGCATTCCGATCAGAACCTGAGGCAGGGAAAATTCCCTCTCATATTAAAGCTTATTGGCATAGCCCATCCTTTTCAGTACTTAGGACTGAAATTACTGTCCTAAGAGAAACCACTGAAAAGATAATTGTTCAATAGGCCAGTCAACCTACAATATGTCAGGAATGTACTTCTAAAATTAATTTTACCTTGTCCTATTAAGTAGTTATCCTTTCATGAGAGAGCTGTTTGAATCTCACTTGACTTACTCCTCATTTACATGATGAAAAATAGGAACGTGTAGGAATTTGTAAATCTGTTCAAGGGCAAGTGGTACTGCGATAAAAGTAGGGTTGAGAAACAGAACAGTGGTAGTACCCTTCAAATGTAACCCTCGCAGCAATTCATCCAAATAATATAATGAGGGTAGATTTCTGAATATGCTGTTGATGAATCAGATGCTGCTTTTATGTCTTATGCCCCCATTTGAAAAAAATTTGAAAAATGCAGTGAATATAGACATTATTTAAGTGAAAAATGCCTGAAAAGACAAGAAAGAATTCGACTGGTGTAAGTAAATAAAAGGATGAACACATGACTTGTTTCATTTCTACTCTAAAATTCCCATCAAGAAAATGCCAGATTTAAGAGATCTTGAGCTTAAGAGACTGAAAACATATCAAGAATTTAAATCTCAGAGATAAAGACTGGCAAATCCAAGCTAAAGTAACTGTGTTTAAAAAAACCCCAAAAAACAAAACAACCCACAACACAGATTAATGAAGATAAAACAGATGAAACTAATAAAGATGAATTAACATTAAGTAAAAGTATGAATGGGAATACTGAAAACATTTTAGTTACTTAACTAGCTTCTTTAGTTTTCAGTTCAACCCTAGAAGGAGAAGTGCATTTAACTCAAGCTTACTCTGTGGGGTGCAATGTAGCATAGCACAGATAAAACAATAATCACAGCATATGTACCAGGATACATGTTAGATTTTCAAGGCAAGACTTGGAGATAAACAAAAAATTTGGACAAATTTGAAATTTGTTTAGCAAAACAGGCCATGTTAGGCTAACTTAGTGTACTAAATTTTTTTTTTTTTTTTTTCTTTTTTTTTTTTTCTTTTAGAGAGGAGAAATAAAAGAAATCTTGCCAATCTATATAAGGAATCATAAAAGTAGTTATGGATGGAAAGGACCTCTAGCATCATCTGGTCCAGAGGCAGATGGTTTAATTTAGATGGGTTTGCTCAAAGACTTTGGTGAATTTTTTAATAAAATCTCACTTGCAGAAGATGGAGAGGACAAAGTCTGTAAATTAACTGTAAGTATGGATCTTACTGTAGAGATAGTAACAACAGGCAATGATGAAGAGGAAAGTCTAAGGTGGGAGGGGCATTCCGCCAGGATGAACCAGAGGATCAGTATTCTCAAATATCTTAATTCATGAGAGAGTGCTAATGAAATTTGTCCATGACACAAAGTTCAGAGGAATCATGAAAAACTGAAGTAGTGTATGTCCTTAATGAATGGAGTGATAAAATGCATTAAATAGCATAAAGAGTGCATGGTGAGATATCATGGGATTAATAAAAGTATTTTTACAATGAATTGCAAATTATTTGCAAATATATAAAGAAAATTCTGATTATTTCAGAGGATTGTGAGCCACCTATACGTATACAGCTGTGAAAAGTGTAAAAATGGTGAAAGCTGCTGAGTTATTTGCTGATGACTTAGTAGATGAAGATGATGGCTCAAGAAAAATGTGATAAACTTGTTAACATACAATAAGAGCCTCAGAATGAAGAACAAGCTACAAGGATTTGAAAAACCATTTCAAACAGTTTCCCTTCATACTGGATCATATCAAGTACATAAGTGTTCTTGATAAGGGTGGTTTTTTTTAATCATGTAAAACTAATTAAAAATTGAAAAAAATGTCCAATATGCATGGTGTCTCAAACTGCTCGTATGCTCAGAGGTCAACAGCTGGAATGTGGGATAGTGAGTAGAAAATAGCAGGGGAAAGGTTTCACAAAAACGTCCACAAAAGGCATTAAAACATGATTAGAACAGCTGCTCTATTGGTACATGAGAGATTTCTTCAGGAATAATGAAGAGCTTGTGAGATATGATCAAGTTTAATTTCGATTGTACTTAAACCTGTGGGGCTGTATCAGATTTCTTTGTATCGAGTAGCAGTGAACAAAAATGAAATCCATGCAGAGTGGTATGGCTGTGCACTGTATTCAAAAGAATTTACTCACCTTAGACACTGGCAAATGTAATTATAAAAATATCCCAACAGAAAACAGAGGATATGCATAGATCACAAGAGCTTTGGATCAGGCATAAGGGACTAGTTTTACAGAAGGTAGAAAAGCAGATAAATGGAATAACAAAACCAATTGGGAACGCAGACTGTTTGTACAGCTTCATCTAGGAATGTTTCCATCTTAGATCTTCTGCTTCTGTGCTGAGTGGGGCTTAATTACCCAGGAGTGTTTGGCCTAGTGCTGTCGGTACATGCTCCCTCTGGCAGCAACAGGCTCCACTCTGAAGCAAAGATGCCTCCTCCATCCCACTCCCTCTGCTTCCTAGGTTTTTCATTGGACTTCCTTTGGCTGAACACTGGGTAACTCTGATTCTGTTTAGCCTTTGTGATCAGAGAAGATCACAGCCTGAAGTGGTTTGAATAACTTCAGGTCTCAGTGTAAATATGAGCGTGGCAACAGTGTGAAAGCTGATAGCGAACATTTCCGGTAGATTCTTTTGGTGTTCTCTTTTATCAATAAAACCAAAATGTGCACATACAACCCCTAAAAATATCTTTCTCTTACCCTCAAAAGACTTCTTTCCTCAAAAATTCCCTCTGTCATGAATCTGGAGAAACTGCTGCAGGCATTAATACCACCAAAACAAAAAAATGAAAATTCCAACCCTCTTGCCCCAAAAGCCCCTAACAAACCAACTAAAAAACCGCAAGAAAACAAAACCCCAAACAGACTGAAAAAACAGAAATCCTGCTGAAAAAGGAAAGACTGTCATTACCATTTACAGAGAGCAAGATGCATAACACATGTGAAACTATTGCATGGTTCTCCAACAGATAAGAAAACTTCAGATGGGAATACATCTTTAAGGGTTATGCTTGCTGTCGAGAGGAATTCACAGTACTGTTGAGTTCAGTTACCCTTCCCTGAGAAAGAAAACGAAGTAAAACTGTTATGACTCATAAATAATTAATTTTTATAGAAGAGTGGCTTGATTTTAAAATTAAATCCACAAAGCTTAAATTCTATTAATAAGTTAAATTGCCATCTCCCTTCCAGAAATGATTGGACATTTTCTGGTGGGACATATTTTAAGTCAGGAAGTTCAGATTCACTGAATTGAAACGTGTTGATGTCAAAAAAACATTTGTCAAAACTCAACAGATTTCTGATGGGAAAAAAAACACCCTGGTTTTCTGCCAGCTTGCTTGATTGCCTTTGCCACTGTATGGCTTCTTTCCCTGACAGAGAATTTTGGAGATAGACCTCTATATGAGCCTATTCCCCTGCATTTAATAGCATCAGCCCCTCCTCTGCCATTTCAGCTTCAAGGCTTGCCATTGAAGGAAGCTGAATGCTCAGGTAGCAAATAATCTAGAAAATCAGTCAGCCAAGGAGATTTGCTCTCAGCAACCTGGCATTCAAAGCACCTGAGTGTTTATTGAATAGGGAGCCAGAGAGCCTCCAGAATTAATAGGGAGATCAAGAAACCAGAAAACCAGGGTATGAATTACCAGCACAGTCCCAAATCTATTGCTCTTCATAGACCACTTTATGTACTGCAGAGGTGGGAAACCTTCAAGTTCAAAAAAAATCTTTGCACTAAAATTTCAGACCTCTCACCTTCTGCCTGAGATTTCTAGGCAACTTCTAAGCTTTAGAAGCTAAATTTTAAGAAAAAACCCTGCCATTTAATCTGTAATTCATGCTGAAATCACAAGAATTCTCTTTTAAGCAAGAATATAGTAAAAGTTTGTGTTTGTTACAGGAATCACTGTGGTGTCTCATGGTTCTCATGAACCCATGGTTCATTGAGAACCAAAAGCAGTGCCCGAATTCATGGAAACATGAGAAGCCACAAGAGAAATGCATTATAATCTATTTTTATGAACATATATGCCTTGTTTATAGTAATACAATATGAGATTAAACTGTGAAATAAAAAGCTTAATTTGCATTAACTATTATATCTTCCGATGAGAGCGGATGCTAACCTTCCCCACTGTAACTGTTTGAAGGTCTCTTCAGTAGTAAGATTTATTGTCCAATATTGAAAAAAAAAAATTCTTTATTGCCTTTGAATATTTTTTATATCTTTATTTTATAATTAAGTAGAATGACTAATTTTTTTAAAAAAATTAGTCTCAGATGACAACTCCATCACTATCATTAACAAGATCTTGACTGAAGTTTGTGGACTGAATCTGGACAGTGCCATGGAAAAAGTAATTTTTCAAAACGGAAGCGCTATCAAACTCAGCCCCTCTTTGTTAATACAAGTATCCAATATCAGGATTTACTTTCTATTTAACAAAACTAAAAACATTTTCCATAGTATGTACATAGAGTGATTTTTCATGTCTGAGTCAAATAGATGCTAAAACCTTACTTTAGCTGTGGATATAGGTTAATAGCCCCAGTCCTGTACAGCAGAAGACAAGGGATGCACAACCTTTTTTGTGAATGTGGGGGAAGTTACAATTGCTCAATCTAAAAGAAAATTTTGCTGATATTTTAGTTCTACTACAAAAGTCAAGACAACTCAGTATGTCATGTGTTTAGCCCCTTTTAAAGCCTGCCTCTCATTTTCAGTGTAGTTACATTATATGTAGTTATGTGTAGCTATTGCTTTAACAGAAAACCAGGCAAGAAGAGTCTAGGAATGGTTTGACTTAAAATATTAGAAAGCTGGAATGAAAGACAGTCTTTTGAAAATGCTTTCTTAGGATTCAATAGAAGACTGAAGCTATAGAGTTAAAATCTATTTGATATTCATTTTTCTAAGTAAATGTGTGACAGTTTTGTTGTTTTCAGGAGAGAGAACACAACTATATAGTGAGCTAAAAATTACCTTTTTTTGTTCACTGACTTTGGAGAAATGTAAAAATTCTACTTGGTGCTTTCTCCTTTAAATTACAAATTTACTAGCTAACAGGTCACAGAATGGAACATCACCAAGGCTTGTCTGATTTAACTTATATTTCACCAGTGAAACCTCAGTCTGACAGACGAAGTGATTTGGGGATAAAGGAATCATTTTCATAGCAGACTTCTTCAGAAATCAAGATATATCAAGTTGATATTACTGACTTTAGTGTTCAGAGATTGGGAGGCTCCATTAGCAAGGGAATAACCCTCCAATCTGTTAGGATATGATCCTCATAGCGATATCTTACAGCTATGTGCATGGCTTCTTTTTGTTTCACAAGAAACCAAGCAAAGACACAGAGTTTATTAGCAATTCTTTTTGAACAGTCATCTCTCCTGAAAGTACCACCCAATATAAAAATCTTGCTTCTGGAGTGCAATACGGCCATGAGTCAGACTGGAGGAGTTCCCCTCATGACCCCAAGGCAAACCACACTGGATATTGACTCTGTTCAGCCATCTCCCTGGTAATCTTCAAAATTCTGCTGGCACGAGTTCCAGTTGGTGCCTGAAATGTCCCCTCTGCGATGCAAGTTTCTGGTTTGCTGAACTACCTGAAATAGACGTTGTATCTTCCTTTCCATCACAGACTTTCAGTACACAAAACAGTTTTTGTGTATCTGTGTGCAAGGAGCTCTGCGATAAGCTTCCTTTTCACTGTTCAGTAAAATACTTCACTGCAAATTGTGCTTACACTAAAGAAATCAAGCATGAGGTACAGTTAGATATTATCACCTTTAGTGTTCAATATAGTATCAGTGGGACAAGCTGTGAGTAAACCTGTAATGGAAAACGAGGGAATAAGGTTGCGCATCAGGGAATGATTTCTGTGAATATATATTTTGTAGAAGTTTTCTGGAAAATGATCAATTTTCATCTAGGCTAGCTGAAAAATGGTATGAACTCTTTATTCAGGAAAACCTGCTCACTGAAGGCTGTGATCTGTGTGAGAGATAAGCACAGTCTGGAATGATGTGCAAGCAGAAGTCTACATGCAGTATGAGGAAATTTTGCAACGGTTGCCACGAAAGATAATGATCTCATCAGATGTTTGGTACGATTGTCGATTGTCAGCACTTACATGTGAAATTTTTGGAGAAGCCAAAGTAATAGAAAGTGGAAGCAATGATACAGCAGCTGGCACTGATTCATTTAAGTCTGATCTACTTGGAAAATTAATTCAGGCTGAGCTATGATATAAAACAGTGATTGCAAATTAACTGCTTTTGACCTCCTGAGCAGGTTAGCCCTGCAGAACTTTAGATATTCACACTGAATCGTTTATTTAGACTTCCTTTAATAATCAATTTGATTTCTGGTATATGATTCATCTTATTCTAAAGGTAGGAATCTAAATTAGGGCATAAAAATCTCATCCGCTGGGCGTCTCTATCTTCCTATTTGACTGTAAAGATGACTTGTTTGATTATAAACATCTCAGCTGTAGATGTCTGAAACTAAATGAAATTAATCACATCCTCTGACTTTAAAATAAGGGTCTTTATTCCAAATTACACACTTCAGAACTGAGAATATGGGCATCAACACAAGAAGTCAATCATAAATTCCAAATTAACCTCCCACGTTAAGGGAGGCCTTTTCATTGAGTTAAGGTCTTTTCATTGAGTTGATAGCATGCTTCTTATGTTAAGAGGCAAGATGAGACCCTGTGCAGTCATGGTTTCAAGGCTGCATTTAATCCATTACTACAGTTTATGTTGCGTAAAGGCATGAAACACTATGATAAAAAAAAGTAAAATACCCATAATTAATATAGTCATATTCAGCTGGCAGTATAACTAGTCAGGCTGAACAAGATAGTATCTACTCTAATTTGCCACTTCCCAACATTCATAAATTCCTACTAAATTGCCTTACCATGAAACATTGCTGCTTTTCTTGATTGATAATAGGAGTTCAGAGAAAATATGATTTACTGACGTGAAAAAGAAGCTTTGATGAACTAGATCCCTACTTATCTTCTTTCCATTTATTGGCTAGAAATTTTGGTAACAGCTTTTCCTCACAGTGTTTAACATGTGGTACGTTTGTATTGTAAGATGAAGAACTGCCTGTTTGTGCCACAGTGAATGTGTGGGGTGGTTGTGGGCAGCTGTGCTGCCATACAAAGGGACTTTGATAGGCTGGAGAAATCGGCTGACAGAAAACCTATGAAGGTTTCTCAGCAAAGGGAAGTGCCTTGTCCTGCGCCTGGGAAGGAACGTCTCCACATGCTGGGGGCTGACCATCTGGAAAGCAGCTTGGCAGAAAAAGGCCCTGGTGGTTGTGGTCACCAGTTAAACATAAGCCAAAAATGTGACGATGTGGCAGAGACAAACTTTCTAATAGGCTGCATTGAACAGTCCACTATCACCAGGTCAAGGGAGGTGATCCCTCACCTTATCCAGCACTGGTGAGGCCACAGCTGGAGTACAGCATCCAGTTCTGGGCTCATCAGTGCAAAAAAACCCATGGACATACTGGGCAAAGTCTAGTGAAGAGACATGAAAATGACTGAGGGACTGTACCATCTCTCCCGTGAGGGAAAACTGGGGCTTTTCATCTTGGAGAAGTCTCCTCAGGATCTTATCACAGAATCACGGAATCATCAAGGTTGGAAGAGACCATACATCTTTAACCATTAAAGCTGATTTTTTTCCTAAATGTCTTTCTAGATCCCCTAAATCAAGAGAAAAAAACAAAAAACAAACAAAAAAAAAACAAAAACAAAAAACAAATCAACAAACCCTTCCATTTTAATATCTTTAATATGTCAAAATTGAAGAGTTAAAAATCTGTGGCAGATCCTTTACCAGTCCCCACTGTCCTCTCTGCTCATTGTTTGTTTTGACTTTGAAACTTAGAAAGTTGAGGGTGAGACTCATGTGATAGCCTGAATGTTATCTATGACCTTTATGGTCCTTACACAGATCCATGGGTAGGAAAAAACCATTATGATTACTATGACACATTACTATGACTATTACTACTTATCACTGAGATAACTGAGAGTTTATAAAGTAGATGATGAATGACTTTCCTGCTAAATAAGTGCTCTAAATAGTTTCCTTTCCTGAAATCAAATCCTTTGATCTATAGTCTATGCATAAAAAATGAAAATAAAAAATAGAAAAAAATTCCCAAAACCATACCCAAACCTCTTAAAATCCATAACTCAAAGGGAGGCATTTCACTCCAACTAAAATCTGATTTCTTTTTCCCTTTTAGAGACTGGGACATGTAATATGTTCTAAGGGTCAAATATTAAAAACTACTACACTCTTAATTGAGCAGTTTTAATGTTTTCCTCTTATCTGTTCCTTTATCTGTTTAAAAACCCTTGAAAGAGAACTAGGACTCTAACTGACTGCTTTGATAACTGCTTCAGGAACATGAGAAAACAGTAATCTTCCTCACCCTCCCTCATACGTTGTTCTAAGTTTTTCAGTCTGATCAGTAAAAGTTTACTTATATATTATTTACATTGTATATTATATGACCTCTCTTCTGAAGTATTTGTGAATATTCATTTTAGTAATTCAAGAATCTGGCTCACATCTATATGAAGCTTGGTAAACTTCTGTTGGGCGGTAAGCAGGGAAGATGTGCAGCTGGAGCATAGACAAAGGTGCATGAGGCAATGGAAACGGCAGAGAGATTCTATCTCTCTGGGAACTATAATGAAAAATGTTGTTTCCTGTAAAATTCTCCAAATCATCTTCTCAGCTAATGTCAGCCTGTGGGTGACTATTGCTATCCGTGCCCTCATATATATTCCCCCATATCAGGTGAGTACAGCTGGCTCCTGGGTACAACTGCACAGTCCATCTGTGAGGTCTATGCTAATGATTTGGTAACACACAAACACACTTTTTTTTTTTTTTAATAGGAATTGCCAATACACATGACTGATCCCCTCAGTGGAAGGTCTGAGGAATAAAATCTGTCTCACACCTATGCGAGTTATGTATGCATGTTAAAGCATACATGGGGAGTTAAACAGAACTTCAAAGTGTGTATGGAGAAAAACAACCAGTGTAATTATCCATCTGTTGATAGAAAGACTTGGAAAGTCTTAAACTGCTGACAGGGCAATTAATGAATAGTCATTTCAGTGTTATTATTATTTCAGGTCTTTATCTTTTCCTCTTCTGTAGGAAGATGTCATTCATAAGTCTCTCATTTTTTTTATTCTCCGGCTACCATTAGGGAATTTCTTTTTTGTTATCCCAAACTTCAGTCTATTAACGTCAGAGGATGGCTTGTTTCAATGGAAATAAACCCTCATCCTTCAAAACAAGAAGACATCATAGGGTGTGATACAAGAACAAGGTTAGAGAATATTACAGCAGCATCAAACACTAAGATATTTTGGCAAGAGCACTAACTACCTGTGCTTGTGAAAACAGAGTTCAATTAATGTGATTCAACCAAATACCACCACGCAAACACCCAGCTTGCAAAAGCATATGATAATAGATGTGGATATCACTATTGTTTACTGTTTATATTGTGGCATCACCCAAAATATGCTAGGAATGTAGAGGGGTATATTCTGTGCTCAGGGGGTTTTAGCTTGAGTGACAGATATGGCACAACAATAAAGAGCTAGAACCACAGTTGGGGGAAACAACAGGATGGGAAGAACATAATTGCAAAGGGAAGTTCAGGTAATTCTATGACTCTGTGCAGAAACCTTTTTCCATATTTTTTATGGTATTTGTAGGGTTTCTATTATGATGGTTAAAAGTTGAATTTATCATAACAAAGGCTGTGGTTTAGATGTGAGTCTGAGGGTTTCAGAGTATGCAATATGCTTAAAGCCAGACAGTGCAATGGGAAAGGATATTACAGAGCAGTACGCTAATGAAGACACTTAGATATGAGAGGTCCAGCTGCAAGGCTTTTTGTCAGACAAGGCTGAGTACCCACTTTACTCACAGGGACATGACCTGGCTATAGATCCTGCCAGAGTGGCACTTGTTCACCCTCTCTTTCTTTCTGTAGTTCTACTGTTCCTGTATTTGCCAGCCAGAGCCTTTACAATGCTTTCTAAATTAAGTTCTTCCTTCTTGCCAGTTTCTTTCTGCAAAGATTAAGCTTAATATTCAAGTATGCTTCTCCACAGGTTCAGAGAGATTTTCTGTATGCATCTAGGTTACAACATTTCTTTTGTTTTCTATTCTTCCCCAAGAGTTTTTGAAGTTATTCTTCCTATGTCACTTAGGCTTCTAAAATTCCCTGTCTACCTGAACCTCTCTGTAGGAGGGTATTAAACGCTGAAAAATTTGACACTTTCCTTTGGTTCTTCAGACTTAATACATGGGATTTCCTTCTGACAGCCATAGAAAATGAGTAAATATTATTGTTACATTTTCCCAGTGTGAAATTGAAGGCAAGTGTATCTGGCGCACCTGAAACATGTGAGCCTGAATCAGAATTTTGGAATGTCCAATTCTAAACTTCTACATAAAACCAAGGCATTTACTTCTGTTCAGTTTTATGACTTCACTCTGAAGTCTTTTGTCCTGTGTGTCTCCTCTGTTTTCATCCAAGTGTCTTCCAAAAGATCCTATGCTGGCATATTATGAGCAAAGGATACCACAAAGACTTGAGGAAATGTCTTGGAGATTAATTTCCATTTCAGAATCTTTTGTCTGATCTTTATTTCCTAAGAAACACCCTCTGCTGAGGTAATTTCTTGTTTTAAAAATGAAATGCAATATAAAAAGAACCAATCCAAGATAACACAAATAAGGCTTTCTGGTTTTATTCATATGCCTTCACTTTTTAAGAAATAACATTCAGCTTTGTTCTGTGATGCTTTATTTTGCTAATTATGATTGTTTTTGATACTTGTCAAAAAGAGGTAATGAGATATCAAGAGCTAGTGTTTACTGCTAAATTGCTTTGTAAACCCAAGCTTATGGTTAACTTAAGATGATAAACAATCACATATTTTTCACGTTCAGAACTAAATGCAAAATAATTGTTTTTCAGGATGAGTGCTAGGAGAGCAAATCTGTCATTTCTGATCTGATGGTTGTCTACATTTTTTTTTTTTTTTTGTACCCAACTCTTTGAAAAACTCTCTGAGGAGGCACCATCAGAAGTTTCCTATTTGCTTAGGAATCAATCCAAGTGTAAAAGTTTCCACTATGTTAGATGTTGATTTCATTAGAGATTCCCTTACAGTATTTTGCTACACATTTGAGCAGAGCAGTAAAGCAACAAAACAAAACACAATGCTCCAGGATTCATATAATTCAGTAGTTGTTTGTTGT
The DNA here is from genome assembly GCA_013397845.1 of Melanocharis versteri. Lineage (NCBI taxonomy): Eukaryota > Metazoa > Chordata > Aves > Passeriformes > Melanocharitidae > Melanocharis > Melanocharis versteri. The sequence goes on along the minus strand of VZTG01001346.1, from coordinate 716,671 downwards.
TCAACCTGCAGTGTGAAATAGGTACAATTTTTGTCCATATATTTTGAAATTTGTGAAATAGTGATAAATTTAATAGTTGTGGTGGGATGACCTTGACTGGCTGCCAGGTGCCTACCAACCCATTCTATCACTCCCCTTTCTCAATAGGACTGGGCAGAAAATATGATGAAAAGCTTGGGGCTTGAGATAATGACAGGGAGATCATTTACTAATTTCAATCACGGGGAAAATGAACTCAGCTTGGGGAAATAATTTAATTTATTGCCAAATAATTGTAATAGACTAGGATAGTGAGAGATAAGGACAAAACTAGAAGTAGTTACCGATGGGCTCAGCCTTGGCCTGGCTTTGGCCAGTGCAGGTCCATCCTGGAGTAGGTTGAGACTGACTCTGTTGGACATGGAGGCAGCTTCTAGTGCCTTCTCAGAAGAGCCACCCCTGCAGTCTGCCCCTTCCAAAACCTTGCCATGTAAATCCAGTATAATAACATACCTTTACCCTAGTTTTATTCGCTAGAAGAGATGATATAGCTGAAAACTCATCATAAAGGAAAGCTCTGCATTAATCAAATATTTAAAATTATTACCTAAGAATTTTGGCCTCTCTTTAGGATTGACATGGAAATAGATGCAAACCTTTTGATTTTCCAGAAATATGTAGAAGATGCAGATATAGAGTATTGAAGTTTTTGGCAACTCCAGAACCTTCCAAATCTATATTTGTCTAAGGGAATCTCCACTTGGTGGAAAGGTGTTTCTCAACTGCAGTACTTGATTCAAATGTCACTGTCATCCCAGAGACATGCAGGATCCTTGTCTATCTCATTTGACAGCGTTTTACAGTGGTGCTTTGTCTGCAAAATTCTATATATTCTCCTTTGCTTATACTGTATCCTTTCCCTTGACACTGAAAAGGTACAAAATACAAGAATCATGTCTTGTTTACTGTTATCTATAGCCTTATAGGAAGGCAAAAGATTCAAAATTTCAGAAATAGTATTGTACTGATCTTAATGTTGTCTATTACATGATTCTATAGATTTGTGTGTCTATGTATGCATACATACATATATATGTATACACATAGAGGCTTATATACATACACACAGAAAAACAGAACTCCACTTTTTGAGACTGTGTTTTAAAAATATAACACTCATTATATCTAGAGAAAAGAAAATCTGTTTAAAAATCCACCCATGTAGCATTTAGTGTTATTTTGTACATTCCATTTTACAAGGTGACTTTGAAGCAGTTTTATTGGGCAGAGATTTTACATTTTAAGTGCATACAGCTCACAATCAGAAGACACATTTTACATTTTTATGTGGGCACAGAATCCCTAATGTAACAGCTAGTATCATTGGTAAATTATTTCTTTACACTGTATATGCCAAGCTACAGACATATAAATGCAAAGTGTGTACACATTCTGTTAAAAACATTTTCATTACTGAATGTAAATTGCATTATTTGTCCAATGCTCATTCTTCAGCTTTTGTGCAAAGATCAAGCAAATCCAGACTCCTTTTTCAAACTATGTCCTTTTAAATTAGACGCATTTTAAAGTGCAGCATTTTATACTGAAAATTGCTATTCTAGAAGAAATTATGAAGACAGAATAAGGAATTATTTGATTTTACTGTTAAAGAGGTGGCAATAAAGGTAAAGAATCTTGCTTTTGTGAAATGTTTCTGAGTTGTGTTTGTTAAGCTTTGCCTGAAAGTAGTTTACATTAGGTGTGACTATACCTTCTGTGTTTCTGCATTCATGCTCTCAGAACCTTTCAATTTTAACTTGTTCGTGCCATCAGTCTCTGTGGCAGTATAGTGTTCCTCAAACACATTTTTTTAGTGGCCTTTAAGCTGTGTTGTACACTTCCATGGAAATCCATGCTGGGCATGAGGAGCAGGTTCTGTGATGGGCTTTGTGAATGATAGCTCTAGGTCGTTCCCTGAGCCAGCCAACTCTCATGATATTCGGTGTCATGGAGAGCTTTGTGAAGGAATGGGACTGGCTTACCTCACTTTCCAGATGGGAGCAGAAGATTTGCACATGGGAGGTATGTCAGTTACACATCATTTAAATTCCCTTCTTTGAATCATTGTGTTAGTTTCTCACAGCTATTGACAGCTGCTATCTGATCAGTCTGCTAGTGCCAGTAGTATCTTGGCAACAGCACAAAAATAGCTTTCCCCCCTTGTGAGTAAGACCAGTCTTCACTGACAAACTAGAAACATGCTAAAGACAAAATAAACTGATATTTTGGGCCAGACTTACAGCCTTACAACTGTGATGCAGACAATCATTCTATTGTCCAAACAGCTGATGGATGATTCCTCCAGAATGGGAGAAAACAGCCTCAAGATGCTGTATTTTTCACTGTGCCTTTTTTGTTAGGTGAGGGCGTAAGAGGAGTCTGTTACTGTGGGAGAACCCACAGCCAGCAGGGTGAGATTTGAGCTGGCTGCCCATGGCTGGATCCAGACAGGAGAAGGCATCAGCTAAGCCTTGGCTGGCTTGGGAGGTTTTCAAGAAAAAGCTAGGAGAGCTCTAGTGGAGGCTGCCCAGTCCTCGTTTTGGAAGATCTCGGCTAAGGGGGTCTCTCCAGTCCCTATCTGTGGGATAGCATCGCCCAGGCTATGCCCTGGCAGGGGGAAATATCTGTGGTGGCCTCTCTTCTCCCTCCTTTGGATCTTTCCTTTGCAGCTTGTTAGTGTGGGACTCTCAAGCATTGCCACTCCTGGCAAGCATTCAGAGTGCCCAACCTATCTGAAGCACCTGGAAAGATTCAACCTTCCCTTATGTGCTCCACACAGGCAAGGCACACAGTCTGGGAAGTCCAGACCCTCTGACAGTCTCCTGCCCAGCCCCTAGTCCCCAAGGAGGCAGGTGTGTGATATTGGTTGCTTAACCACAAATTTTCCCATGATTTCCTGACCACCACAATCCTTCACATCCTCTAGCTGGGTGAGTGCCATGTCTATTGTGATCAGATTATTCCTTTGCCTCCACAAGCTGACAGTCACACAAGTGGGAGCACACTGAGGCACAGTCCCTACCCAGGCTGGTGAGAGAGATGTTCGAGAACTCTGCTTTTGCTGCTAATATCCCTGGGCCACAAATCTGGGACTCACTTCTCCAGAAAAGAAGTGTAGTATCTTGAGTGGACTTGCATAAAACACTGGAAAAGGCCTGGGCTTTCAAGTGTTAAGGCAACAAGGTGAAACTGAAACTTAGAATTTACTGTATGCAATGAATTTATCTTAAAGCTGTGAACCAATTAACCTTAATTACAATTTGATTTCATATCATAGTGATTATGTGTTACCTAACCCAAGGGAAAGGCACACCTTTATTTTTCTCATGGGATAAAAAATTTAGGTCTCTGGACTTCTGTGGGAGAGATGAACTAGTGTCATACACACCTCCTCTTTCTTTCTTGGGATTTAGGATGTATAAATATATGGAAATGTTTTCAGAAATATCTACATATAAATCCACTTTTTTTCAAAATTTACACTCCTTTGATAGGACTATCTTGCTTCAGCCTAGAAACCTCAATTAGGTCTTGCCAGGCATCCTGCTGAGAGCTTGCCTGTACATTCATTATGTTTTCTTAACTCTAATCAAATCTGGATGGCAAACCAAAACTAGGCATAACGTTTTTTCGGCTTATTTTCTCTTTGACTCTAATTTTAATTCTAATGTCTGAATAACTTCTGTGCCTGAGACTCACAAGTGTATTTATATGACAGTGGAATACTCTCATTAGAGAGTTGTAAAAATGGTTATCAGCTGATTAATTTAAAATCAGACTGGATGAAACTCTCAGAAGCATACTTTAGAGAACTATCGTGCATTTGTGATGAGTAAGAATGACCTCCAGATCTTTTCTATATCTGCTTTCTACTATTCTTCAGTTTCCCATGTTCACTGTCCTAGTTTATCAGGCACAGAAAAATATTTTTTTAAAGTAAAATGAAGCATTTCTACCTTTTTCTTCCTCTTTATTTTTTTCTTCTTAGTATGTCTTGTTCACTTTAGGAAAAGAAATTTCATCCACATAAAGAAGGTCTATTTATTTGCTTCATGTGTTAATTTCTTCATATTTTAAAAAAGTTGTTCCTTAATGTGCGATTTTTCCTTTTGTCGGGTTTCGCAGATTTATTCCAAAGCATAAACATTACTATGGGTATTAAATGATTTTGTTCTTTCTTAAGAAAAAAAGCCAGGATGCATATAATAATTTTTCACTAATGGATCCAAAGATTGAGGAAAATTGGGTGCCAAGAAAACTTATTTCCTGACTGACGTTATTCATTACCAGTACTGTATAGATAAAAAATCACTCTACAAAGAAGAGTGAATCTGTTTGATGTATCATTATTTCTCTTTATATGTATAAGCATATGCATAGCAGTGACCCTTGCAAAACTAAGTAGAAAAAACATTTCACATGGTGAGCATAATTCATAAACTAGTGACATTGTAAATATGTTCAGGTTTTAATTTATGTTGATTTTAGTATTATCTGTAATTGCTTCCCCAGAGGGCAAAGTTTATCTCAAATTGAGTTCAAATGTAAAAAATGAGGAAAAAGTCAACAAGGAAACTGTGACCCTAGGCCTTATTTCTATTCTTGTTGAAGTCAGCAAAAAGAGACCAGAATTAGATCTTTGTGTTCCAAGAACATGCAAAACAGTGCAACTGGTGAGTTAGGAAGACCTACATGGTTTTAATATTCTTGCCTTTCTCCCAGAAACTGAATTTAGAACGTAATGAGAGAATAAACAAATTCCCCCACAGAACGTAAATGTACAAAGAACATTACCAAACTCTTTCACATATGTTTTATTCCTAGTCCAAATCTGCACTATTACCTTTGATGTCCAAAAGAACCAGCCACCTTAAGACATGTAGCTGCTGAACATGCTTAGATTAACTTGTTCCTCTGCATTGCCAACTGGCTCACTCATAGCAAAGCATCCAGTCCAGTTGGAAACCAGCCAGATGGCAATGCTACCACAGCATAATAAGATAAGGCTCAGAGCTGTGATCCCAGGACCCAGTTCTCTTTATGTATACATATATATATATATATATATATATGCTGAATTTATGGGCTACTTCCACTGTTGCCATAGTATGTGCAGTGTCTCTGGAGGGGAAAAGCCTCAAAATCTTCTGTGCTCTTGGCAAGCTGATGAGACTCCTAATGGTAAATATTAGGATTTGGGTTTATGTCTTCCATTCGTTCAGACATTCACCACACAGCTAAATCCTTATGTTGAATTTTACCCTTTCTGTTAGAATATTTATTTGGTGGTTAAGAGTTCTGTGGCTTACATACACAGATACCATGGCATGCAGTGTTATCCTGTTCTCCCTTTGTTCTGCTAATATGTTCCAGGTCTATTTAAAGGCTACAGTAGGCCCAGCACAGTGCTAAAGAGAACATGTGAGTTCTGCATCCACTAAACATTCCTAAGAACTAAGTCCATGGTGTGTTTATGTATTTGCAGGACGCTGCTTCTGTCCACCAAAATGTAATGTGAGGCACAAATAACAAGACCTAGTATTTATCTGGGGAGAGAAGAAAAAAAAAAAAATCCTTCCAGAGATTAGTGTACAAATGCTAAGGTTCAAACTATCAGCTTTAGTACATTGTATCATTAATTTCCGTGGTTATGAATGTAATTGAGGGACTGAAGTCAAAGGAAAAAAAAAGCAGCATAATAAGAATATACAGTTTAGCTCTTCAGAAAAAAACAATGGATCTTTTTCCCCAAGTATGATAAAAAGTGACTTTCAGTTCTGAGAAGTGCTTCATGGATTTTGTCGGGTTACTCACAGACTGATTTCATTTAGGATTTTTTAGTGCAGGTCTAGCCTTTGCCCATTGCATTGTTGTGCTGGGGGTCTGGTATGCCATTTCTAAATTGTTTAAGATGTTTCTTTTAGGGCAACAAAATATTAGAATAGCCTGTTAATTTGGGGGTCTTTTGTTTGTTTGTTGTTGTTGATTTGAAACAACTGGGAGAAAAATTCAGGACATGCTTTCATAGATAGAAAATTTCACTGACGCAGATTTGCAGCACATCCAGATACATATGTCCTTGTAAGAGTGTTAAGATGATGTTGAGCATGACCTGATAAAACCTATCAGACTTGAGGCACCTCAAACACCAGAGATCACAGAATCACCCAGAATCAATTAGATTGGGAAAGACCCCCGAGATCTTTGAATCCAACCTGTGACCAAACACCACCATCTCTTTTGCCAAGGCTTTCCTTCTATAAGCTTAATCCATTTATTAAGTTTGCTCTGCAAAGTTTCTATAACTTTCACATGAGCAAATGTGAAAATCCATGTGTTTTCATGCTGCCCAAAGTTTCATTTGCAATTTGTGGTGAAGGGAACAGACACAGAGTAAGAGGATGGACTGCTTCTCTTTGCAGCAGCTGGATGTTGACTTTACGGTGTTCCTATGGTACATTTTAGTGAAAGGAAGGGTGCTCCCCGAAGAGGAGCAGGCAGGCAGTCAATCTTGAAGCTGGCATGATCCATGAGACAAGAAGCTGTGCAGGTGTGGGAACACAGAAAGCTCTCTGCTGTGCTGCAATTCTGTGAACTCTCTGTAATGGATTTAGGTATTGATCTTGGAGTATTTATTCATCTTTGGGTTTTCACTGAGCTGTCAGGTTTCATCTGAATTAACAAGTAAAATTTCTGACTGGTGCTGCTATGATTTTTTCATGTGTAAATATAAAATGCCATGATGACACTTTTTTCTGCTCAGGTCCTTTTTTTTTACCTTGCCTCCTGACATGTTCAGATGAGGATTTGGGAAATTTTTATCACTCTTTTTTTTTTTT
>VZTG01001346.1:574942-709769 GCA_013397845.1 Melanocharis versteri | reverse complement strand
TTTTTTTTTTTAATCTCTTCAATTTGAAAATATATTAATTCATGCTTAAATCCACAGAAATCAGAGTTCTCTGAATAAATGCTCCTAAGGATCTCTAAGTGTTCTCCCCTGTGGCTGACACATTAACACTCAGAGTCCCATGGGACAGTATAGGCCACATACTAATGCAGAGCTTTAGATTTGAGGCCAGTTTCTGTCTGGTAGTACATCATGGCAAATCCACAGCCAATAATACGAGGAAACATAGAAGTGGGCCACACAGATTCTGGCTCTTTGAAGTATTACAGAGAAGCTGTTTCACAAGTCTTCATGATCACACCATAAAGGAATATTATACAGTAAGGGCTAGAAGCCAGGAAATAAATCTGCGAAAATGTTTATACATGTACAGCTTTGGAACGGACAGTCCCTTTCACGGATCACTTGTTTGATGTATGTTTTTTTCTTTGTTTGTTTGCTTTTTTATCTTTATTTTTGTTTTGTTGGTTGGTTTGGTGTTTTGGGTTTTTGGGGTTTTATTTGAGAAAAGAAAGATAGAAGGGAGAAAGATCAAGGAGTTTGGACAGGAGCATATGAAGAAAACTATACTTTTATTGAATGGAGTGAATACTGATCTTCTTGTGCAGGTAGATGGTTTGTAGTACAAATTAACTCTCTGTTGATGCCCGTGCAATATTTTGTGTCCGTGTATTTCATGTTGTACTTTAAGGTACAACAAAGCAAGCATCCACTCTCAGATACAACTGTCAAGGCAGAAATAAATAGCCTTTAGTCAGTGACTTAAAAGCCATTTGGATAAATCTACAAGTACACTGAGCAAGACATACCTAAGTAGCTACGAAAATGTTATGACTGCCTTAATGTGACCTTCTTCTTGTACCAAAAGGACATTTTAGAATAGAATGAATTTAGTTTGTTACATTCACATCAGTCTTTTTATTTGTAGCTATTATCTAGAAAGCAACAGTTTCTCCCTCCGTTTTGTGCTAGGATGCTGGGACTTAGAATTTTGTGAGGAAATTGTCAAAATGTGATGAATTATTCTTAAAAGATGAACTGAATATATATGTACGTATCTATTAATGCCAGCTGCATTTATCTTACGTTAGTACTTCATCATCAGAATTCAGTTTTGCTACTTGCAAGAGGAAAAATAAAGCTAATGAGAAGTAATCGTCAAATATTTGGCCTTTCCTTTTTTCTTTCAATTATCATTAACTACAATTTATGTTACATATGTATGGTGTGCAATCTAATTACTTAAATTGCTCAAGATATGTTCCAGGCTTTTGGGGAAGCTATATAATGGTTGGTAGTGTTCAATCTCACTTCTCTCCCCATTGCGTTTTATTTACCAGACTGACCTTAAGAGTACTGAAACTTGTGGAAAATTATCCTATACCTATATGTGGACTTAGTCTTCAACCTACTAATGACTATAAATAAAGAGAACTCCTGTTCCTTTTATACTAAAATATTTACCTGTGGTTTCAGAAAAAAACCAGTATATTTGAGGATAATGTAGTATGTATAGTACATATACACCTGTCCAAAACATTGTTCGTGAATATACACATATATATGCATGCTTATATGACCTAGCTCCAGCCTACATAATTCTAGTTTCTTGTACAGCGATGGGATTGAAGATTATAAAATTGAAAACGCAGAGAAGATTAATTTTCCATAGGTCCAGAAGATGCCTGAGTGTACTGTTAAACTACAGTTGTAGCCATGAGTAAAGTTCCATTCCAAAGTAATTATTGGTATTACTGGGTGAGAGATACTGTATGCATATTGAAATATTTTTATAATGGAGAAATGGCAGCTTTCAATCCAAAAGGAAGCAAATATGGAGGAATACCTACAAGGTATCTTAGAATAGTAAGACAAAGACTGAAAGAGAGCAGTAGTTACCAAATGCTACATTAAATTTGGGAGGAAAAAAAGAGTTTAGGCCACACGTAGGTCTCAAGTGAGCAAAATGCTATCAAATATTGGTGAAAAGATTACTAATTTTGTTTTATTGAGATTAAAATGCATCACAGCTAACTCATCTTGTATGCAACTTTCCCCTTCTAGAAACATCATGCTCTCTGTAAGTATTCTGTTGCAAATGTGTGTTTTACCCTGCCATAAAGTACCTCATCACAACATTTCTTCTTATGTATGCTATATAAGACTGTAAGTAAGCACAGATTCCAGAAAAAGATCTTGGCTTTGACATTCACATAACACAAAAATATACTGCCTTGGCACATTGAGAAGTTAGCAGGAATTGATGAAATTTGAATTCACTTTGCCCGCTTTTATAAACAGTAGTTATTTAAATCCTTTAAGATATTCAGCTGGATCTGTCCTTCATGAGTCCATAACTCTTCAATATAAAAATAATCCTTTGGGATAAACTCACAAAAGGATTTTGATATTAGAATGACTAATACTTTGAAATCCTGCTACCTACTGGAATTATACCTTGCTCCATACACAGTGTATGTTACAATTCAAACTCCTGAGAACGCAAATCACAAAATCCATAGTGAAATATGGAGTAACCTAGGGTAGCTGACAGGAAATTCAGAAGACTTCAGCTACATCTGGGTGCCATTTTATATATGTATAGATGTGTCTTTGCATATTTCATTGTGGCCTTTTTTTGTGAAAGAAAATGGAGGCATTGATGGAGTCCCTGTGACTCTCTAGACCTTCAGCAATCCTGAAATTCAGGATGAAAGATATTCATGTTGAAATTTTTATTCCTTTGCCTGAATGAGGATTTCTATCTAAGTATCTCATTTGACAGATAGTTTAACCCCTTTAAGCTAATGTCTATATAGAGAAGGTCTCTTTCACACTCTTCTGCTAAAAGCGTATGCTTTGCAGAAAATAAATCAAATATTAATTGGAGCAATGCCCAGATCCTGTCTGAAAAAAAATAAAATAACTACAAGGCTATAAACTCATTCTCCCATTTGCACTGTATATTTAAATAACTTACTGAAATAAAACAGAAAGGCATAATAAAAACAATCCTCTTTGTCTGTGAAGTAGGATGACTAGCCTCAAATGCTTATAGTAGCGCAGGTGGTAGCGCAAGCTGGGCAAATTCTCTTCCACTGGAAGCTAAACTCACATCATTGCTGCTATGAATCCATGATAATTATGGATGACAATGCCAAAGCATGGGCAATGATAATTCTTTATGTGTCAGTTTCAAGCACTTTCAAATGTTTTGTCTGTTATGTCAGTACCCATTCCAAGCCTGTCAAGTCTAAGTTGAATCCTGCATCATCTCAAGTTTTTACCTGAACACGGTTTGTGATATGTAGATTTCCCTACCTCAGATACCCATGAATGTAGTTCTCACTGAGCAACTGGAGTGTTGAAAGAAGAACTGTCCACCTAGAAAAACATAAAAATAGTTTAAAAGCACTCTTGGACATGTGTTACTTATCAGGCTTTTCAACTGACTCTCAACTTCAATAGCAAGGCAGCATCAAAGTAAGGCAAGACTCAGGCCTGTCTGAACAGAAACAACATTCGTCTTCACAGGGAGGTGTGTCCTGGTCCAGGCTTGTGTGTTCCTTTCCCACTAGACACGGACTTTGCTCCGCCACTGACTGCTTATTCCATTCACTTTTGTTAATGACAGGCTGACCCAGCATCTGGGGTAATCTCTTGACAAGCTTGGATATGGTAATGACAGAGGACTAAATGAGCACTCTATTCTTTGGTTCACTGCAAGGTGCACAGAAACAAAGTCAGGGGGGACAGTGAGGGTCTGGACGTGCAGTTGTCCAGCCAATTCCACCAAAACACAAGTCATTGTTAAAGTGAATATAAACTAAAGACTTAACTGTATAGAGAGTTTTAAAGCAAAGATAGTGGAATTAGGATTCAAATAAAAAAAAAAGTGGAATATTTTAATAAAAAGTACTTGAGTAAACATTTTTGTATCTGACAATAAATACTGCCGTAAAAGACCAAGTGATTTTTTTTTCTACAAATGTCTTGCTGCGGGTGAGAAATTTCAGATATTTCAGATCTTTTTCTTCAAAAGGTTTGAAAGGGTCAGTAAGTAGAAGCAGAGCTGTAATGAATCTCTCTTCTCCATGTTAACTGTCAATAGGCCAGTGCCACATTAACTCATCAGAGGATAACCGAGTCTCAGTGTGTCTGCATGGCCGGGGGTAGTTTATCCTTCTGGGGTCATTCCTGCACCATGAAAAGAGGAAATTAAATGCAATAGCTAAAATCATCATAATGGAATAAGGGAATTAACAGTGGGACATAAACTAATAATAAGGAAATTCACAGGCCAGCTGCACTCCAAGACACAATAGGGGCACAATAAGGAAGTGGTTCAGGAGGCATCCTGTTGGGCACAGATATTGGAAGTCAGCTTCAATTGCAAATTTCCTTGTTTGTATTAGCTCAAGTTGAAATTGAACTCCTCTGTGGAAGTGGGTATACTTTTTTCTCAGTGAATTTCTTTGTTTTCATGAACACTTAAAAGGAAGATTCTGTTCCCTCACTCATAAAAAAAAAAAATAAAAGTAGATTGAAGAATCAGTAATTCTACATTTCATTACACTATACCTTGTGGTACTAATTTTTAGATCCACTCTGCCTATGTCAATAGAACATATGTATTTAACAAGAATTTTAATGTTTTAATTTTTAATTTTAATGACTGTCATCTCACGTCATAGGATTGTTTTACAGTATGATGTGTCTATCTGTGTCCTTTGAAGACAAAATCCCCAGTATTCCTATTTAAATTTAGGAGAAAACAGGCTACACTGCAGCAAATAAATTTGCACGAAACTGCATAAAAATTCTAAATAAATTACAACACATTTTATTTAGGTTATAGTACTTATTTTCTTACTGAAGACTTTTATTTATTTGCAATCTCTCTAGTAAAAACAGAAATGTATTTTGATTTTTTTTTTAATGTAGCCTAAACTCTAGCCTGTGTGCGATAAAAAACCAAATTGTGTACTTTTAATCTCACTTATATCGGCCAGTATCAGGAGCAGAGATATAAAATTCTAAAGTTATGATAATTTATTTTTTTTTTTAACCTTGGACAGAACAAGAGCATAAGAATCCAATCCAATCTGTGAAGCGCAAGCATCAGATTTCACTGGCTTGGATTTAGGCCTGTTTCTTAAGTAACTGTTGGAAATCTTGCAAAGGGCATGTTACTGTAAGCTTACCAATATAAAAGATCTTTGGCTACATCCTAATCATGTTTGGAAAAGCAACTGAACTATTAGAGTCATAATTAAACACAACTGGCAAACCTTTTGGTGTTTAGCCATCACTCACTATGTTTTGAGACATTTTCTGTGGATCTGAGGTTATTCTGGCAGAGGATGGTGGCAGGAAAAGAAGGAATAAAACCTAGATCTTAGTGGCTAGCAGAGAAGCTTTAATTCATCTGGATCTTAAAACAAGCAATTCTGTAATATAATCCACAGCTCATAAAAATAATCTAATATTGCTTCATGGTTATATCTCTGTGAAAATGTGAAGAGAGATTAATTAAACTGATAATTATTAGTTTGCCTTGGCACTTACCTGCTCCACGAGTTCCAATTCTATTTTGTTAATATAGGATCACAGTCCTGGCACACATCTTTTTTCCAGACACAGTTTTGGCAACAATACAAGAAAATTAGACCCAAATTCCCTGTTGTGTTAAAAAAAACCCAAACCAAACAGCAAACCCCCCAAAAAAAGAAAAAACAAACAAACAAACAAAAAAAAAACCCAAAAAACCAAAAAACAAACAAAAAAAACACAAAACAAAAAACCCACAAAACCCAACCAACCCCCCCAAAAAAGCAAAAAGAAAACAAAAACAAACAAAAAACCCAAACTCACCCCCCCTAAAAAAAACAACCAACCAAAAAAACCCAACCAAACAAACAAACAAAAAAAAGAGATGAGATAATTAGAGCAAAATAAAATCATCCAATTGTCACAATCTGTGCACCAGGCTTTACCCAGAAGAGAAATAGCAAAGCAACATTAAATTTAAGCAGTGACAAAATAATCCAATCCCATTCAATTCCTTTTTCAAGCAGTGTATTTAGTCAACAAATAATTTGGGGCATAGGTACTTCTGAATATACATGCACATCTGTGCATACACACTTATGCAAAATGTATTTAGAACAATATATTTGGTTTCTGTAATCAAGTATGACATCTTTTACTGTTCAACCCCTTGATAAGTTTAGTTTCAACCTGATTAGATGAAAATTATTCTAATTCTCAGAGGGTCCAGCAAACTGCCAATGCAACAACGGTTTTCTCAGCTTAGTGCCCTTCCTTGGAGTTAGAAACATATCCATTGTATTGCCTCCTCTGCTGGGCAAGGTGTTCTGAGCTTAAAGAGGGAAAATCATACAAAAGAAGATTGTTTGTCAATATCTAGATTTTTATACATGTTACACAACATGACAAAATCCCAAAGGACACTACAGCTGAAAACACTCAATTTTGAGAAATTGCTGTGTTTTCTTGACCTGCACCTATATTCCATTGGAGGCTTTAGTTAAACATTTTATTCTTGTATAGCTTCATTAAACATAAACCACCTTCTTTGTTTTATCTTCCCTAGATCATGTGAGATGATATGGTTTGCAGTATTGCCATTCCTGATAATTTAAATGACTTTAAAAAAAACTCAAAATGTGAATAAAAGGACTTCAAAAAATAAGTTTGGGTTGGGGTTTGTTTGGGTTTTTTTGCTTTGTTTTGGGATTTTTTTTTTGTTGTTTGTTTCTTTGGCTTTTTAAAATTGTTTTTATTATTTTTTTAATCTCCCTTTGCTTTCTTGTTTTTAAGGTTTTAGGATTTATTTACTCACCCTTTTCTGTAGGTTAATATTGGTTAGAAATTTAAGAGCCAAAGGAGAAAAAAAGCCCCAAGAAAGCTGAATTTCCCATACAAGTATCTGATTCCTGGCTGTAATGAAAAAAAAGAAATAAAAAAGTCTGTTTTCTCATGATTTTCATGAAAGAATTGAACACTAGTAAACCTGAGCTCAACAGTGGGAAAGATATATCTTTTTTTCCTGATGCCCTTGAAGTGCTAAATAATATTTAATGATTTGGGCTTGCTTGATTTTCAGGCTTATTTTAAACCTGATTGCCAGCTAGGTAATAGCCTGTGATTAACATAACTTGCCCTCCTGTGAGGCTATAACATTACTCCCAACTGACCATTTAACAATTACATAGTGCTACTGCTTCATCGAATATTTCTGATCTCTTTGAAGCTGTTTTCAGTTTGTTTCCAGAACAAGACACTCTCAAGTTTTTGGTTTAACTCCCTCTTCCTTCTCCCTCAACTTCCTTTTACATGTACATCTGATTGTGGTAGCCCAGAGCTGCAGAGCTTTCCCCGAGGGTGCTTCTCTCTGATGCTACCTGTTTTCCCCAAACTGTTGTTCTCTGTGGGTGCTTGTTTGCTGCGTGTGAAAGCAGAGTGATGATTTTGCCTCTGATCTCTCCCAGATGGTAGTTTTTTCCTGGTTGCTAAGTATTTTTAACATTTGTGAGCATTTATCTTCTCTCTCAGGGAGGATAGTGCGAGCTTGCTGACAGGGAGGCTGGTTTTGGTGTGACTTGCAGAACCCTCTGGGTTAAATTGCCCATGGGGTAGTCTGAGCTTGGTCATGCTTGCACGTTGCCTGCTTCACCTATTTTAGCATAGCAAGACACATGGCCCAGAAGCTTCTTTGGAGCTCCTCCAAAAGCTGAGAGACGTTGTGGTGCCATGTGGTAACCAGGGAGGCGTGTGTTTGTCAATGTGCTACATATCCTTTGCCTGCACAAAGTCCAGAATCATGTCCAGGATCTGGTGTAAAGGTGTAACCCTGCTATTCCCTTCCACATTTCATCCACTCCAGGATATCCCTCTTTCATGCCGAGGAGGATTTCCCAAACAGGTTTGCCATGCATTTACATATTAAGGGTAAGTGCAGTGAGCCTGAGGCTTCCAGGAGGCTACAGACTCACTGTGCATGTGTTTCTCAGTAATTTTTACATCATATTTACAGCGTACACACAGGCCATCTGTGCAGCACATGCATAGTGGATCGGTTGGCCTCATTGCAAATGCACTGTAAAGTTGATACGCGCATGTGGAGTGGATATGTCCAGATTTTCTCCACTACTGCTCTGATTAGGTTGCCAGACATCCAGAAATCCTGAACAAATGTCAAAAATCTTTGAATTCCCTCTGGATATATGTTCCAGGCATTAAAAAAAAAAAAGAGATGTGTTCAAGGGAACTGAAGCATATGGTAGTCTATCCGGCACAGACCACACTAAATGACTTAGTCACGTCTTGATGACAGAACACAGGAGGGCTGGGTCCAGATGCACCTTCTGGCTGCACCCCAGTTTTCTACTGGGGCTAGACTTGGGTGATTACCAGTCCTTTGTGGATTTTATGGTAAGGAAATCTAGATATATGGGTCAGAGGAGGAACTGCCATGTCATCCAAATAAGCCCTTGATCTTCACAATCAAGGGAGAAGAAATCCCAGGCGAACAATGGAGGTTCTCAGTGCGGCAATGAAGCTACAGTCTCACTCACAGGATGTCCCAGCAAGGAGTTTATTACACTCAGTATTTGCCCATATGTTATGTACATAGCTGTAGAAAAAAGTTAGTGCCTTCAGTGAATGTGGCTTTGATATTTGGAGGATGTTTCTACTTAGAAAAACAAAGGGACAGAGTACTCGGTTGCTGTCAGAGATGCTGGACTGTTATTCATTTGGAGAGCACACAGTGAGCAGTTACAAAACAGCAGTTCAGTAAAAGAAATCAAAATATATACAAAACACAGCGAGTTCAGACATTTGTTCTTTACTATATTTACTAAATTGCCTGCAATTCCTGCTTTGAAGCTGGCAAAATAACAATAAATACTGAGCAAAGAAAAAGGTTATCTGCATTTATTTCATAAGCTATTTATTTTAAGTAAGTGTGGAGATTGTAAAGTGTATGAAAAACATATGTATATTGCTTCTTAAGATGCACCGATTACAGGGTTGGCAGTTTGAAAGTCAGAGAAGAAACCATAGACCAGAAACATGGAAGTGAAGACTTTTTATTTTAATCTTGATCTAATTAAGGAAAATATAGAAATTATATATGTAGATTTATTTAATTTGTATTCATATCTCAAATGGTAATATTGTCTTAGGTATTCAGCAGAGACGAAAATTAATTCTTTTAACAGTAAAAACAAAGAAAAAAACAACAAGGCACAAACCACATTTTGATGTATTTTAAAATATAATTATACTTTTAAATCCATCTTTAAATTTTCCTTGACATAGCCATGTATTCTCCAGATTGGTATGACCACTGACCCTGCAAACTGTTACATGTGCCTAACTTAACACCTGTGAAGTGTCCTAGTGAAATGAAGTGCATGAAGGTATTCACAGAAGTAACTGTTGGTAAGGCTGAAGCCAGGTCAATCTAATGCATTGCATATTGCTCTGGAAAAGAAAAAAAACTCTTTGGACCATATCCTAAAAGTCTTATGCTGGCACATCTCCAGTTAATGTAAACTCAGATTCCTGCCTGATTGAGAATTGCAGTGCTTGTGTTCTTGATAATCCTCCCAAAGAAAACTAGCAAATCATATATTTTTATCCTTATTGCTTTTTAATTTCTTGACACAAAATACATATGATAGTGTGCGTGATTTGGAAAAGGAGGTAAAGATCTATGTTTGGCAAGTTTAATTTACTATTAGAAAAATTATTTTCCAGTGCACCACTTAGAGTGCTAAGGGTCATTATCAAATATTATTATTGAATCTGAATGGAATAAGAATGTTATCTGAAAGATTCACAGCAAAAATAGCCTGAATCTTATAATTTTATTGACCTGATAACTACAGTCACTAACTAAATATGATTGAGAAACCTGTCAGTCTTACTGACATTCTCAAGGTTTCAACATGATTTTCGTCTAGTCTCTTCAGCAAATCCTCATCTGAGAAACAGCTGAGTAAAAACTCTTCCTTCTTTGATTCTCTTAAATTTGGCCAGAATTGCCCCTTAAATCTCCAGTAAGGTTGTTTTATTTTAACATTTTGTCTGCACTATTTGTTTTGAGAAATTATTTTCTGCTAAATAACCATTTTTCCAATATATTTCCAAATATATTTTTCAAAGCATTTATGCATAAGTCAGCAAAATTAATTCTGATTACTGTTTGAGATTACAAGTTCTCTTTCTGTAATTACCTGTATTCTGGAGCTATAAAAGGAATAGAAAAGAACAAAAGCATGAAGTCCTTTAAGTGTGTCATATACATAAATCCTTTCCTTAGTATTTCATGTAGTGCTACCTTTAAAAGCATACTTATATTAAGATTAAATTTTATAAACTACTTCACAATGTGGATAAATTCCTATCATATCTTAAAAAATGAAACAAAATTAGACATCATTTAAACACGCATTATATATGAGACTTACATCATCAAAAAAAAAAAACTAAAGAGGCTACAGCAAGGCATAAAATTTAGCCATTATAAAAAGTGTTAAAATCTATTTTTATAAGCAGACCGTATATGTTGATAAACATACAAATTCACCTTTGTATTAGGGAGCTTTAGCTAGCGTTTACTTTAGTAAATGGAGAGACGGGGAGAGTGGTAAGAACTTGTTAACCAAATTTTCCCCTTTCTGGGTATTCCCCTTACCTGTAGCAAAGGTAAAACAGTGGAACCAGTTCTCAGTGAGCAGCTAACCTGGAGGAGAATGGATAGAGCTTGTTCTGTATGTGGGAAAGAGATTTGAAAAAAGTTAAATATGCACTAAAAGCTCCACAGGTGGCATGGGAAGTCAAAATGTTTTGTTTTAAAATAAGAAAATGAACAGAATGAAATTCGGGAACGCAGCCCAGAATGTAACTTCCTGCATCGGCAAGATGAAAACATTTAATTGCAGATGTTTAGATTATGAGAACAAATTCAGGAAAAAAAAAAATCAGACCTGCATTCTAGCCCCAAAAGTGAGGGAGAGAAAACATGCTAACTTTCATGTCAAAGCTATGTGTATTAGTTCCAATTACAGAAGGAGAGACTCCTGTTAGCTTTATCTGAATGTTCACTTGACTTTGTGTAACAGATTATTTCATATTTTAAGACGTGTTTTTCTTAAGAAGTGACTTTTACAGCTTTTTCATTCAGTTGACCTGAACTTCATATTCTCTTTTTTCATATTTAGGGTATTTGTCTAGAAGCTTACCAGGTGTGCATATGCAACAAGAGCAGGTGAAACTCCAACAAAAGCCTTTTATCTGGGGAAGCTATTTATTACCAGAGTGTTGAAAATATACTGTAGCTAGGCTTAAAATAAGGACTGGATAAATAAGTCACAGCAAACAACTTATTCAACACACATATTACCATTGTTCCTACTCATGAATTGTGCAGGAACAGCTTGCAAAGCTCTCTAACTTAGTGCCTGAAGCTGCAAAAATAAGTGACTAATTTTACTTAAGCAAGTAGAGGGATATTGAGGGGAAATCTCATAGCAGTCAAAAGAATTTCCTCACAAGGGGAAGTGCAGGGGCA
The DNA here is from genome assembly GCA_013397845.1 of Melanocharis versteri. Classification (NCBI taxonomy): domain Eukaryota; kingdom Metazoa; phylum Chordata; class Aves; order Passeriformes; family Melanocharitidae; genus Melanocharis; species Melanocharis versteri. Next base: position 698,146 of record VZTG01001346.1, on the reverse strand, counting down.
GGCACTGATGTCTTCACTCTGGTGATCAGCAACAGGACCTGCAGGAATGACGTGAAGCTGTGTCAGGGGAGGCTTATGTTGCATATTAGAAAGAAGTTCTTCCACACAGAGGGTGGCTGGGCGCTGGAACAGGCTCCCTGGGAAAGTGGTCAAAGCACCAAGCCTGAGAGTTCAAGAAGTGAGTGGACAATGCTCTCAGGCACATGGTGGGGCTCTTAGGGATGGTGCTGTACAGGGTCAGGAGTTGGACTTAGATGGTCTTTGTGGGTGCCTTCCAGCTGAGGATAGCCTATGATTCTATGATTCTATGAATTTTACTCAGGCAAATCTCATCACTGATATATGCAGCAGCGCTGTACAACAACTTACAAGAACTTCATATTTTGCTATTAGTAGCACAAATGAACTTAAAACATGAATGCTTGAGGGGAGTATGTCCAAATATATTTTTCTCAAACCTAATTTTCCTTGTGACTGTCTGTCAAAGAACAATCCTTACACTTGTGAGGGCAGTCCTCAGAGTTTCCTCAGCTATCTAATTTAAAACTGTTGTCACACATGCTCAGGTAGATGTATCATGTAGATATATATATATATCAAGTAGATGTCTCATGTAGATACTATGTTCCTTCTGCTGGATGTAAGGATGGAGAAAGAGAAATAGTGAAAGTAGGTCAGAGGATGAAATATTCATAAAGGCACTGATTTCACATTGGCCATCTATGACTTGGTACATGATTTACAACCTGACCTAAGAACTAAAGCATACCCCTGATCTGGTAATATAGGAACAGTGCTCCAGTATAATATTATTTAATCCCTTCATAAGCTCTGTAAGAAAAAACGATCAACAAATTACAGCTGTTTTCTGTAAGATGTTCAGGGATGTCCATGTAAGGACTGTTTGTTGGACAGTGGAGTGTTTTGGTTTTTTTTTTTTTTAATCTGAAGTTTCATTCAAGTTTCAGTTACACTTTGCAGTTCACCCCTGTATTAGATTTGGCTTCAAAGGTAGGCTCCAAGAAGATTTAAGCCTTATATACAAAAGACTAAATCCCTTAGTTGAGCATACAGGGCCACTTCCAGGTCATTTTTTATACTTCTGTTCAGTCTGATTGTACAGACTAAAATCCTGTCCTGAAGGTAGACATTTGCAAACTTGCTTGAGAAATTGGACGTGTACTGAGTCACCTTTAAAACAAAAGATTTACTGCTGATCAAAGCAGTTATATATGAAGTAGGAAGTCCTCCCTGGGGTTTGTAGATTCAAACCGTGTTTCCTAACTATCCTTATCTCCATGGATATGCTCACTCTTTTGCGGTCCTTCTCAGTAGATCCATGAAACCTGAGTGTGTTCCAGCACAACGATTCAGAGGAACATCAGTGTCAAGAATAGCCTATAACCCAGTAGCTTGGGGAACTAGAAATATGGAACATTTTTGACCCTAGTGAGGTATCTGTACATTATAGAAACTGTATTCTCATGAGGGCCGTCCAGTGGCAGTTTGCCTTTGTGTTTACTGAAATGTTGGGTCATGTCTGTTTCAAAAGCACATACAAGTTGTTTAAAGGGAAATCCTATGATTCAAATACTAAATCAATAATTGAAAAGAACATTTTCTATATTATTACCCACTAGTGGGGCATTTCTGATGTTTTTCAGACCATGGAACGTATCAGCAAATAGCACAAAAATAGTCAGTGGAATTAAATGCAGAGTAAGATAAAAGCTTTGTTTTCTCAGGACTGTAAGCTTTTCAGTTTCAGGAATCGATAGACAATGTTTTGGTTTTGTTTAATGTTTGGCTATATGGAGAAGGTTAGAGCAATTCACCTAAAGGACCCTCTGACCTTAGTTTCAGTAGCACTTTAATATTTAAATGACATTAAAACTCACACTAAATGGGAATTCTGATATGAATGATGGAAAATTGTATGTTTGTACCATCAGCCAACTGTCTGCTTGTTATTCTAATTGCTACAAAATGGAAGATTTTATTTCCAAAGAGGAAAGATTGAAGCTTGTTTTGTCAAGTGCTTTATTTTCTTTTTAGGAGTGTGTTAACTTGTCTTTTGAAAACAGAACAGTATATTTTACTTCAAGTTGAAAAAACAGAATGCTTGTGTAATGGTTGTCTTGGAAAGAAATCTCTCAGTCCCCAGTGGAATGGTGAAATGCTGGAAAGAGACTACTGGTTAGTCATAAGTATTGTTTTGCCTAAGATCACCATGTTCATAAGTATCCAATTTATATATATTATTCAAAGTTTATGCATTGTCAGTAATAAAAAAAAAAAAGCTTAAATGCAGCATACAACAAGTTGAAGAACATATTTGTGTCTTTTCCTTTAAAAAATAAATTGGTTTTGCTGATTGATCTAAGGTTGTCTATGGGAAAAATATGGCTATTACCATATGTATAGTTTTGTTCCTTCAGATTCAGTTGAAAAAATACTTCCCTCACTTTATACAGAGAATTATCCTTTTTAATAGTCAATCTATAAAGAGTATGTACTCTTCTATTACTTATTAAATATGTATGGCTGTGAAGCCTATTTGGACTATGTGTTTGTTCCAAGCAATTAAAAAATATGTTATAAAAGAAACAACAAAAGTTAAAGTTTTACAAAAACCTTGGCATCTTATCCCGAATGGGATTACATTATTTTTTCTTTTCTTTAGTAAGCATCACAGCTAAAGGGCCAAGTGTCACTTTAACAAGCAGTTCCTAATATTTGTTATTTGTTTAGAAGACACATTAAATTACTATTTCTTTCTAGTGTGAAAACTGTCTTATTGCTACTTTCTTCGTAATACACCAGAAGACTGTAAAAGATGAATATAAGTCAGATGTAGTTAACTCATACAGTTAATTATCCCTTTAAATAAACAATCTACACCTTATTGAGGTTTCTGAGGATGAGAAGAAAAGTGTTTTGTTTTGTATTTTTTTTTCTGAAAAGGATCAGGTTAGCATCAGGTCAGGTCAGTAACTTGAGATGTGCAGTCATCAACTAGTTTGACCTGACTGGCAAGAATTTTCTTTGCTCTGGAAAAGCTTAATCAAAAACCCAGAAGTATGCAACCAATGATAGCATAAAGCTCAGTTGTAGTGTAGGAGGGAAGTGGGAAATTCACTTGTACTCAGGTGGGACAATTAGGGATAGCTGCCAGGGTTTGGGGCTAGGAAGAGAAGTATGGAGAATGAAGGATTTTGAGAAATAGAAATGTAATGCTTCTGAGGAAATCAATCCTCCATTGCTGTGGGAACTGGAAGTTAAGTCAGAACTGGGTGAACCTCTAAACAGCTGCAAAAATTTACTAATATTTGGTTAAGGAACTTACCCAAATGTCCCACGGTAAGTAGAGAGAAAAAATCACATGTATTTGTGAGTGCAAAGTGGGGAACACTACTGTCATACTTTCACATTCAAAGAAAGGTGACATGTAGAAAAGGACCCATGCTATGCACAGAGGCTCTCAAATTACACTAATATGTTTTAGATTATACTCCATCACATTTAAAGCTTCTTAATGTACAGGGTGATATATCTTGGATTGTTGCTGCCAATATTTGAAAGATGTTTTCTCAATTGCAACATATTTCTGGTTATAGAAACCACATTAATTGTTTAAACAATTTTGAGAAACGTTCCCTAGGCATCAACAGTCAAGCACCTGCACTGATATGTTGTTAGAGGCGTTTCCAACAGCTTCTGAGCCCCTTCAGTGGGGACACTCCCACACCACACTCCCACACAATTCCGGAACATTTTCAGAGTATCTGTAGTAAGGTTGAAAAATAAGAGGAAAAGCAAAGAAAATTTTACAATATGGACATGGGCCTTACCAGTGTGCCACAAAAAAGTTCCAAAGAGATTTAGTTAACTGCAATATAGGACATAACAAAACTAGTATTGAAGGGATAAAGGACTGGTCTTCTAAAAAGGAAGGACTTGGGGAGAAATTACATGTTTTAAGCTGAAATAGTAATACAAAAAAACCCCTAATAAATGAGCTTTTGTCAAGTAGTGAAATAGTGCATGCATCTGAACGCTAAACAGTCTTCGTGGCTGCTTTAAAGCTTCTCCTTGTATAGGAATGCCAGTCCCTGTTTTGGAGACTTCTTGGTTTGTTTTTGGTTGGTTGGTTGGTTGGTTGGTTTGGTTTGAGGGTTTTTTGGTTGGTTTGGTTTTTTTGGTTTTTTTTTTTTTTTTTTGGTTGTTGTTGTTTTGTTTTGTTTTAGTTTAGTTTAGTTTAGTTTTGTTTTAATTTAGTATTGATTAATAGAAAATGTCTAGACTGGTCTAGGACTCTGACCAAGAGATCTTTGCTCATCTTTGTTCCCTTACGGCTGAGTGTGGAAGCAAACCTAGCAATCTACTGACTTCCCAATACAGATTATTTTGTTAGTCCCATGAATTTTGCTCAATTTGACATTGCAGTAGCAACATCTCAGGAAAAAGAATAGGGAAATTAATATTCTCTTGGGGAATATAACCTGACAGTTAGAGAGAGCGATATCATTGAATTTGAAATATTTGAAATGGTGAAAATGAGTGAACTGAGTTCTTTCTTTTTCTGGAAGACTGTTATAGCCATGCAAGTCACCAAATGCAATTGATTTAGTCTCTGGGAAGAGAAGAGAGTGTAAAGAAATGCAGGTTCAGCATAGCAGAGGTCCTCATTAAGGCTGTGTGCATCAAACCAAACTGAATTCATTACTGCATCACCACTAATTCTGTGTGCTCTAGAAAGCTCCTGTTCATGCAAGCCTTCACTGTAAGACTGCTTATTTATGCTGGATTGCTGGCTTTTAAACCTCTTAATTTTGCAGTGTGCCTGATGAACTCAGGAAATGAAGTGTTGATGACATCTTGACTTGCAGGTCCCAGTTTTGCAAAGAGATGTATTATCACAAAGAACACTAGCACCCAAATTTAGGGTGTCAAAATACCCACCTGTGCTGTTAGGCACTCAGGTGGAATTCAGAGCAAAACACTGCTTGATGCCAGCACCTCCAACATTCATAAGGGTGTCTTAGCAGTCTTGGTGGAGTTATGTGCAGTTTCAGCCACACCTGGCATTAGCGTAGGGCAAACATGTCTGAAACTTATGCCCTGCAGGGCTCAGGTATTTCAGCCCTGCCATCCTTCCTTCCATGGCACACAACTCCAGTCACGTTTTCCAAGTAATTGGAGCTCTGCTGTTAAGGCATGCTCGGTGGTAGTGCTGCCACCAGCTGTATATTTCAGCCAGCGCAGGGGGGGCTGTGCTTTGTGAACTGCCCAAGAGCAGCCGGCTGCCAAACTTGGATACATCTCCAATTGCTGACCAAAAGGCTACAAGAGGTAATGAGGCAATCACAACACAACTTTTCTGACAGCTTTACAACAATATAGCTCCACTGGGAGGGCACCAGAATGACCAAAATCCGTTGTCTCCCACCTATGAATTAATTTGTGGGAGAACTGTGTTGTAAATTTTGCCTGTGGTGTATCATACTACAAGAAAGACCAAACAAATCATTCAACTGACATTGTATTTTGCATCTGATGCTGACCAGAAGTGAACTTAGGGCAAAGTGCAAGAATAAATCAGGGATATTTGCTGTGTATTTTGTCTAAGCATCCAAGCATTTCTGACTCAGGGACTTACCGATTCAGAAGTGATTCTTAAATATTTAGTAACCTTCAACGACTTGTAGCTTAGAGCATCAAGAAGATCCACTTAATCCTCGCACAATCAAAGAGTCTGGTTGATATGTATATTTAAAGTGGCTATCCAGAAATCTGTAGCTGTCCCTCCAACCCTAAGTGCCCTCATCAGCAGTGCAGGTTAAAATACATACCTGGACAGCCATCAAGGAGGACACACTCAACATTTCTTGTTGAATGTGTTCTGTCCAGGACCAACAGCCTGCTATTTTTATGAAAGGAGAACAATAAAAAAAGTTATATCTGGCTGCAGCACAACACACTATGGTGACTGCTCTGTACATTTTTCCCCTCTTTCATTCAAATGCTGTGTGATGCAAAATGACTATACAATAGACAGAGTATTAAATATCAGATTTTTTTGGTAGGGGTTCTAAGTACAAGGCAAAAGCCTTCTCAGGTCTTGCTTTTTAAATAAATTAGCCTCAGAAAGCAGATGCATTTTGCAAGGCAACTTCCTATAGATTTGTGTTGGATTTGTTCTGGCAATTTCTCATTTAGACTGACAGCTTGCAGGACATTTAGGAAGAGGAGCACCTACAATCTGGATCTTGATTAGCCTGTGACAGGAACAACAGGCTGACACAAAAGGGTAGAAACAAGGCTGGAGAGAACTGTGAAACTCTAAAATCAAAGTGTGGTGCTTTGCAACATATCTCTCTAGAAAGCTCACAAGATGTAGTGCAGAAGGAATGACAGTGGAAACTAATAGCAGTTAGCCAATGTCCTGCCTTAGGTACCTGAGTCAATTTGTTTCGATAAAACTTGAGATATTTGATCTGAAACTCAGGGCAAGACACAGAATAAGGGGCGTTAAAGAGAATGGCAGAATAATGCTGGGAGATCCCAAAATTTTAGATGTCATCAATGAGTGTCATCAGCTTCAAAGTTTAGCTAATTACAGTTTTTGTTGTTGTTGTTGTTTGTTTATTTGTTTTTTGTGGTTTATATTCAGCATCCAAACACACAGTCCTTATCTAATTTTTCTTTAAACTTTAGTAAAACCTTGACTGAGGTTTTAAAAAAGACCAGGCACTGGAACATAATGTGAGATCCTGGCACTCTGAATGCTGCCTGCAATATTGCCGGTGCTTTTATCAGGGTCTTGATTTCTGCCTTTGGTACAAGGATGTTTGCATTTGGTGATTCCTCTACTTGTGTTCTTATTTAGTATGGGCTTATTTGTTTTCATTTGCATCCCAACATGATTTTTGTCTTTCTGTTCGAATGCCAATTTTAGATAGATATTCATGTGGGGGGAAAAAAAATCACTGACATATGGAGAATATTTGGGGTATTGGCACAATTATTTGTCCTCAAAAGGTTTGGTATTCCCTTGATTATGTTTCAGATATCACACTGTTTTGAGAAAGTCATCTGAGGCTTGCAGACAAAATACTTTCAGACTAGAAACTCTGTCTATTTTAAATGAAATATATTTCTCTCTTTTATTCTCCTAATAAAACCTCAATTTTCAAAAGTTTTTTTTTAAAAATAATTCTTTGTGTTCAAATCTGACTTTCTCTACATGTCAAATAAATCAGACATTTTTTTCTGAAATGCCTGGATTGTGTGCCCTGACATGCTTATAAAATAAATTCAGGAACAGCAGAACCCCACTGCAGAAATAATTACTTCATGCACAACGTCCACAGCTTGTTTCCACTGTTTAAACTCAGACACATTGTTCTTATTTCCACTCCTCACAAGACATTTGTTCTTTTCACTGTTCCATACTTTGAGTGGATGAGGTTCATCTGGTTTGTTGATATTATAAAATATGGAATTCTTGTATTAATGGTTATAAAATCATATGGGAATACTTTACACCATGTCTTTGTCATGATGCAGTATTAACTGGTATCATATAGAATGAGTTAACATGATATTAAATTACTCCTTTTTATGTCATTCACATTTTTTCTCTCTAAAGACTTTTTGTATTATGTTATATTTATGAAGTGAGCAAATGTGATACTGAAAAAAAACTCTCAAAGCAGTTTGGACCCTAATTTAGCAATATTTAAATCAACATATTAAGTCTGAGACTCCTGAAAAGCCACCCCTCTATAACTGATATTTTAAAATACTGTAATATATTGTTGGTACAAGTGTCCAACCACAAAACCACCACTAAATCAGTTCATATTGTTAACGCCTCTTTTGCTGTTATGAAGGAATGCAAGGTAGAGGTAGTCATATTTTCTTTTATGGCAGAAAAGATGGGGAGAGTTTGACATGGTTCTCAAACCCAGGTCAGAAGAGCACTTGAGTTGAAGTTGGATCCATATCTTACAAAGTCTTAAAAGCCTGACTAAATGAGAAAAGGCAAACTTTTTTTTTTTTTCCCTGAGCTGTAGCAGCTGCCAAGGAGATATCAAATATCAGATCAGTAGGACAAAATTCAGATGCTTTGTGTATTATTCCAACACGTTAAGAATTATTATCAGAGAATCATGGAAGGTTTGAGTTGGAAAGGACCTCAAAATCATCTAGTTCCAATCCCCCTGCCATGGGCAGAGATACCACCCACTAGATCAAGTTGCCCAGGGCTCCATCCAGCCGAGCCGTGTACCCACTGTAGTCATTGCATATTAAAAGAGGCAGATTAAAAGCAGCTATGCAACTTAGCATTGTAGATAGGACTTAGGTACAATACAGGACCATTTCAGACTTCTGATCTTGACAATCTGTTTTAACTTAAGAGGTATAAAATATGTGAACAGTCAGTAGAGAAAGCCCCAGAAATCCTGGTCTTTCCTCCTGGGTAATGCTTTGATGATCCATAAAACTGGGTTCATTTTCATGCACATTCCATCTGTATTTTAGGCCTAAAAATAGTTAAAAATGCAACCTATGGCCACTCTGGAGGAATTAGGTGTGAGTTAGATGTTTTGTTAGCCACTCTGTAATAGGTGTAAATGAACATACTCTGTTGTGGTGATGAGTAAGTCCTAGTGCTAATAACATAAGTGGCAAACCTCATGCTGTGGACCGGTGTCACGCAAGCTTCTTGATTTCTTGTTTTACTACATTTTATTAATCTGCTGTCCTCTTCTTCCTTTCAAAATCTTATAACAGTCTGTAGATGAAGAGGGTCTTGGTGTTATAATAGGTATAAAATACATAGCAGGAAACAATGGGGGAAAAAAAATAGGCATTCCTAAATGGCTGTGCAGCTTATTTGGCATATGCTCAGTGCCTTGACTCAATAGGTTGTTTCTACTGTGTTTTTGGAGGTGCCAACATCGCTGATAATTATCCATTTGCCACAGATTGATTGGACAGAGTCATCACCAAGGAGAATTATACCCGACGTACCTGGTCTTACCAAATCTACACCTGCCAAGGTGATTTTCACCTTCCAGAAATATTAATTATCCATCTGCCTAAATCATTGGTGTCAGCACTACCACTACAGTCATTAGCACTGCCATGGATTGTGTCCGTGATATTTTCTTTTTAAAATGTTTTATTTAGAAACAGTTTCAGTTTTCCTAGAACTCATTTTTTTTTAATGATCCTTCTCTAATGTCAATAAACATGACATCAGAAAATCTGAAGTATCATGTACCGGTATTTCAGTTTCACATAGTGACTCAAGAATAGCCCTGGTCAAGATATTCTACCAGAACATCAAGAAAGTAGGGAAGGCAGGAAGAAGACCTTTGTGGATTTCTGCCTCGAGCTTAAGAGGTTCTTCAGAGATTTCAACAGCCTCTGTATTTCTGTAGTGTAAAAAATGTAATTGCTAGGGAAATGGGAAAAGGATAGGGCACAATTTAATTCTGCCTTGGATTTAATTTAAATTTTATGTGGTTCTTGTTGCTGCTATGCTATGGCTGAACTACAGCTCACTGTCTACTGTTGTATGCGTATCATATCCTAACATGATTGGTATAGCTGATTCTGGCTTTTCTAGAAATCCTCTGGAGGAGAGAGGATTGTCTCTCTGAAGTGAAAGCTGGATTATTTCTGACAGAGGAGGATAAAGCCTAAAGGCTTGCTTCTCTGTCACTAATGAGTTGAGAAAAGTCATTTATCCCATGTTTGTCCCATCTTCCCTACTTGGAACATTCACATAAAATATTTCTTATCCACTGAGTTTGTTGTATGAAAGTAATTTTACAAATTAAAGCAACATGTATCTGAAAAGAGTTGTTGAAAATCCACATGGAAATAGTATCCATTTTCATTATTGAACACGAATTCCTTTCCTTATGGGTTGACAATATCCCTATGACAATATCCCTATGATGCAAGGCAATTTCTGATGTCTTCAGTCAGTGGTTAGAGACTTTACAGAGAAGAAGCTCCCTCCAGCTCTTGTGGAACTTGCAGTTAAAATATAACCCAGGGACCCAGGAAGTAGTCAAAATAATGAAAAATTACCATATGGAGCCTTTTACTAGAAAGCTGAGGAATGTACCTTTTGCATATTACCATTTCTCAGCACTTGATGTGCTGAGGGAAGACTTTGTGCACAGCTTTGCCTCCTCGTTGCAGCCATATCTATTTCTAACACACTAAACAATCTGCTTTTCTAAAAGTTTCTTTTTGCTTCACTTCTGCTGTGTCTTTTTTAAAAATAATTCTAGTTCTCTCTGCCAGTTCCCATGTATCTTTCTCACTGTGAGCTGCTTCCATTACCACTCCCTTTTCCCTGAGGCTCTGGCATACGATGCCAATTTTTATGTTAACAGCCCAGATGCCCAGCTGACTGTGGAAAGCAGAGACCAACAGGTCAACCTACAGATCAACCAAATCTTCTCCTGAAATGTTTATGTGTCAAATCTGAGCTAACTGAAGGAGTACCTTATACAGTAAATGGGAAGATACAGATCTTTTCAGAGGTTGATTTGTCTTCTTCCACTGAGGTAGCCGAAAGAGCTGTCTCAGATTAGATATGAGATAAACAAGAAAAGTAATACCATTCTATGTCCAATGCTTCTTTCCATCTGTGCAAGAAATGATTGTTTGCTTTCTCCTTCCTTTGTCAGAGAACTGGGCCTTTCAATAAGCAGAGGAGTAAAGAGTAATTGCTGTAGGGCTACACTTTTTTTTATGGAAGTAGTCTAAGTTCAGGACATTTTCAGTATTTCCTTTTATTTAACCAAAAATTAATGTTTTTTCTTTTTTATTTCTTCTTGGTTTTTTCTTTTCCCTTTTCTTCTTTTTTCTTAAACAAAAGCTGAAATTTACTGTGTGCTTCTGTTAATTAGTTACTTGCATATTGCTCCTAACAAACTCCTTCTGGCCCTTCAGTTCCGTTAGACTGACTGCTGGACTACATGCAGCTGATGCTTTCAGATGTATTTTTTCCCTTCTGCAGTTCTAGCAGATATGGCAGGATCACCTGGATGTACAGGGTGAGATTCTGACCTGTGAAGGTTCATTCACGGTTCACTTAGCCCAACATAAATCAACTTCATTCAATAAACCTTCAAACAATTTAGGGAATCCAAAAATAGACAAGATTTGGTGATTACTAGTACATAAAAGTTTGTTTCCATTTATGTCAGTCAAAATTCAATTTCATTTCATTCATCTTAATCCTCACTTTTACAACTGAGACACAGTGAGGTAAGTCTGTTCAGCTGCTGGTTTTTTCTTCTTATTTTTAATGAAAGATTGCAGTGTGGTTCTTCAGAGTGAGGATATTAATTGCTACTGCTATGGATCAAGTGCAAGCTCTGGCAGTGTTTTTGCCATCTTACGAAGTCATGAGTATGTAGTGACTCCAGGTGTCACTCGAGGTGTCACTCCAGGTGCATAAGAGAACAGTCTCTAGCTTCCAAAGCAAACTACTTTTATAAATCAACCACTTTTGGTTTCCCCTCCCCTTCCCCATGAGAATTCTTCCTTATTTAGCCCACACACCATGTTCTCAAAGGGGGTGAATATATATTGACATATGGTATTATGAAATCATTATTCTAAACAAATTTTGTGATTTGAAGCCCAGCAATGAGAATTCTTACTGGGTCTGCCTTGGATGTGCAGTAAGAGTAGAAAAGTTTACATAATCATTACACATGCCTGAAAACAATGCTTGTACATTTTGCATAGACAAGTTTTAAAGATACGTATGCACTTACATATGCTTTAACATATGTCTATTGATCAAGCTAAAAGGATATTTAAAATCAAAACTACACTTCTAGGATTACTTCATTTAATAAAAAGTAGAAATTGTCAAACTAATTGCCTTGCTTAAATGTATATTTAGAAGTATATATTCCTCCTTTTTCTTGAAAAGTGGTTCCACTAGATACGCTTAAGAAATACTCCATTGTGGATTTCTGCTGCCTATGTTTTCCTCTATGATTCAATGACATAAATAAAGTTTGTAATAGGTACTGGAAGATTACATTTACAGTTACTTATTAAGGAAAATTACTAGGGGCAGTAAGAAACTTTGACATACCTTGTAAAGGCTCCGTTTAAATTGAAAGCCGTTTGAATCTATCCAGCATCAAATGATTCAGATGCTATTAAGAGAATAAAAGGTATTCTTAATCCATGTTCAGTCTAACAATAGATTTTTCAGCAATTTATTGCTGGTATTTGCACATCTGTGAAGTCTTATCTTTTGTCTTAAAAATATTTCATAGCTATGGAACATTGCAAATTCTTAGGTTTGTTTGGTTTGTTTGGTTGGTTGGTTGGTTGGTTGGTGTTTTTTTTTTTTTTTTTTTTTGTATGTAAAACTGATATATAAGAGCATTGCAACACCTCAGATGCTGCTCCCACAGTGCAACCTATGTGGGTTTATGGGGTTATGAACCACAGGATTCGATCCTGAAAGGTTTTTTTTTTTCCATCTGATTTCATGACAGTGACTTACCTCCATTTAAAATACAAGTATTTTACATGCCTCCCTATTCTGCATCTTTACCTGCCATTTTGGACAAGTAATTTCCACCCCGTGGTTTTTGTTCCCATATGGTATTGTAAAACAATTGTAAGAAAACAGATGTCTGAGATTTCAAACAGCAATTAACTTCTATACTTTACTGACATATATTTCTCATTGTGATAGTGAGAGTTTATTCGTATTGTTGCCAACCTCCGAACATTGGTATAATGAAAGCAGTGAAACATCAATCAGTGAAAGGTATGAAAGAAGTGCAAGAAAAAAAAAGAGAATGGAATGCAAATCTGTCACAAGAGTGAATTTAAGAGAAATATATTAATTGACTTAAATGGAAAGAGGTTTCATCAATTTTGTTTTAAGTTTATATGCCATCCAAAGAGTTTAGGTTGGACTGATGGTTGAGATAGTTTCTAGATAGCTGGGGGCAAGTGAGTGTCCTGTGTGTGACTCTCTCCAGCATATGCATATGCAGACCTGATTATCTGTGGCTGAGAGGTGTGGCACTGCATTCAAAGCGGCTCCAACGAAAGGGATATTTCTGCCTGCCCCTTAATGCTGTTGCCCTCTCTCTGTCAAATGAGGCTGCAGTGTATTTATATTCTTGTATGGCAACGCATAAAACATATGGCTTATACCACATAGCTTTTGTCTACATGCAAGGCTAATCGGTTAGGTTTCCTTTAATTAAATGCAGTGTAATAAGTCCTTCTGAAGCACAAATAATTTCATCCTTGTATACATCTCTAAGCAGGTCAAATGATCAGTACATTAGAGACTTCTGTTTCTCTCCAGTGACTATGACAGGTACTAAGATAATTTGCTTAAATTCATGAATAGTCAGCGTGGATCTGTAGAATTTGAGTACTACAAGTCCTTAAGACTTTTGCATTATAAACAATGTATCATTGATAGGTTCAGGGTCACATATTTAGAAACAACAGTGGAGATAGCCAAAATATTCTGGGTGATTTAGATTTTTAAAAATCCAGTTCCTGGATGAGGAGCATAAAATCCACATAGTACAACAGAAAAATACAAGGAGAAAGAAATATGGAGATGAATATATAAATTAAAGTAGTAATGAGGTGTGATAACCTTGGATTTATGCATTCATTTCAATTGGTTGTGGGCTGCATTTTTTGTTACCTGACAGCTTCAGTTTGGTAGCTACTGCCTTTTGGTAGTCTTTTGCACAGAGAAGAGAGGTCAGAGAAAATAAGTCACTTAGCCTTTCAGAAATAGCTTTTGTTAGGTGAGAAAGCAGTTATAGCTTTGTGACTTTCTGAAATGCAGTTCCACCAAACAATGCAGGGTGTATGCTTTTCTGTTACTTTTTTTTCACAGTCTGCCTCCATTTGTTTGTCATGACATGCTTCTCAGCAGGGGTTTTCCACCTTATCTCTTCACTGACATTTTTGTTTTCTTTCTCTCCACCTTCATTCCCACACAAAGTAGTATCTCAGTTGTATCTTGATGTGAGCACGGGAAAAAAGATACAGCTTTCCTTCCAGCACCTCAGTAGAGCGGTCAGTGACTACTGAGTAGAAGCCATTCATAGCTGTGAGCCTTTTCACAATCTAGACACTCCTTTTTAAGAAGCTGGGGTTTGGAGTTTTTTGGGTTTTGTTTTTTTGGGGGGGTTTATTTTTGTTTTTCTGAGAGGTAGAATGTGTTCAATATGACAGCTATCATGGCCACCATCTAGTTCTAGAAAATGACTACTACAGAATTTTAAACATCTATAACTGAAGGGAAAAATTGTAGCTTTATGATTTAGCTGTATACACTTCTCTCAGGTAGATCATGTACCCCCTTGATATTATTGTGAATTTAGTTACCGTGAGCTAAAATCTTTTCCTGAAATTAGCATATTATGGACAGTCGTAAAGAGAAGATTTTAGGAGAAATGTAATATTTTTTAATAGATCGACTGATAGTGTTCGAGAACACAAAAAAACTTTGGGCGTACAGAAACCTTCATCTGTAAGATTCCCATAGCTGCCCTAACACCATTACCACACAGTCAAATTCCTCAAAAATATGAATTTAAATTCCTGAAATTAATAAGTCTGATGAATTATTTGTAACAGTGTACATAATATTAGCTAGATATTCAGCAATAATCATATAACTGGACAGATTGCATGTTCCAGTTAATTGCAATTGGTTTTGAGCATGCATATTTCAAAAGCAAACATTACTTGTACACTTCCAGATTTTTCTGCTAATGAAGCAATAACATTTTAGCAAGAATGGATAATGAATTTTTAGTACAGAAGTACACAGCAGCAGCATTTGAACTGAAGAATCACTCTCTCTGTTCTACTTGAACCATTGCTTCATTTGCTTTAGTAGAAAGAAATATCACAATTACCTACTAATTATGTTAATGCTATAGGAGAGAAAATGTAATTTCAGCCCACCTAGAGAATTATCTGTCTTATTCTACCTACTTTTACTACCTAGTTAAAGGATTCTGAACTCTCAAAGTCCAAAACTATTCTGCTAATAGTGTAATAGAAGACAAACCAACCAATCAACCAACCAACCAACCACAATCCCCCCCAAAAATAACAACAAAACCAAAAAACAAAAACCCCCAAAAATAAAATAAAATAAACAACAACAACAAGAACCCAGCAATATAATTCGAGTGTAATTCTTTGGAAACTCAATATTTCCTTGTGTGCCATCTGGGAAATAAATAACTGAGATTTTCAGTGGTGATTAATTAATGATGAGAGATCATGGAAGCAAAGAGAAAAGTGGTCACTGGAAAACAAATCAAATTTTACTCTTGTGATAAATTATTGTGATAGTCTGCGTGCATGTTCCCTACTTCCTCAATTGGAAAACCTCATAGCTTTGTTTTGTTGATTCTGCTGTTCCTAATAACAGTAACTGGTAACCACAAAGGTGTGCATGTGAGAAGGTGGAAATCGCATGTCACAGACTGGACTCTTACGGCATATGTACAGTCAGGGCTGACAAGCAAGGAGACACAGACACTGAACCACAAGCTATTTCCTACGTGCAGAAACCCTCTTGAGCAAGGTAAGAAAAAGTTTTAATTTTGTCCACTGTAGCACCTTTAAATTTTGCTGATGTGATAGAGCAGCTTGGGGAAAATAGGGTCTCCTTCCTCTAATACGCTGTGGAGAAAACCTTACCGGCAACTGTCTGCAAGATAGATTTTAAGTAGACTATCTATTTTTACTCTGCAGTGATTATAAACAATAAGGCCAGATAATTACTTCTGCATGGTAGATGTCTGGATAGAAGCCCAATGTCTGGTGAAATTAATCCCACTATCTGTGCTTTTACCCTTGCCGCACCCTTTTCAAGTTTATGGCAGAGAGAAATATCAACAGTTGCAGAATCTACAGCTCCAATCAAGAATTTTCTGAGTTTCACAGAGCTTTCAGTTTCCTACACCTCCCTCCCCAGACAGTGGAGAAATGTTAGAAGCAGTAGGTAGGAAGAAATGTATTGGCAGCTTGTAGGAGTGTGAGATGAGTATGTGATGAAGGGGTGTGGCAGCAGTGTAATGGCAGAAAACCTGAAAAGTGGGAGTCCTTGTGAAAAGAAAGAGGTGAACGAAAACTAGAGCAGGGAAATGCATGCTATATTTAGAATGGTAGCTGAAAAAATATGGGGTGAAAGTGTAATAAGAGGTATTGTGGAGACGTGAGTCATTGTAGGAGGAGGTGAGTTGAAGAGGAAGGCTTACAGAAAAGAGTTGGAGGGAAATTTTAAAAGGCAAGGAGGAGTTAGCTAGCATATAGACTAGCTTTCATATGAGAAATGGGTAAACAAACTCGTAGTTATCAAGCCCAGAAAATAACTGATTTAGCGAAGATACAAAATAAGTCTACAAAATGCTGAGTATTAAGAAGGTAGGTTATTTCTCTCACTCTTTCAAAAAAAGAAGAATTAACTTTTGATGAAGTTAGCAGTATCTGAACTCAAAAAGAAGAAAAAACAGAAGACTTGTGAAACTTTTTGTCTGATGATGTCCTTGAAAGTAAAAGCTATATAGACTTGAGATGAAAAAAGTCTGAGGAAGATAATGTCATTTAAAGTTACTAATTATGTAGAAAGCAGAGGCAGTTCAGCAAATCCACTGAACTGAAAATGTTTGGACGCTGAGAGAATTCTGGAAGTATCATGTACGCTTGTTTTGTTCATATTTCACCTTAGGTATTTGCTTACAGCTATCGCTAAAGAAAGCATACTAAGTTAGATCATCCTTAGCCTGACACAGAATGGTTGCATTTGTTTTCTAAGTAGGGATGAGAAAGAGAAAAAAGGAGAGTGCTATTATAATTCAGAAAGTATCATGGAGGCAGTGTTTAGGAAATACCTTTTTCTCAGAACATACGTTTAAAAAATATATGCTCAGGAATTATTATTATTTTAAAGCAAGTCTTCCTAAGTACATCTGTCTATAGACGAAATTTCCAAGTCAATTTCTAGCAGCCTCTAAGTAATGGTACAATCTCTTTGCGATACCTTGTTTTGATCCCTATATATGTTAAAAAAAAAACCCAACCCAAACCAAACCAAACCAACAAAACAAACAAACAAAAACACCACTAAAAAAACCCCCAAACCCCTCTTCTTAATAATATTCTATTTCATTTAACCTAAATGGAAAAGATTTATCTGAAATCTGTATTGATGTCAGGGAAATTAGACTTGTGCCAGTTAACTCAAGAGCCTGTTGTACAATGGCTTATCTCAGACAAAGCCTTCTAAAACCACCACGTCATAAAAAGGCCAAAGGCCATGCCACTCTTTTGTATGGCCTTCCATCAAACTGTGTTTATGGACACCCAAAAGCTGAGCTCCTGGAGAACACAGTAGGGGTCTTAGCACTGTGTGGCGCCTGTCAGTGCAATGAGAGACACATCAAACATCTGCTTCCTTTCATTTATTGATACTGATAGGTGCATTTTAAATGATTTTGTACTCAGAAAAAGTGATGAATAGCTTAAGTGTGATATGCACACAATAGAAGTATCGTGCTCAGGTAGCCATGCAAATAGCTGTACAGGAAGCAGCTTAATCTTCTGTACTGATGCGTGAAAGGATGGTGACATCCATCAAATAAGGTATAATTGTCTTTCTCTAATATATGTGAGTATTACAATTATCTTAATATAATGGATCCAGAAATATCTTAAATCTGCCAGATTAATAAACAAACAAGCTCAGCATAGTGGCCAGCCAAGAGGTCAGATCACATTGCCCTGAGGTTAATTGGAGTTTTTCTGCTGAATTAAATTAGGTAAGTGTTCAGTAGAAAATGCTTGAACTTTCCTGAATGGCTTCCTTTCAGTGAAGGGAAGGCGAATATAAGCAAGCTTTGGTTACGCATTATGTCCAAGGCCCAATTTTTTCTTGTGGCTTTAATCCGTAAACCAAACCTCACTCTTTTGCTTTTCTTATCTTTATAACCATTCTTATCTACTATCTATCAGTAATATACTTTAAACAGCTGGTACTGAAAAGAAACTAGACTTTCACATTGGTTTTTATTGCTGTTGTGCAGACAGCAGGCAAAAAAATTGCATCCCACAACCTCTGTCTTGCAAACTGTAGTCAAAAGACTGCACTCTTTTTATTGAGAAATTCTCTCTTGATGGTTATCTGTGACTTCCTCTGCATCATTTAGAGTGAACAACCTGGCATTGTTAAAAACTTCATCATTCATTAGGTAGGATAGATAGATAGATAGATAGATAGATAGATAGATAGATAGATAGAAAAAAAAACAGTGATAGGAATTAATATCAGTGTTAATTAAACTTTATACTGTTGTCCACCTAGTGTAATAGTTACTCTGTCTTTTGCCAATTTGAATGTCATTCTAGTGATATCTAGGTGTACCTATTCTAGATGAAATTCAGAGTATTGGACAAAGTGCTGGGTCATACTGGAACTGTTACTTGCTTTTAAACCTTGTATACAAATTATGCATTCTTTTTGTGTGCATGTGTGTTCAGGAAAAGAAGAAAGGAAGATAAAGAGGAAATGAAGAAGGCAGAAAAGAGCAAAACAGTAGTACTTTCTTAAAAATCTTACTCCTAAACCCATATTTAACCATGTCAATAAAAGTGATTTATACTCTAAAAATGAGGCCAGTGGCGAATTGCAGGTGCTTAACACTTCAAAAAATTGATCTTGAATGTAGAAATCTAACATCTAGCAATCAAATCTGAAAGTTTTTGTAAGCTCTGTTCATGCCCATAGAGGCTCTTTCTTCATCATACTACCCTTCCTTCCATTCTTATATATTTATGTATAACAAAGAAAAGGAGCTCAAAAGCTTAAGCAAGAAAAGGAAATGTGGTTAGAAATTGAACCATAAAATGTCAGCATTAGCATAAGTTTTATTTTTGTTATTGATTATATGAAGCCGTAACTTGAATGTAAACCTTTGGGGGATTTTTTACAATGTAGCTGCTTTTAATATATATTTTCTGGAAAGTGTTCTCATTTGCTATCAAAATTAATGCAAGACATAAATAAAAGAACTTTTAGTTTAGGGGGAAAAGTACCCTATGAGAATCCAGCTGTGTTTTTCTTAATAATTTTTTGTTTACTTTTTCTTTTAACTAGTGACAGTCTTTTACTTACTAGTAAGTATGTCTCGAAAGGCCAAGACAATTCAGTTAACATCAAAATATTGAGATGCTCATTAAAATTTAGTTTTGATTTATTTTCTCATAGGCTCTCACCTATTGGAAGTTTCCTTTTTTTCTCTTTCATTTCAGAGCTGATATCTTATCAGAAACAGAAGTTTTTATGGAAACACAGCAGCAGCTTTGATAGAAACAAACAAACAATCAAACAAAAACTGTTGTTAAGAAATCTTTTGTCAAGGTGGTAACACTTTCTGTCAAGTTACATCTTGGAAGTAAGATCCTTTTCCTCTTTAAGTAGAGCAGAAATAAAGGCTTCCCTCACCCCCCATTGAAATAGTTGATCCAGGTCCATTCTGTTTTCTAATTTACAGAGTTAAGATTTGACTCTAAGTAACACAAACACCAGGGTCTTTGGGGATTAGAATGTTTTCTTTTAATTACTTTCATATATGATAAATAAACCAAAAAAAAAAAAAAAGTCAAATTGATAGGTCTTGGGTTCATCAAAACATTAAAGAGAAAACAAACAAACACAGTTCCACCCTTGCCAAGTTTTGAATTTTCCTGGGAAAGGAAATCCATTTCCTTATCAGCCCAAATCTAAACTTTTATGCTCCAAACTGAATAAAACTTCATACCAGCTACTGCTTATATGTTTTCAGTAGTTTATAAGCTCCTAGAAGATTGGGAATAACTCATTATAACAGACATAGGAAAGCATAAAATGCCACTCTACTTGTTCATTGATTTAAAAAAATTCTTTTCCCTAGGTCTTCTGCCTACACTTCATTTAAAGGAAAAGCTAAAGGGGGAAAAAGGAAAGTGATAAGAATAATTCAAGAGAACCAGTAGCTATACATATCCATAGTTATGTAACTGCATGTGTATATATATATTTCATAGGTATATATTTAAATATTTCATAATAATGGGTACGCACTTCACTCTTTAGGGCCTGGGAAATAGCAGTTAAAAAAATAAAAATAAAAAAAAAAAAAAAAAAAAAAAAAAAAAAAAAAAAAAAAAGATTGTATCCATACCAGAACTGTAGTGAGACATTTTGGGCACTTTTATTGCTGGCTTGATGTCTTTTCCCCTTCTCTTCCATGAATCCCCCTCTCTCCCCTTATACACCCTGGCAACTTAGATTTGATGCTGAAACAACCTGCAGCCTCTTGAGCCAGAGGGCTGCAGGGCTTGTACAATTACTTGTCAGTGTTTTACCTCACCCTTACAGTGGCCCTGTGTGGGACTCTTCCACTGAAGTATGCATGAAGGAGATAGATGGAGCCCGAGGTTGGGGAGAATTCTATGTGAGACGGGAGAAAGAAGAAAATGACAAGTGTTATTAAGCCCCTGGAGATCCAAAGGAAGGAAATACAATGTTTCCCATACTGTGAGCAGTTCTGTGTATTTTTCAGTCAGGAATTGTGCCACTGGCAAAATAATTAAAGGAAGGAGTTCCCTTGCAGTCATGTTTTTTTGCTCCTTATCTAAGCGGCACCAAGACTGCTGCAGATCCAATATAAGATGTGACTTAGAAAGTAAAAAGAAAGGAAGGAAAGTTTCCCTAGTTATGATTATACTTGCAGTGCTCTATTCAAAGCATGAAAAAAAGGGCTAATAAGATAACAAAGTGTGTGATGAAGTGCAGCGAGCTTGAACTGCTGCATGCAATGTGTGAGTGGAGACAGCCATTAATAACTCTTTCAGACTCGTAAGAGCCGCAACCCAAACATTATTAATACACTTTTCCTAATTCCCACTAAGGGAGGTGACACAGCATTTTCAGGGAAGTCCAGCTTCACTCTGCGATCCTGAAGAAACTGATTCTTGGGAAGAGGTATTTAGGCAGGAATTGACCGAGGTGCCTTATGTTCCAGATGGAAGTAGAGGAGCCCAAAACATATTTTTTTTCTTTTATTTTAAGTTGTACAATGAACGACATGAGATCCATGTTGTTAGGTCTATCTGTATTCACTAGATGGCTATTAGAGAGCAGAGCTCTATTTAGAGTGGTGAAATTAGAGGAAAATCTCCTTCACCATCCCCATCCCTTTGATACAGTATAAATAGCTGTTATTTCTCTGTTTGCTACATCTTCGCACCCCAGTACTTCCCAAACCCCGTTAATTTACCTGGCTGCTGTGCTTCTGCTTGCCCTGCCCACCGCTCACAGAGCTGTTACTGTCCTCAGACCACCCAAGCTGCTCCACAGCTGACACACTTGCACCCTTCACTTAAAAGAGCAGGGATTCATTGCTTAATTGGTTGATCAGCTGATAGACAGCTCAGCTTGGCAAATAATTTCCAAGGATTTATCTGATACAAAGGGTCAGCTCAACTTTCTGCTCCAAAGACATCAGGCATCAGCCCCTTCATGGGCTGACTGACAGGTCTAGTGTTAATCTAAGTCTCCTGTCTAATGAAAATTTTCTGTATTTGGAAGAAGGATGGGAGAGCCAAGCATCCTTTTCTACAACATTTCTTCTATTCTGGGTAGACACCACTCCTCTGCCTGGTGTTATGCCCATCTGCAGCATGGAAAATAGGAGCTTGGTCATTTCCCATCAAAAACTCCAGGACATCTTAACATCTTCTTATCCACTTTTGTTTTCTCAAATATATGGCAAAGGGGGATGTTCCTGCTTTATTTCAAGAAGCGTCTGGGAAAAAAGTTCAAAATTGTAATTACTAATGATGTAACTACTGTGCGTCTGTTCCCTTTTGATCTCATCTGACAGTGAGAAGCACAAGCCGCCCTTGCTGGGAAAGACTGGATGCTGAGGAGATCTGCACTCCTTCAGATCACTCCTCCCAGCTACAGAAATACATGAGCAGTAGCTGTTCACTTCAAAGAAGCATTGTGGAGACAAGGGCCTTTCTTTCAGCCTGCTCTGCAAAAGTCTTTAGCAGCTTATACTAGATGAGAGATAGTGTAGACATGCAGCAGCTCTGTGTGACTCATCAGCAACACCTTGGGAAAACATTTTGAAAACAACGTTGAATCTGTTGTCAATCATAATCTACACAGACCACATGCACAAACCAGGAAAATGAAAATTGCAAGATTGGTCATTTGGTCTCCTTCTATTCAAAGTGTTACTACAATAAAATAGTCTGAATTTAGGTATTGGTTTACTAGCTTAAATTATCTTAATATTAAGTAAAGATAAGATGAAAACTTGCCTCTCTATACTGTATAATCTCTTTCTTGTACATATTATTGATCTACTGTGTGTATACTGAATTGTCTAAGAGAAGAATAAACCCAATTGTTTAGCACTTCAACCATTGAAGAAAAAAGAAACCCAAGAGAGTCCTTTGTGAGCCTTCCTTGTATTGTGCATTACCATTCAAATTTTAAACATATTATAAATTTGCTTTCAATTAATGTTTAGAACAATGAAATGCATAAGTAGAATTCAAGAAATATTACATCCAGAATTATACAGACTCTCTTGTCTCACTGTGTTACAGTGTAATTTGGATTGATAACTACACCAATATAACATTTTGATGTTTTATTATACTTCCATGCTAATATTTAGAATCAAAGGTATATAAGAATAAAATAAAATTATTTATGTGGTAATGAGATAAACAGCATAATTGCAAATAACTTGCAAAGTCCAACATTAATTTAATTTTAACTTTTTAAACTTCTATTTGGATTTCAGTAAAATTCTTACAATAAGAAAGTATCAGACTGTATAGCCTGCAAAGTAGGTAGAGTGATTTTTGAGAGCTGTTATAATACCCCACATTTAGAGTGTTTTTTGGTTTTGAAAGCCAGTATCTACCCTATTCTGTCAGAGACATACATAGTTAAACAGAGGTGGAAAAACCTGGGAATTCTTCATCCTTTTTTTCTTTCTTGCATTTTTATTTTTTTAATAATGAAGTATTAAAAGACATATAAAAATAAAAGATTACATTTCTTTTAAATGGATATGAACAGATTCTTATCATTTTACTCAGACAATCAATTATAAATAACGGTTTCCAACTTGCTTTCCATTACTATGTCAGGACATCTGAAAATATAACATGGAGTCAGATTCACGTCCTCATAACAGAAGACGGCAAACATCTAAATATGGGTTAATCACACATTTTGTGTTTATATCAGTAGACAAATATATATACCTAATGGAGGGGTTGCAGGTGACCTGCACTAGAGGCTTGCCTCATGGTGAGATAAATCCTTGCCTGGAGCTGCATATCTCCAGCTATTGTCTGTAGAGAAAAAAAATGTTTAAGGTTCACAACCTTAAGTTTATACATTTGATCTCAACTCATGCAATGTTTGTATCTTTTCCAGAGAAAGTGGGTGTCTTGCTATTTACTGCCAAGTTCAGTAAGGAAACTTGACCAATTAGGTAGGTATAATGCTGAAAAGTTTTTTTTCTAAATGTAGTTTTATGAACTGGGGTCCCACATGAAATTTTCATGACAACTTATTTTGAAGTTCCATAAGGTTCAAGAATCTCTCTTTTTTCAGAAACAGGCCATTAGGGTCTGAAATTCAGAATTTAGAAACATTCCTTCAAAAGAAATTCAGAAATTCAGAAACAGGCCAGCATGGTTGCAGCCGTGTTGTAAAATGACTTCCTCTGCCCCACATTCTTTGGAAGCTTTCAATGAGTTTCTGGCATTAATCATTCTTTACCTGTTCATTTATAATTTGCAGAAGGTGACTGATAGGTACCAGGAACAATGCCAGAACAAAGCTTATGTGGACTTTAACATTTTTCAATGAAACTTGTTCTTAGGTTGGTATCTGCTTAACTGCTTGTTTGGTATTATGTTGAAAATATGCTGATTTTCATATGTATTCAATGTTGAGAGAAAAGCACATCAGAAAACATGGTGAAGAAAGATAAGAAAAAGCAAAAACTGTAGCCCTGAATAAATGGTCACGAAATATCTCTGAACACAGCAAATGCTGCTGAGAACTTATGGCACATTCCCATTTTCAAAATAGAAGCTTGAAGAAATGCATGTGGAGGTATTGTCAGACCTGAGGCTTTGTTATGGCTGCCCTTCTCAGCAGAGTTTAACACAGATCTGTTTCTGTAAGACTTCTGGGAAGAAAACAATATATTTCTAAGTGAGACTGCAAAAGATGCACCTTTCACTACTGTCATGGAATGATAACGGAGAGTGAAAAAGCAGAGGTATTTTTTCAGTTTTTTCAGATTATGTTTTTAGTGGTTTTTTCTTTATTTAACAGCAATATTTTAATAATACTTAACCATTGAGACTGTCTTTTCTCATTTAATTTTGAGGACTTTAAAAGCAGTTTCCAGATCAGTTTGTCACACCTAGAGAATTTTCAGAAGCTGAGGAATGGGAGGAGCTGGGTAGGATAAAATCACTTTCAGTTTTTCTAAGTCTAACAGAATGTTCCTAATCATTATATAATTTAAAAAATTTGTTCCTTTTTCTGAATAGAGGTGCCTGTTGAAGGCGAGATAAAGAGAGGTCCACTTTAACTTAGAGAAAAAAGGCAATATTGTGATTATATATGGCCAGCTGTGGGAAATGTCTTTCTTTGCATATGATTTGGTTCAGTTGTGCAAAGTACTCCCCTGGTAGTTTCTTTAGTCTGTGAATCTGTAGAGTCTTCTGTGGAGACTGCTTTTTGCCAGTCATCCTCTGATAAAAGTAAGTCTTATACTGCTGAATAACAGTTTTAGACTCTTTATCTTACACAATAATAATAATGATATATATAATTTGTTGAGTGATGTTCTCTCCTTTATTTCCCCAAAGAGCTGACCACAGAAACCTTCTGTACTAGCCCATTGTGGAATTGGGGTCAGTCTTAACAGACGGGCATCCCCAAATTCTCTGAACAACAGTAGCAACCATACTGGTATTGAAATCAAAATCCAAATTATTTTAATTTTATATATGTGAGTTGGTAAGTTTTCTGATCAAGTAAGAATTTAGCTCCAGTGATGATGCTTCCAGCTACTAGGTATGCTGTATATTCTGTCAAATGTTTCTTGTTCTTTCTTCATTCATTGGGCATGTTTTGCCACATATTTAAAATTTCCATTATTCTTTCCTCATCTTTCAGTTTTTAAATATCACAGTTCACAAACTGTAAATTTCGTCCAGCTGCTTCTCCCACAGTTGTAATGCTGATTAAATTTATTTGTTGCTTGTACTTATATCACAAACAATTCTTTTAAAAATCCATAAGCATTTTCTAGTATGAGATTTGCATATTCTAGTGTAAAAATGGAATTACACTGATGATGCTTTTGTTACTTTTCCTTATTTTAGCATGCAATTACTGTTCTCATCAACAGTAACAGAAGGTTCCTTGTTCCTGGAATCATTTATCATACTAAAGTCATACATAAGGTTTTGTTCAAAAAAATAATCAAGATTTTTTTTCATTACATTGCTGCCCTCTCCATCTAAGAAAGCTGAAAGCTTATTGTAAATTACCAATGGCAAATACAGACATCTGTAGCTGCTGGTGGTGTGATTTCCTAAAGAGAAATCATCCTGGGTTTGCTGCCATGTAGAGGTGGGGTAAAATTCAAGAACCATTTCTTCAATTGTTGAAAGTGTTTCTCTGAAACAAATGCTTGTGTTCTTGATCTGTTTTTTTTTTTGTTGTTGTTGGTTTGTTTTGTTTTGTTTTGTTTTTTGTTTGGTTCTGTTTTGTTTGTTTGTTTGTTTGTTTTGTTGGTTTTTTTTCAGAAGTTCCATTAGAGTACAAATACGTAAATAAATAATTTTCCTTCAACAGTTTTTATATGTTATTGCTTGTTTTTTTCCCCTTGGGTAGTTTCCTTAGTGGCTTGCTGCCTTATATTAAAAGAAACTCATTAACTTGTGAAACATGAACAAAAGTACATGATATGTCTTAGCCACTGAAACAGACCTTGTCTATTCACTCATTTATGAGCAGCTCAGACTTTATGATGTCAAGTATTGTTATTAGGGAAGGAGGTTATGAAAAGTCAATTTCTTCAGCTGTTTTGTGACAAGGTTTAAAAAGTTGATGTGTAAATTTTACTGCAGTGATTTTTTTTTCCTCCAGTTTCTCTTTTTACAGTAGCTTTGCAGTCAGATACTAAGCACAATCTAAGGCTTAAGTAGGCACAACTTCCCACATATATATCAGTGTCTTTCAGCTGGTTCATTTATAAGCATTAAAGAAAATAAGCAGAAAACATCATTTTATACCATCACCCTGATCTCTCTATTTCACATCCAGTAGCATAAAAATTGGTTATCATTAATTTTTAAAACTAAATTTTAAAAGAGAGATGAGACTCAGGGTGTAGCTCAACAAGGCTAACTACTATGCTTTTCTAAGACTCTACTCCAGCAATTGGTTCAAATCCTCCACGCTATATTGCTACTCTGATGCAACCATCAACTTATAAGACACTTTCCATGCTACTATACATTAGCTTCTCCACACTAAAGACTGCATTTGAGATTTATTTTTTCATAGTCTATAATAGTCTATATACATATTATGGGCTCTACTGAAGTGTTTCACAGACAGGTGAAAAAGGGATTAGAGAGAAATGTGAGCTGCAATTTATTTTTCCTTTATACATTAAATTTGCTGGACATTTATTGTTGTATTATTTCTGCTTTGTATCAGTAGTTTTGGGAAAAAACATCAAATAAAAGTTTGCATGTGCAAATTGGAAAAGAATGCATAACTGCAACATATGACTTATATCTGAGCACAAGAAATATTTATAAATGAGAAGTGAGCATTTTGAAGGATGATCTATCTTCTTTGAGATTGAGTTACTGTTTTTCTGTCTTACAGAATGGGAAAGTTCCAGTTATTTTTATCTGTATTTTCCAAAGGGTAGATGCACAAACAATTGTTTATTTTTAGAATTTAGAAAGGTTCATTTAACGACCCCTTAATAGTGAAATAACTCACAGTTACTGAATATCTGAGTATCCATGTATTTATTGTAAGCAAAATAACTCTAAAGAAGGTAGAGATAAAAGTGATAAACCACTACGTTAACATATCTGTCATTGCCTTATGCATGTTCCACATTAAATCTGGCATAGAATCAGTTTCTCCACAGAAGCTCTGCCGTCACAGACAAGCTTTATTAATGGCATGTTGAATCAATGACACTACTTTCACGCATTTTAAAAAAATTTTCTTTAACGCTGTTTCATTTTTCCTCCTTGATCTTTAGCATACATGACTACTGATATGCAGGGGAAGATGAGACTGGGAAACCTTATAGATATGATTGTCTGCACAAAGATGCTGAAGATATGAAAACTGTAATTGAGATTGAAATGAAGGCAAGCTTTGAAATACCAAAGCTTAGCTAATACACAACTGGAGAGCAATGGTGTGGCAGACAGAAGGTAATCCCCCCTGATTAGACAGTACCCTCCGCCCATAAGGCCGGAAGAGCCAGATCAGACCCTGATGGCTTACAGGAATGGGTCCAAAGAGTAGTCTTTAGAGTTTAAAATGTAATGTAGTATGGTAATGTAAGGATTCTCATAGGCTGCATGTAAATGTTGTAGGATTTGTATCTTGCACCACATTGGTTACTGGAAACTAGAATATTCATCACAGAGAATGATTTAATGTATTGTAAATGAGAACCTGGCACTCTATTAATTCTTTCCTACACTCTCTTTTTATTTCTTCCTTACATCTTACTTCTCTCACCCCCTCTCGCCCTGCTGTCTCCATTGTACCGTCTCTTGCCCTCGTGCCTCTCTCCCTCACCTCTCTGGCCTGCTTTGAGCTGCAGCTAGCAGCTCTAAGCAAGGCCCTTCCACAATAAACCCCTTAATCCAAAAGTTACTTATAGAGATCTCTCATCATTAACCCCCCACGACGGAGGAGTCTTTCTACACTGATGGTCACCTGAAATTTCCAAGTAAGTAGATAAAC
Organism: Melanocharis versteri; assembly: GCA_013397845.1. NCBI lineage: Eukaryota > Metazoa > Chordata > Aves > Passeriformes > Melanocharitidae > Melanocharis > Melanocharis versteri. Next base: position 669,975 of record VZTG01001346.1, on the reverse strand, counting down.
AGCCATTAGTTTCTGAAGTGCTTCAATTAAAGTTCAAATAACTAATGGCCTGTTCTATTACACAGATTTACAGATTACAGATTTGGCGAAATATCTTGTGCCAAATATCACCAAGAAAGAGAGAGCCTTTGTGGCTCATTAAAGGCTATGGTAAATGCTCTTCATACCAATGTGAGCCAAGCAAGGAAACAGGTGCAAAAACCCGCAAACACAGATGTGCACAATTGTTTTCATTCCTATGAGGCCTAGCACCCGAAAGAGAGGAGAGGATTCTCACAGTGCCGAAGATAAAAATGCACATGCTTTACCTGAGCAGGGCTTTCTTGCCAAGAACATTGCACCATTTGATTCATTATTACACGTAGCAAAGATTAGAGTTATATATATTTTTCCTATGTAATCTTTAGAAATTTAGTTTACAAAAAACAACTGGGATTCTCAACATTGAAAAAGTAGAGCAAAAACCTCTTCTTTTCTTGGACCATGAAGATTTTCTTTTATTTTTAAATTATTTCTCTAAAATTAAGCTTAGGATGGACTTTTATTCAGAGTTAATCCTTCATTTCTCTGGAATGTTATTTGCATTCTTGACACTCTGTCTAAGGTGTATTAGATGTGAGATCACTTTTAAAACAGGAAGAACCAAGGAAAAAAAACAAGGAAGGTGTAACTAGGTGGGGGTCGGCCCTTTCTCCCAGGCAACAGGTGGCAGGACAGGAGGAAATGCGTTCAAGTTGCTCTAGAGGAGGTTTAGATTGGATATTAGGAAAAATTTCTTCATGGCAGGGATTGTCAGGCATTTGAAAAAAACTGGCAAGGGAAGTGGTTGAACCATTGTCGCTGGAGCTATTTAAAAGACATATATGTAGCGCCTGGGTAAATGGTTTAGTGGTGGAGTTGGGAGTTCTTGGTTAATGGTTGGACTGGATCTTAACACTCTTTTCAGCCTAAATGATTGTATGATTCTAGAAAATTCTGCTATAGTTAATAAAGTTAATAATATCAGGAAGATATTATCAGATATCTCAGCTACCACCTCTTGGTAAAAAAATTAAATATTGAAAATATTTGCTTAGCATATGTGTCTGATCAACACTGCACAACGTTACGATGTGAGATGGACATCTAGTCTAAACAGAAAAGATTCATATCTGTTTGAAAAGTAGATATATACATATAACAGAATTGGGAGGAGAAAGGTAACATTAAATTAAAAATTAGGTTTTGTATGGGTCAAAAATTTAAAAACAAATTACTAAAACATATCAGTATTACCTATCTGTGCAGCATTTTTTTTTAAATAGGTTTCTCTTCAAAGATAGTTACTCAACATAAATGTATATAAACAGGAAATTTCTTTCTTAAATTTTTCTTTACACCTGAACTATTTACAATAGGAAACATAATTCCCTGCTTGTGATGTAACATCTGTGGCTATGAAAAAAAATTATTCTCTTAGAAGTTCATAAATTAACAAAGGGAAGGAAACCATCAATCACAGGTGCAAAAGACCAACCCTTGACAAATTCTGAGTGTATACATATACCCATTAAACCCATTTTGATTATAAACAAAATTGAATTATATGCATACTAAAACTGTTGAAAGGAAGGAATGTGTTATTTTCAGCTAAAAAACATCAGTGTACTGTATGACATACATATATTATTATAACACATGGCCTTAGAATTCTTCAGTATTTTACTCTGGCTATCACATGAAGATTCAGAATGCATACTTTTCCAAATTGTATTAGTTTGCATCTACTAACATAGTTGTATTGATAAGGAAAGTTGCAGTTTGGATATAGTTTAACCATTTGAAGCAAGATAAGAGTTTAGCATTTTTATCAGCCAAGCATGCGTTACGATTATGTAATTTGGATTTTAGCATACGCCACTGAATGATTTTTGACTAGAATTAATGCTCTCTATCCATTCTACCCTCCAATATAATAGTCCTTTTAGCTCCAACATAACCAAAATAATTGGTTTTGGATTTAAAACCTGGATAAATACTGCTCTGAAGTGGGTTCTCAATTAACTGTTGTTAAATGAACCTTTTTGTGATTTTGGTTTAAAAAGTTTTATTGTTGTTTGTACTCTGTGAAAATGTTTATTTTCAATGTGTTTCACTAAATTCCATCAAAGCCATTCCATTTGATAAAACTGTCATATGCACAACCGGGTTAAGTGAGCACAGGTTTGTAGAAGTCACTTACATTGATCCGTATCAGATGAAATGTGGAGATGAGGCTTTATTAATTTTCTTTAATCTTCCTAGCTTTTGGAAAATGAAAATAAAAGAATCAATGTACAATGATTGCTTGGTAAAGGGGCAGAATGTGTTTATTGAATAATACCCCTCAAAAATAACCAGGTAGCCTCATGTGGTAAAATAGTCACCCCCGCCTTTTAGTCTTTCTAGCAGGAACCTGAACCACAAATTTATTTTCCAGAAATTGCCAAGAAATTTTTGCCTATTAGTTTCATATTGGTTTCAGGGTTGAAGCTAGAGAAAATTGACTTGGTCAGTGTAGAGAACATTCCTAACCATTTATAGCTATGGCCATTTGATATTAGATCATGCAGTGATATAAGTTCAATAAAATCCCCTGGGTATAAAGCATTAGCCATCAGAAAGAGATGTTGCCACTGTCATTTCTTGATAGTATTTAGGAACTCATGCTTTTAGTGATTGATTATAATAGTGAATTGAGAAAATATATTTTTATCTCCAAAATAAAGTTTCACCTTGTTTTACCTTATCTGCCAGAATAGAAAAATAAGAAATTTCAAATGAAATGGAAATAGAGAATTAATGGGATTGAAGGATAGACTCTTTCACTAAGTTCTGCAGATCAGATTTTTATTTCCATTTATTTATTTTTTTGCTCATTGCAACTCGAATATTTTAAATCTCTTAGAGACTACTTGAAAATAGGCTTCAGTGGAATGCTATTCATCATCAGAGGTCAAATCATGGCAATGCCAGATCAAGCATGAAAAGGGAAAAGAAGATTGAGAACAATAGCAGCTCCTCAGGTGAAGCTAAAGCATTCGACCAACAGAACATGCAATGCTGTTGTTTTCAGGCAGACCAGAAAAAACTCATCTTGTCTGTCAGGTTCCAGATTGAGTGCAGAGCAGGTGTTAGTCAAAATTATCTTCAAGACTAAAAAAACTTAAAAACCAAAATCATGCCCGGAAACACAATTCCTATGTTTGACTACCAAGATGGGCACTTTTGAGTATATTGACAATTCTTTAAATTAAAATGAGGAAAAATATGATAGTAAGTATGAGAACGTATTTATTTTTAGTAATTATCTTCATAATCTATATACTGAACGGATGCACTGCTATAGTTTTGTTTTTTACACTGTAAAAAGATTTCTTGATTCATTTGCCAGGAGGATTTAATCCAGTGTTTATGTCCTAGAGAACATCTTCAAGTTGCGTGAGAACATCCATTAAATACAAAGGCAAACAAGGAGTCATGCTAGTTTGGACCCAGAATCTGAATCATTTGTGTTAATACACTCCCATAAAGCAACAAGACTGTTTACAAAGAAGCAAACCAAGCAAGCTAAAAATAAAGAGCACCATTTCACAAATATGATCTATTTTGTAATTTTTTTCCATGTCCCTCCCAGTTATTTTTACAATATTTTGTTCTAATATTAGAATGTTTGAAGCCTTGATAGAAGAATCTTGATCATAGGAACATGTCGTTGTTTTGTAGAAGCACATAATGATATAATGTCTAAGGAAAAGAAAGAAACAATTCTTATGAGAAAGATATTCATAGAACTAAAGCAAAGCTTTGTGCTGGTGTCTGTGGGTAAAACGACAGAGAACAATGGAGTGGTGAATGCTTACTCCCAGGCTCAGTTTGGTCCTCCAAGCTCTCCTTGTAATATGGTACAATCTTGAGGGCACCATCCGCCCTGGTCTAGGGATTGTGCCAAGTGTGTGAAATGTGTATGTGGTTTTTTTTGCTTGTGACTGAATTTATGTTGCATATTGCTTACACATTCTTCATTCTTCAATCAACCATTGCTGCTCAGTGCTGCCTAAGTATCATTCTAGCAAAGGCAAGCTATGACTTAATTTGAGTTTATAGTGCCAAAATTTGTTTTATATAGCTTAAGATATCTGTCAGATTTCACTAGACGTGGATAAATAACCTCAAAAAATATTTCTCTTAAGTTTAGACTCTTTTTTTTTCTCACAGCATATCCATGGGGAGATAGTTTTCCACATAATTTTTAGCTCAGTAAAATGTCACATGTGGAGTTCCCAGTGATGTTTCTTCAGATAAGAAGGGGTTGAACTTGTGTACTCATCATAGTCTGTCTCGTGAATTATGTGGGAATGTCTCTGTTGCCTGAAGAGACCAGATTACCCAAGGAGCTTTGAAACATCTTCCCTGGAAGTATTCACCATGTAAATATCCTGGACCTGTAAGTGGCCTCTTGTAGCCTGTGTGAATTTTGCACATTTGGCCTCTCCCTTTCCCTTCCCATCTTCAGTGGTGGCACTGCAGGCAGTGTGGAGAGCTGGAGCTGGTGGAGAGCCACAGGCTGGCTTGGCAAGGCGCTCTCCTGCCATGCACGCAGAGGCAAGGAGGACAGCCCTCTTCTGCAGTCAGCCGTGTGAAGCCAGCATGTGACCCTCCCCGAGGTCTGGCTGACAGACAGACATAATTCCTGCCCTGGGGATACTCTGCCATACACTGGGACCTGGGTCCTGCTAAAGTACAAACGCCTGATGTTTGTGAAGGGAGTACAAAAGCATGCGTGTATAAATGGAAGGAAATCCCTAAAAAAAATTCAGCTGGTATTTACAGAATATATTAAGCAGTATTTGCCAAACAGATTGACATTTTAGGTACTCTTATGGTCTTCTATTTTTAAATGGGAGATCCATCAGATAGCCCTGAAGTCCAAACCCCCTCTAACTGAAATGAAAGGCAAGCCTCAAGTTTTTAAGTATGAATTCAGGAAAGTAAATGGAAAAAATAATTTTTTAGTATCAGAATGCTTGTATTTACATGTTATAATTTTGTAAGTACTCATGTCAGATAACTAATGTTTTTTCCCTTCAAATAAAGTCTCAGGGATTGAGAACTTTCATTGTCATCCTCAGGTGATTTACAGCATTCACCCAAGGGAAATGAAATACTAGTGTGATTCATCTTTGCTGAGCTAGATTTTTCAAGTTTATTCTGACTCTCTTTTTCAATTCATTAACATCCTGTGCATTTCTCTGTTTTTTTCTAATCTATGTACCCCTCCTTGCTTTTAATTGTTTCCCTTCATTATCTTCATTTTCCCTCAGATTCTTCTCCTTCCCTTCTCCTCTCACACACATACTGCTCTGTGCCATCATCAGTAAAGTGGGAAAGATTTGTCAGCTTGCATCTCTTATTTACAAAGCAGCAGATTCATTAATCCTACATTTACTTTGTTTCATTTTTGTCATTCATTATATTAATAATAGATGTATTTAGTAGGTACCCATCATTTTAATAGAAGTTGGTCCACTGTGACAGCAATTCTAAATGGGTAATTTTTCATAAATTAAAATTCCTTGCAGCGAGTATAACTTCGTTTCAGCAAATTGCAATCCACAGACTTCCATAACAAAGTGCTAATTGTAACTTGGCTTTAAATGTTACATTTTGTATGCAAATTGGCCTGTGGGGAGTTATTATTTAGTATAACATTGTTAAGAACACTAACATTAGTTTGTAATTTGTTTGAAGTGGAATACCATTATTACTAATACATTACATATGACTTAGAGAAACAACATTGCTTTCCCATGAAAGATAAAAATCTTTTATCAGTCAAATATGTTGAATGGTTTTTTTTGTGCTCCGTGGGAAAACAAAGGGTGACCTGAGTCATAAAAAATGCATTGTGTTTTACATTATTTGAACAGAAGGAAAGTCAAAAGAACATGACGTAATCCTCAGGCATTAAAAGCACTGCACAGGGCCTGATCCTGCAAATGTTTGAACAAATAAGACACTGTTTGCAGGTGATAACTCGTTTTTCTTTTTAAATTCCACACGTGAAACTCTAGAATAACTTGCTCTTCCTCCAAAAACCAAACCAGAATTTCTGGTAGGATTTATTCTAAATGTGTGAAGTCTCTCAGTGATTTCCTTGCTGTATGTCTTATTTCCTGCTTCAGTTGCTTAAAAACTAGCACTTTGATCTGATGTAAAAAAGGTGCAATGTCCTGACCATCAAAGCTTCAAAGTTCTAAAAATAGTTTCATGAATATTGCCATCAGGTCTTAAGCATGCTTTGATATGGTATCACTTTTTGTGTGTAACTACAACGTGTTTGACCCTTGAGGACGAAACAATACCTTCCTATGGGTACAGGAAGAGAAAAGGCAATAGGATTGAGCCCTCAACACTGGTTTTCAATGGGAGCCCAGTGAGGGTGATTTCATGTTGTTCACTGAGCTCTGCCCAACATATCCTTGCAGCAAGACAGAGACGCTCAAAGCATTGCTCTAAGTGAGGGGTGTTTACACAAACAGGGCTCTATCCCTGACTGCCAGTAGTATAGATGCCAAATAATACTGCATCCCAAAAGAAAACCTAAATGTTTACATGAAATCAAAAGGAGTAACCACATAATGACAGAATTCTAACAAATAGCCTCATCTTTTCACAGTAGGTCTCACTGCTTTATGAAACTCAATCTGTAGGCATTTGTGAAAGCTATTCATGCCTGTCATGGTAGAGTCTGGGATCCTTTCTGCCGAAGAGAGAAGACATGTGAGTTCAGAAGGGTAATTGATTTAAAAAATAAATCAGAAAATTCACACCAGGGTTAGGAATAAAAACCTCCTTCTACATGTCAGAAGATAGGACTTCCATTAATTTTACTGAAAATTACAAGCACATTCATAACTTTTCAGCATCTGTTGATTAATTGTTGAAGAAAAATAATGGGAGCCTGAGAGAATTTTGTTGATAGGAAGTTCACTTAGGTCAGCACATTTATTTGGAACACAGCTGGCCCTGGTAACCCTCTGCAAAACTTCAAGAACAGATCTGTCCAATGAACTCACTCTTCTCTGCTAAACCACTCAAATAGTGTCTCTTCTACTTTAGTAATGTAAGTGGACAGTTTATACATGTGTTTAAAACTTGAGGTTTCTTTTTAAAGTAATTTAATCCAATATTTACAGAGCGAAAAATGCAGGTGAGACTTAGGAATGTAGATGAAAATAATAAATTAATTCCTGCCTATGACAGTCATAGTATAAACATTTAGCTTACTCCATGGTTCGTGTAGAAATATTTTCAAGTTTATTTTTTATTGATGTGTAATACCTGACACTCATATTGTGGTAAAATCAAAATTTTTGGTTTGCGGGAGCCTTTCAGGGTACTTGGAACCAGTTCAATTGGCTGTTCCTCCCTAAGGCTGCCTCTGACAGATATCACCCATGTGAAAGGCAGGGCTCCCTGGCTTGCACTGAGCTGCCAATGGAGTGGGAGTGGGAAGTCAGTACTTGCACTTTTCTCTCTTGTTTTCCAGCACTTGACTGCCCCTGGATGGATCACCCCCAGCTTTTTGGGTAGACTAGGGGCCCTTCTCAGTTAGGTATCATTGTCTCTTCCTTCTCTGTGTGCCTGGATTCACCACAGGACACAAATTTAGGCATCCCCCATGATGTGGTAAGAGTACATGTTAATGTACCCAGCGCAGGCTGATCAGAAAGATATGTGTGTTAATAAGCAGCCCTTTAAAACAAAACTGAAACCATTCTCTCATCATATGATGTATGAACAAGGTGAGAATGAAAGACACAAAGTGATCTCAGATTGCAACAGCAGACACCTGCACATGTATGCATACATACACATTGCCAAGTGAAAGGAGATGCTTAAAAATAGTTCAGATAATAAGATGTATTTTCTTTCTCAGAAACAGATATTACACTTGCAAATATTAGGAAGTTCATCCTTAGTCTTGTTTTGCTCTTTGCTTTCATCTGAAAAGTGAGAAAGCTGGGCCATTGTTTTGTTGAATTGTCCTTACAGGTGAAGTCTGGTCCCTGGGCTGGACTCAGCATCCCTGCTCCAGGGGATCAGCATTTCAGTCAGTTCTGTCACCTGGAAACTTATGCGTGTGCAAAGACAGCAAAACTCCAGGTCAGGACAGGGAAGGATCTTCATTTTTACTGGCCATGCACATGTACTCTGAAACAATAGGAGTTCCCTGTTTCTTAGCAGCACCAAATGGGCTTAGACTGGAGGACGGCTCACATTCAGTGGGAGTTGAAGTGCTGCTCACATTCAGTGCAATGGTTGTGAGTTGAAGGAGCAAGATATGAGTTCCTGATTGTTTTCTTAATTCCATTGTTCTTGGTTCAACCTTCTAAAAATAGATGGCTAGTCCCACAGGCACTGTCAAGTGATCCACACCTAAGGTATCCTTAGAAGCAATGCCGAACCTTTTCTAGGTGGTAAAACAGCAAGGAAAATCTCTGTCAGGAGAGCTTACCTCATGAGACAAGAAGGGATACAATGACAGGATGAAGAGTGAGACTACAAAGACAATAAATTGTAGGTTAGAATAGGGAAGGAAGAAAAAAACAATATAGACTGCTTTCAAAAGCAAAAACCAAAATAACAAGGTAAAGAAGAAACAAATTGCCATGAAGTAAATTGGCAGGAACACTCTGTAGAGTGCTTTTCTCTAAAAATACTTTGGAAATCAGTAGATAAAATGCCAAAAATTATCTACACGCTGTATGAGAAATCTCAAGTCAGAACTCTTCATCGCTGCTAGAGCCAGCAGCCCCTCATCACCCTTAATCAGAACTATCATCTTTCAATCGTTGTGTGTATCTGATAATAGACGTGGCTTTCTGGGACATAGTTTTTCTCCCATTGAAAGGAAAGATCAGTTTCTTTATTATCTCTCTCCTTATTCTCTTCAGTGGACTCTGAATACAGGAAATTGAAAGCTATGGTCAAGTATGCATGGAAGTGCATGGGGAAAAATTTGTAGACAAAAAATAGATTTCATTTTACAGGATGGAGGATTAAATATTTGCAAGACATCACTGCTTTATAATAGATCAGGATATTGTCTTCAATACTGGCCATAACAATATATACAAAATATGTGTACAGATCTAGTCTTGAACATCAACAGCATACTGGTTTGGGGTTTTTTGGACTTCAGAGTCAACACACAAGGTGTACATACTTGATTTATTTCCTGTTTTTTGTTTTCTTTTTTTTTTTTTTTTAATTTGCAAACTGGAATGGGCAGTGCAAATCTGATTAAGTTGCTTGATACCCCCATTATCTGGACTGTAGGTCTCCTTTTTAGCTTTTCAAAGAAAATCCTGAATTTTAGGGACTGATGGGTCTCTACTAAAGTGCTAGGAGAACATTTTCTTGCACACTACTCCAATCTGTCTCCTGCAGAATGCATCATAATAGGATGAAAATTGCCTCTTACCTGTTGACCAGCTGAAAATTGCATTTTGAGCTGCTTTCTCATGGAAGCATCAGCAGCTTCCTCTTCTTTAGAAGCTAATTGAAATTCTTAGAAGAAATAAACCCCTCTTGAGTAGTCTGCAGAATGCTTCTTTAGGTATTACATGCCCCCTCCCCCCCACACCTTTTAGCATTCAATCATCAACTCCACTTCTCTGACTTTTACAGCAATCAGACTCTGGAGAATGAAGTTGTAGGACACAAGTGAGTATGCTGAGGGAGTCTTGGTAATTTAGGAGAGATTGTTCTGTTTATTCCTGCAAGTTGCTTGTGTTGTACTGGACATTTAGTGAGTAAGCTTTTATTGAGGGAAAGGCCTATAATTGTCATTCATCTATCAAAAAATGGAGAAAGTTTTTATCCAATTTTTTTTAGGTAATATATAAAAACATTTTGATCTAGTTTATAATTTTAGTCAAAAATGGATTTTTCTAGCAGGCGAGAGGGAGAATAAGACATAGATGGTCATGAAAATTTTTTTTTGTCTGTTTGAAATACTCTGATTGCCAATTTTTCCCAGTGCAGAGTTAAAGAATGGAGAGAAGATACATTTAATTGCAAGCTACCAGAGGTCTGGGGCTCAGGAGTCACAGGGAGTTCTTTTGTATTCATGCATTCTGACAATAACTCTGAACATTTTACACTTTCTAGAAATGCAAGATGTCAAAGAGAGATGGTTGAGGAAGGCTGGAATATGTTAAAATTGTAAGTTCAGGTGCAAAACATTTGAACTTCCTTTCAACAGTATTTTGCCTTTTATTGCTCACAGTTATTGCTCACTTAAAGGTATGCTCGAGCCCTGAGCTGCACAAAAGCAGTTATGAGGCTCTGTACATCTGTTCCACAAGTTATTTTGGTAACCTATATGTATGTTCAGTTAGGTCCCATATTTCAAAGTAATGGGTGTTGTGAGAAGTAACGACAAACTTTACATTGTTGTGCTGCCTAGAATCATGTTACAGGGAAGAACTAGGAATTTGATGATGGTCCAGGCTGGCCCATTGTGTTTCTACATTACTCCGTTTCACCCTTTCTCTTTAACTGCACAATATGGACACAGTGGAAGAAAGATGCAGGAAAGGGAAAGGTACAAGACTACAACTTTGGTCATAACTTTTCAGATCATTCTCAGTTATTATCTAAAGATGTGAACCGTAATGACTTGGCAGCTAGAACCAAACTCACTTTCCAATCCACGGAGTACCAAGAAATTACAGCTGTAATTGGAATTGTATCTGCAAAATCCTGTTATCTTCAAAGGGACAGAGTATGTAACTGTAATTATAAATTTCTATGAATTCATCAATAATAATTTTTGCAGTGTTTTTGAATGTGTCCTCCTCTGGTCTTCATTACGCTTTACTCGCTTTCTATATAAATAGTGATCTAGCAACAGCATTGAGAATAAAAATTTTTATTTATGCATAAAAATAGAAATGTTTCATGATGTTGGTCTCTGAATAGCAAAGTTGTATTGCTATTCAGAGATCAAGATTTCTATTTATTTTGTATTCTCTTATTTTTTCCCTCACTGTTAGGGCCTGAGAGTCCCTATCCTGTAATACACATGGAACACTTGGGTGGTCACAAAACAGTTCATCCTCATCAAGAGCTCCTTATGTTCCTCCATTTTTATCTTCCTGCTGTGGTGCTTGTTTACTCTCAAATACATGCAACTTGTCTGGGTGGTCAAACAGGAATTATAGAATTGTATGGCTTGGGTTGGAAAGGGTCTTAAAGATCATCCAGTTTCAATCCCCCTGCAGGGACACCTTCCTCTAGACCAGGTTGCTCAAAGCCCCATCCAACCTGGTCTTGAACACTTCCAGGGATGGGGCATCCATGACTTCTCTGGGCAACCTGTTCCAGTACCTTGCCACCCTCACAAGAAAGAACTTCTTCTTAACATCTAATCTAAACCTACATTCTTTCATTTTGAAGTCATTGCCCCTTGTCCTATCACTACATGACCTTGTAAAAAGTTTCTGTCTTTCTTATAGGCTTCCTTCAGGTACTGGAAGGAATCTCTAGGATAAATCATCAATACCTTCGATAACAATGATGAATAAATAGGAGTAATTCTACCACGAGGCATTTAAACCTTCTTATTTCAGTGGCAAAACAGTATGTGCACATCTGACTGACAATTTCTTCATATTAGATGTTTGCTGTTAAATTAATTTTTTTAATAATATATTGTCAAATCACTTAATATTTAGGAAAGAAAAATCTTTAAATACGAAGGTTTGACATAGAAAACATAATTGCATCGCTAAGGGAAATGCTGGTAGTTCTCTGCTTATGCATTTATATGGGGCAGAGTGCATGTATTCTGTGGTGCTGAGAGCTCAGTAAGATCAATGTGTGGTCTTCCTGCTCTATCCCAGATTTTTCAGGAATCCTGATCCAAGTACTAAGCAGAACTAATCATCACTCTTGAGCCATCAGCACTGCTCTGGTAACTCACTTCGTGGTTCACAAAAAGATGCAAGGAATATACACTCTTCCTATTACTAAAGAGTTGAAAGTATTACCTCTGAAGAACTCCAGTGTAAGACCGTTGGTACTGTGTGATCTGGCAGGGATTTCCATGTTTCTTTCTCTGATATTTTCAAAGATGACTGTTTTATTTCCACTACAAAGTTGTATTCACGCCACAGCTCAAAAATTCTTCCATAATGAATGCATTTTTAATTTTTATGTTTGTCACAAAAAAATAAATAAAACAACAAAACAAAAAACAAAGGCACAAAACCATAAAAGAAACCCAACAACAACAACAATAAAACAACAACAAACAGTCCCCCCCCTCTCCAAAACCCACTGATCATTTTCCCAGACAATGGCCCTGTTTTATCAAGTAAATCCGTGGGGGAGTTTGTAACAACACTGCTGTTACATGGAATATTAGGCAGAATTAGATTAAAATGGCTAAAGGATAACGCAGTCTCCAAAGTTGAGGCAAAGTTTCCTGATGGTGCTCTTAATGGTTTGCAAAAGGTATACTATTTCCCTAAGGAAATGTAGGAGATGTAAAAGAGAAACTCCTAGCACTGTGTACTTCTGACTATTTGTATCAGCATATTACCACATCCATGTTAATAACTCAGATACACACTGGTCTCTGGGTGCTACATGTCCCCCTCTGCACAGAGTGCAGGATGACAAGAAAGAGATGGTTACATTTCAGAGATAATGGTCTTGGTCTTAGAGAAATGGTGACCACCATGCACACTTACATCTAGAAGTACAGTGAAAAGGTGATAAACTGAGTCTTCTAAATAGCTCACTTCAATTTGTAGGGAAGAAAAGAAAACACTATGCCTTCTGAAAATGACTATTATTTTGTCAAATCAAAACTATTTACTCAAAACTCTTTACTCAAGTAATTTCAGCTATGCAATTGTTCAGAAGTCTCTCCCCTATATTTTATTAATAAGAAAAAAGTATACTTTTTTTCAAGTCCCTTTATTGTCAGGTAAGAGCAAAAGTATTCTCATACAAATTTACTAAAAGTAGAAACAGATGGAAGATGTTAGCATTTATAAATGAAGGCATTGAGTTTTCCAGCGCTCATGAACACGTTTGCCAGTGGTACAGCAGTACCAATAAATTTCTGTACCTGGTAAATCTCTCTGCCTCTGTACTTTGCATTGTCCTTCAAGCTGTGCACAATGTCCTCTCTTTATGGTCTGTTTAGTAGTGTGTGGGAGAAGTTGTTTAACCCTACTTTCCCAGGAATTCATGAATTATCTATGAAGAAGCAAGGTCTTTGAGGTTTTAAACATTTTTTGTTGTTGTTTTTGTTGTGTTTTTTTTTTTCCTTTTAACTTTTTGGTTTGTTTTACATCCCTTCCTGAATTAAGGAGGGTTTGTTTACCCTTTACATAATTAAGCTCGTGTGTAGGGGCAAAAGGGAATCATCAATTTCCTTGTTCCTCCTTCTTCAGGCTGCAGTTGCTGATTCATCGTTGCAGGCTTCATTCTGGTGACACTGGTCCTCGCCAGCCCTGCTCTGAGTTTGCTTTCAGAACAAGATTAATCAGTGTAGAGGGTCGGAGCAAGTTGCTTGAGAAAAGCACTCTCAGGGACTGGAATGCGCTTGTGGGAGGCTCCCACCATGCTAACCATGAGGGGAAAGAAACTTTATTTGGTAATTCTTGCATTCATCTAACGGATACTTTTTGATGTAAGAACATCAAAATGTATCTCTAAATTAGTGTCATCCACATTCAGAGCAGACTAAGGCAGTGTGCAAATTGCTGCACTATCTTTCTCTCACAGGTTTATATTTACCTCATTACCTCCCTTTTCCCCTTCTAATTAAAACTTGTGAGACATTTTAAAACAGTCTATTTATAACATGACAAAGTTGCTTTCAAAGTAATTTTCTTTTATTTAGTGTTTGATCCCTGATTTCATGCATTTTTCCTCCATCTGGCAGTTGTCACTAAGGCAGATGGCCACCAGCTGGGAGGGCAATGTAAGTATCTCCCTCTAGATCTGCTGCCAGAGCTGCTCAGTAAATGCAATGTGAAGGAAAACTGTGTCAGTCTATTACCCATGCAATGAGCTCACTTACTGACTTGTCACCACTTCAGGTTCTGACGATGAAATTCCACTCTCAAGCTGGAAGCTAGGAGAGGGCTTTATTTATTGGGGAAAGGGAGATCTTTCCCTTGATTTTCCTTTTTTATTATTTTTTTTATTATTATTTCCTTCCCTTTTGCTTCTCCTGTGTCTTTAGCCGCTCTCTAGGCCTGCAGCTCTGAACGCCACATCTGCTGCTACTGGTTTTGTAAATAAACACTTGGGCAGGTTTCCTATGTCTTCATGTTTAACTCTAGCCAATATGTCTATAAATAGGCCTGAATAAAAAGAAGCCTAAGTTTCCAGTGTCCTTAGCAAAGTTAATGAGACCTGAGTGAGTTTGCTGCCTTGGTAAGCTCAGTCTACTTTAATTAGCACACTAATTTGGAAGCAAAAGGCAGATATATCACTTATAATGTGTAATGAAAAAAAACTGAAGGAGTCACCATGGTAGGTGATTTGGCCTGGCTAAGCGGAAAGGGATGTATCTAAAGAAAGTAGAAACCTCACAGGTCGAGACTTCCATTTTATTTTATTTTTACTTCACTGCAGAAGAAACCTTCATTTTTTTTTCTAATTTTCTAATATGTGGGTCACTAATAACAGTAGAGAAAGGGAACATACATAACTTCTATACTCTGGGAGATAATTGTGGAACGGCTACTTAAAAGAAGAGTAACAACTGCAGGTGTCAAAGATGCCTGAAGAACTTAGGAGCAGGAATTTCCCACACTTATACAAGTGCTTGGAATAAGCCTAATATCTTAAAGATAGAGCTGATAACAAGTGTGGTTTTTTTCTCTTTAACAAATTTTTTCAAGTTATCAGCAATTTCTGCCATGTTGTAAACATGTACACATTATGTGGAAAACGAAACTGGGACACTTTGAAGTTATATATTTTCATATTACCATAGTTTTATATTTAAATATAACTTACCTTGCTTTGACTGCAAAAATAAGCTTAAACAAGAAGAACATAAGGGATCTATTTTTATTTCGCTAGAAAGCATTTGTAGAAAACGTGAACATTTTTAGTGGCTTATTTAAAAACAAAATGAAACCCAAAGGGTTTCCAGGAAATATTTCAGTTTTTTAAAATCATCATTTTCAAATCATCAGTTTCAGCTAAAAGTTTTACTAACATAGTAAATATTGTTCAGAGAACTGTTATAACTGGCATACAAAACCTTCACATCTGCCAGGATAAGTAAGGATGATCCTCTATAGATGTTAGGACCCTTTTCCCCCTGGGTAATCAAAACCTAACGCTGATAGGCAAAGAGCCCTGGGAATCAAATTCACTCCAGCACTTATGAATAATACGTTAAATACCCAAATCTTTTGCAATTTCAGTGAAAAATTTCCCCACCCTATCATTACAGTAAAATAAGTAAATATGGTTTTAAGTTACATACCACTCATTAGTTTCATACCACCCATTAGCCACTAGAATAAAGATCATTTGGTTAAGTGCCTGAGGATATAAAGGAAAACTTAAGGTTTCAGGTAACTTTGCATATATTAATTACTGAAATGTGTTTGAATCTCTGAACCACTAAATACACGGTTAACAACATTTTCCAAGAGTGGGTATGCTTTGTTCTGTGTTTACTTTGGCTCACACTAAAGCAAAAAAGCTCCACAGCCAGTTTTCTCTGATCTCATCTATAAAAAAAGTTCTTTTTTTCCTTGTATGAGTACCCTTTTGATATTAAAGCTTGTTATAAATTTAAACAGAGATATATTTTTCTTTATTTTCAGTAGACTATGAAACAAACAACTGCCTCAGTTTTGCCTTGCCTGTAAAATTACTGTTGAGAAAAAAATAAATGTGTAGCTCAAAGAAGATTGCTCAACTGACCTGCGCAGCAGAAGGGTTAAGTTAATAAATATTTAATCTACGGTGTAATTAATGATTTCAGGATAAATCGTTCTCTAACTAAAGTACTTTGACTTAAAATACAGTAGAAGAAAGTCTTCCAATATTCTGCATACTATTTTAGCACTGCAAATAAATTTCATCATTTCTTGTTATATCTCATATTTCCAGCATTCCACTGGCTCTTTCTGGTTTACACTTTTCGTTAGATTTAATTTCAATTATTGTGAGCCACATGTTTTTAGAATCTCACTTTGTTTCTTCACATCTCATACCATCATTACTTTTTGGACTGGAGTTCTTAAAATTAAACATTTTGTAAGTGTATTTGGCCAGCTGCCTTTGCTTTTCATATGTAAACACAGAGCTGTGAGCATGTTATACCTTTTCTGATGCTTTTTGTTCTTCAGAACAAAGCGCAGTGGCTCTTACATTAAGGAACCTATGACTCTTCATTGTAGAATTACACTATTGATTAAAGGAGCCAGGATAAATTTACAGTGGAGGAAGTAGCAATGCAATTTACAAAGTAAAGTGGATTAATTCCAGCTAAGAGGTCTACACATTGTAACTGAGAATGTTTGAAGATGGTTAAAGCATCAAAAGACACTGGTATAATGACATTCTGCCCGTCAGCCAAAAGGTGGTTACACTGATGTTTTACTGCAAGTTGCCAAAATAAATATCAAGCTGTGTAGTTTGTGGGCTTTAGTGTTTCTAGAATAAAGAAATCTCAAACTTTATGGATAGGTCATGGTACTTGAGGTAGAAAGTGATAATTGTTTAAATGCCTAATTTGCTGTCATTGTTTGGAAATCACAACTTTTTTCTTTTTTTTCTTTTTTTTTTTTTTTTTTTTTTAAATAAGATGCTTAACATGTAGAAATGTCAATAGATGAAGATTGACAGCAGACTTTCCAAGGGTCTCAATGTGATAGCCCTCTACCTACCAAGTACATGCAAATAAGGATGCACCACAGGAAAAGCAAAAGAGGGGTTTGAATTGTTCTTCCGGTTTTCAATTCATGTCATAAACAATGGGAGGTGTATAGAGCAAATAGAAACAGGGGACTGTTGGCCAGCATCAGTGGAACATAGCATGAATAATCTTCCTCACTAGTTAGCAAAGAACTTTTTTGGTTCTTGAGGAACTCAAGACTTATATTCAAAACTTCTTGGTTCAAAATTTTCAAGACTGCAAAGTGAATAAGCTTGTATTTTCTACTCATTGAAGATAGAATGTGCTGTCAGTACTTTGAAGGTAGCGATTCTTAGTTCTCTGCTTTCCGTCCTCAAAGTTGTTATTAAAATTTCTTTATGCTATGTCACAGTAGGAGGTGTTACAGGAGGCGTTACTGAAGTCTATCAAATTAGGAGAACTCAAAAAATGCAAATTCCAAATGTACTTGGAAAAGTTATCTAAAATGTTTCCTCCAGTAACACTATTCACTCACATTGACTGGCCACATTTGTGTAAGGTATCATTTGCAATAGCCAGAAGTTCACAGATGATATAAAACATCATTTTAAAATTTGTCAGGAAGAAATGTATTGGAGGTTTTCTCCCCTTGCTGTAAAATGGGTTACAGGTTTCCAACTCTAGCAGTTGTGAGGAATCTAATAAGGTTAGTCCTACCACCTGCTCTAGCAGGGTGGGGTGAGTCTCATTTTGGAATTATTGGAAAGGTACAAGCGGGAAAAACATCAGAGAATTTCAAGGAGGATAAAACAGCTTCTGCAGCATCTACTGCCAGCTTAATCTTAGTTTCTGCAGTAAATTTAGGAAGCTATACCCACCCAAACCTTTGACAGCTAAGGTGAGTTAAAGAGTTAATGTCTAAAAAAACCCTGAAGAAATGTTGGGTTTGCTAATTTTTTTCTACTGTGGAGATTAAATTATAAATGTTTTTTAGAGTGGTTTTGGAAAATTGAGCTCACTCTTTGTTTTAATCTATAGGATCTACAGCCGTTAAACTTTTGCAAACTAAGATACAAGAAGATGTGTTCAAGGCCTGCTTCTGGCTAACAGCATTTGAGTGCCTTCACTGAGCCTGTAAGGCAACCTTTTTGTCAGATGAACAACACAGGGAATTCAAGAAAGGGTTGGATCATATAGCTAATGCTGTCAAGTGACCGTAATTGCCAGTAGTTAATATGTGTAAAAGTCACATCATCAAGAAATGATCATATGAAAATGCAGACTCTATCAAGATGAAAAATTGCTGCTGCCTTCTCCTGTATTGCTGTTCTGCAACCTGGTTTCTAAAAGGGTTTTTCAGGAAGTGAAAAGAAAACACATTTGTAAAATCACATCTATTATTGTGGGCAGTAAATAATTTCATTTAAACGTCCTTCCTCAGAACTTCCTGTTCCCTGTTTATCTAAAATGTGTCCTTGCTCCAGGCACAGAAATGCCTGAACTGAGATGGAAATGTTCTCTCTATTCACTGTATTTATTTTCTGTTTAAAACAGAACTTATTTTCAGACACTAAAACATATTGAAGACTTTCCCTGATTTATTTGGATATATTTCATGGTTAGTGATGTTAAGTGGGAGAAACTTTTGGAGATATCAACATTTTAAGATTACTTCTTAATACTTAGGAAAAATGATTAATTATTTTCTTATCCTTTCTAATGAAGATGAAGGCGTAAAAACTTGAATATCTATCAGAATAGGAAAATAGTCTGCTAGTTCTACAACACTCTAGAGATTTATTTTCACATCTTATAGAATGTATTTTCTGCACAATTTTGAGTCTGTCATCTACTTATGGACTCTGTTCCTGACTCTGAAATCAACCCCTAAGTCAAGCACAGCTCTTAACTGAAAAAAAGTACTATCAAACATAGCTGCATCACAAAACACACAGCACAAGATCAGGGGTTGTAGCACTCTTAACTTCCCAAATCTTCTCTTAAATCAGTGACTGAGTGGTTGGAAAAGCTGCTGCTAGAATGCATACATACAGTGTGTACACACATTTTCAAGCAAACTAATTCACTGATCAAAACAGAAATCTTCTGTCCCTTCCAAGATAAAAGCAGGGGAGAATGCGCAATTATTTGGAGAAGTGATACTAAAATCCAGTGTAAGATTACAGATGTGATGCAACTTTGCATACACTTTCATGTTAAATGCTTGTGTGAAATTACCTTGCTCTTGATTTTTGAAGATTTTGTAAGGTTCAAGATTTCTAAATGAACACTTTAATTTGTTGGTTTAGTACTTTTTGTTGTGTGTTTTTTTTTTAATTAACTGTTATTATGATTATTTTGCAGACTTCTTAATTATAATTGCAAGTAGGCATGTCTGTCTATTTTGGCAGAAGGTTCACTATGCTTCTGTGGCAGAACCACAGAATTGGTTAAACTGCTGAATTATTTTCTTGCACTTTGATGTTTCCGAACTTTTCTTTCATCACCCTTTCTTGCAAATGAAGCCATACCATGTTTTCTTTCGAGCTATACCAACAGCTATATTTTCGGTCAATTCTCATATTTACTATGTGGAACTGAGCTGTGAGACAGAAGCTAGCCACCCATTGAACAAGGAGTGAGCAATTTCATAATTTATTTTATTGGTTTGCTTATTTTGCATTTCACTACATAGACTGATTTACTAACTATTCGGAGTTATATAATGACAGGAATTTGCAGCTTACATAAAAAAAAGAAAAAAATTGATTTTTGCTTCACAATCTATCTAAAATTCCTATTAAGTAAGGATGCCCGATATTACACAAAGAGCTTGTGGAGGACTGTAAGGATTACATGCAAAGGAAACATACCAATAAAAAAAAAAAATCCTCAGGAAGCAGTGGGAGCCAGCTGTCCCCTCGGTCTGGGGAGCGGGGTGCCAGGAGGACACTAGGGCTGGTTATTCCCACCCTGATAGCCACCATCCTGCAGGGCCTGAGCACAGGGGACAGAGCTAAGGGCCAGTAGCAGGTCCATCAGCATCCCTGACACTTTTAGAGAGCAATGATGCAGGGCAGGGTCTGTGCAGCAAGGACCCTTCAGGAAGAGACAGACATGGGACGGGAGACCGGCACCACTACGGCATTGCTGAAGTAGTGACTAATGGCACCAGTTTGAAATGGAGCCTTGGACCGTGATCAGGGCAGGGAGGAACCCTGGGGAGTCTAGGCAGGAACAGGAACAATAAGGTCCTCAGGATCCTCAGGGTCCTAACATGTCTTTAGGCATTAAAAAAAAAAAAAGGAAAATAATTATTTGCTTACTTTTCTCACTGAAAAAGGAGAGCAAGCATATTCTGCAGGACATTTGAGGAAAGAGATTTTTTTACTGCAAAATTAAATGCAGCTTTTTCAGACGTGTGTCTGATGTTCAGTCACTCGTGTGTGTTTCACTGATTCTTGGATCATTACAAAAATAATCCATTTGCCCTACCTTTGGCTAGGGGTACATTCCAGAGGGAGATTTAGTTTCCTCATGGTGGAAAAGAACTTTTCATTCTAAATTGAGCTCAGTTTGGAAATAGGTTTCCTTGGGCAAGTTAATGGAAATCTTTCTGAGGAAAAGTTCCTTTTCTGCCAAGGCAGAAGCAGTCCGAGTTTTGTCTGAACCCATAAGTAATTGAAAAGATCGTTAAAAGGGATGGATTAGGCTGCTGATTGGGGTCATGGCTGCAGGTCTTTACCTGAGCCCCAGTTTGCAATAGGAGTTACAGTTTGGGCTGGATGTGGGGGAGAGACAGAGTGTGAACCTGCAGTTGAATAGGGAGAACCAAAGGAAGGAGTGAGCTGCGAGCTGTTTTTCTGGGCCCCGTTGTAGTCTGGGCCATGTCTGCAGGTCCTTGGCAAAGATAGAATCAAAATGTATGTTAATGCCTAGGGTGTGCTCCAGTTTTATTTGTGCTGTCAAGAAGCTGCTAAAGCAAGGGCAGGTGACAAAAAGATGTCTTCTCCCCTGAATACTGTGCCCTAGCAGGGATATCTTGGCTGAGACTAAGCCCAAGACCAAGATTAAAACTGGGAATATGGTTAGAGATAAAAACTTAGACCTTCGGTGGGAGGTGGTTGTCAAAGAAGCAGACAGAGATAGTTACACTGAAGATAGGTTTCTCCCCCAAGGGCTTTTTTAGCTGGACCATGGCTGACAGTGCTTGGCTAGTGATCAGTTTGAGGCCTAAGGTTAGATTCAGGCTTAGGTTGAAGTTTGAAGATCCAGCTGATGTGAGACTGCAAAAGGAAAGTTAGTACTGCTGAGAGGTTTCTTTCATGAAAACTATTTTCTCTGTGTCATTTGTGAGGGTGCTTTCCTAAGGCTTAACCATGGCCAAAAGCTTGTCATTTAGAGATGAGTCTGAAAAAGAGACAAATCCTGGAATGTCACTTGAAGGGCTCCAACACAGACCATTCATGTGGGTCTGCAGATTCTGCCAAAGGAAGGAGTAAACTGAAGGAAGAGTTTTCCCTTGACATTTTTTTTTGGTACAAAGTTGAAGGTCCTTGGCTAAGAGTCATCTGAGTCCTACCTTTGGGAATAAGGTTATGGTGGGTATGGGAGAGAGACAACCAGTGGAGCTTAAGTTGGGATTAGAGTACCAAAGGGAAAGGGTAGATTGCAGAAGAGAAAAAAGAAATAAAAATTATCCCCTAGAAACTTTTTCATCTGGGTTGTGACAGGTATTTGGTCTAGATTTTGTGTTGGAAGTGTTACAAAACCTTTTAATTGATTACATCATGTGTTTGTACATATAATCTTACTTTCATCTATTCTTTAAATATGTGAGCTTCCCAAGTTTCCTTAATTCATGTAGGACATGCTTTTCCTTGATTTAATCTTGGAGTCCTAAATAAATAAAAA
This sequence comes from Melanocharis versteri, assembly GCA_013397845.1. Taxonomy (NCBI): domain Eukaryota; kingdom Metazoa; phylum Chordata; class Aves; order Passeriformes; family Melanocharitidae; genus Melanocharis; species Melanocharis versteri. The sequence continues at coordinate 648,125 of VZTG01001346.1, read as the reverse complement.
TGCTGACAACTGCTGTGGTAGTAGAATCATGATGACTGCCTATTTATTTTATTACCAATGGGAAAAACTCCATCTGCCTCTGAAGCCTTTTTTGAAGTCCCTTTTCACTGCTGATGATCTTAGAGATCTCATCACAGTAAGGCTCTCTGTATCTATGAATACCTGTCTTAAAGAAATCTTCACGACTGAAATACTGAGGTATACAGTGGTATTAAAATTTCATAAAGAAAAGTCCTTGAGGAAAGTTAGCAGATTTAGATAATACAGCCTAATATTCTCAAAGCACCTTCTCACTTGCAGAATATCTGTGCCATGGTGAAAGAGCAGTTGTTATTTTATATTACACAATTAGTTGTATATCAGTAGTTCACCATGCTAGGTGTAGATGAATTGGTAATGTTTTCCTCTTTTTATTTAATAAATGTGCCTATCTGAATCCTCAATGCTATATGCTTTTATAGTGCCACATTCAGAAGCTGAAGAGAATACAGACACTTAAACAACAGTGAAACCACATCCACTTTTATTGTAACTGTGCTGGCTAATCAGAAGACACAATGGTCTATATTACAAAGGAAATAATAGGATTATACAAACAATTCGGGATATTAGCCACCTCAGCTAAAATAACCCTTAGCTATAGATAATGTTTTGATTAGCAAAACATTTTCCTGCCTTTGTGTGCTTTGACTCAAATGCATGACTAGGTCAACATCTTGTTAACTACCTCCACCTGTGTTAAACCTAGAGTTATTTTCTTTAACAAGCAGGTTCATTACAGCAGGAGAAATAAGAGGATCAAGCGCAGCTATGAATGTTATTCGTACAAAAATGTCCAAAATAAAAACTTTCACAACATTTAGATTTTGAGTAACATGAATGCTTACTGTACCATATCATCTGAGTATTATACAGGTAGGTTATCATCAACCTGTTGGGTATCGCTTAACAAAGATGACCAGGCTGAGCTGTCATTGATAAAGAGAAAAGGCAGAACTCGCTGTGAGGGCTTTTTGGCGCATTTTGTGCAATGCATGTCACTCAGCTTTTAAATCAAATGCAGGCACTGAAACCAGTACAACAAAACACTGAATCTGTATTTGTGAATTTGAAGCAGTACACAAGAAGCCTTTGTTCTTAAACACACGTACATCATGAGTAGGTGATGTCCTCAACAACAGTAAATAATGATCAATCTCTTTTGTGACTGAAACTCTACTGAATTAAAGATCAATCTACTGACTAATTTAATCATTTTTTCCCCTCAAAACTAAGAATGACCAATCTATTCCTCCTGTCCTGTGACATGTAGTTTAGCCTGCCCCTAGACTACATGATACCCAGAGCAGAGTATGTTTAACTGTTACGTGCAATGTAATTCATGCACTTCTTAAATCAGGCTTCTGACACTGCACCCACATTTTTGTTGTTGTTTGTTTGTTTTTTTGTTGTTGTTTTCTTTTCTCCTCTTTCATTTCAGAAAATACTATTTTGGATGGTAGGCAAAGGCCTTGACCTCAGTAAGGCAGAACAAACAGTAGAACTTCTAGAACCCTAAACAGGTCCATAAAGCCATTCCTTTTTTTCCTTCCAAGTTCAACAGTTTGGTTTTAGGAGCCATGGTGTAAGATGAGGTGAATGTAAATGTACTCTTTGCAGTGAAACTACCCTTCACCTAGCTGTAAGAAGAAATTTGTCACTTGTTGATTCAGACATTACTGATACATGAACTGCTCTCGTGTGTGAGAGAGTTGGCTGGCACTCTGCCAGCAAGTGCTAGATTTGTTCATGTTTGTGTATCTGCCTTGACTTCAAAGTGTGAGCAGTGTAAAACAGAGCACTTCATGAATTTACGTAATTTTTCCCTTCATGTAACACGATTAGCACTCCTACGTATTCCCTGTAGCGGTACTTCGGGAATCACAAATATTTTTGCAGTGTTTCTCAGAACTAAGCATATATAATTGTATAATAAGCGTTAGAGACACTTACATATAAAACACAGACACCATCAGATGAATTTGAAATTCTGCTTCATTTCAATCTATTAGTCACTCATGAATTGAGCGAGGAATATAAATAAAGGATTAATATTGCTAGGATTAATAACCCGGTATTTGTAAAAAGGTGACGTTAAACATGTCCTGGTTCCTTAAGGTAGCTGTTTGAGTAACATGGCTTCTGGTTGCAGTTGTTTCCAAATATTCTGTACAAAGAGCAGGGATTTTGTGAATCTGATGAAGCTTTCAAATCACAGCAAGAAGAATGTGTTGTTTTGATGCAGTGATTACCTGTGATATATTTAGAAAACATCAAGGGTATAATTTTATTAACAGCGCAAAATGGGAAGTAGCTTCCAAGAGATCTAGTCTTCCAGTTATTCAGAGGTTTCCTATCAAAAAAAGAGACAGGACCATATAGAAAAGACTTGTTTTGAACTGAAGATGATAATGATTCAGTTTGCCTCCCTGTAGATGGGGCAGTAATTCTAAAATCCTTTGGCAACCTGAAGTAACCAAGAAAAAAATTAAGTAAATCATTGTTACAGTGTACTCAGAGGTCATGAGGAGCTTTAAACATACAAGTGGTGCAGGCTCAGACCTTTAACATTTAAAATCTCCACGGTCAAATGGAGAAATTCCTTCATTTTGGATTAATTTTAAAGCAAGTTCTTCATCTCTCACTTTTAAAGGATATATTTTAACATGTGTTCCAGTGAGATATATGAAATCTCACATATTTATTTTAAGCCTAACTTATTTAAATTGCTTCAGCTACTCCTGTAAATAGAAATTCCCTTTTTTAGACTAAAACCTTTAAGTAAATTTTAGAAAAGCAAGGCAAGCTACAGGAAAGAGAGGGGGTGTGTCTTTTATACATGCACATTGAATTATCTGATTAAAATTAATTTTCCTTTCAATTTTTATTCCGCCTTCCTAAAACCAGTATTTCCTGTGGTGTGGGGTTTTTTTGGTGGTTTTTTTTTTTTTTTTTGATAGAACATGCAAGTACAGGGTCCATTTTCAGCCATGAACAGGATTCATAGCATTCTGTGAAGAACAGCTCCTCAGAAGCAAGTGCAGGACAGATAGGGATTTTTTTCCAAGCATAAGAAGAGGATAATGGTTTGCTTCCAAAATACTACTTCTATGGAAAAGCATAAAAGACTACTCTAAAGATGCATGAGGATTACAGGCACAGCAGATGTAATCAGAATGATAGAAAAATTCCGTGCACAAAGTTATTATTTACCTCAGTAAAGCCACATCGGTAAAATAGAGTAGTTTGATATTTAGGGAAATTTTGAGAAGTGTTTACTAGTATACAGTATTATAAATATAACAAGATATTGTAGCATCCATTCTCAAAAAGTGGATGCTTTGGGGCAAGACATAGAGCAAACAGACAATGATTTATTTTTCAATAGTCTCCCAATTTTCAACATTTGCCTACACAGTGAACCTTTGAAATAGAGACTTAGTAGTTTCAAAATTTTCATTAATTCTTCTGATGTGAACTTTTGCAACGATCCCTTGAAGACAAATTTTCAGCCTCAAAGTTCTTTTGACAAGGAGTCACCTAGTCAATATTTAAGGTCATCATCCTTTTATAAGTAGTTCTCATATTTCTTTTTTACTATTTAAACTGATTTCTTAAGTTTAAGACGATTCCATAAATGAGTCTGGAGTCTTCGTAGGGGAAAAAAACAAAACCAAGACATATACCAAAATGAAACCGATGTCCTCGAAAGCAACACACAGGCCCCCTGTCCATTATCTCACATGGATAGTAGACACCTTGGTTTGTGGTAAACAATGGCAATATCAGTAGGGAGCTGGCTAGTTATTCATGACTTCAAGCTGCTGTAATGTGAAAAAGGAAATTTCAGGATCCAGGTAAACATATCTCAAACACAGGGTGCTAAGTGCAGACATCTAACCAAATGATTACTGAGGGTCTCTTCATCAGGTACTTCATTTATACAGTTACCGGTGAGACTTAGGATCCTCAGAACAACTAAACTTCTTATATATGCATCTAAATACAAGCAGATAAGATTTTTATGCCTTCAAAATCACTTAATCTATCCACATTGCCTTTACAGGGAAGTTGAAAGATTGCTTTACTGGTGACTCAAACGTACCTGGGCAAGAAGGGTGTTTAAATTAAGATAACCGATATAACCTTCTCAGGCATTTTTCAGACTCACTGTCTGTGAAAGAGAAAGAAGGATCTCAACTCCTCAGCTATGGATGTTTTCAGTGAATGATTCTTCTAGATTACATTATTTTTTTTTAAATTAATTTTGATAATTAAAAATGGAAGGATCTGCACTCCTTTTATTGTTAGAAGAAGCAAAATGTTCATACTTCTGGAAAATATTGCTCTGGATCAGGTGGTGTATGAGGGATCTGCAGCAAGCTAGCTCCTTGATGCTGTCTGTCTATGCAATTCTCATAACAATTTTTTTTTTTTTTGTCACTGAAGAATGGGGTGCTAAAAATGTGTACTTAATATGTACACCTTTAGAAATCCTTTTACACATGTGCTTTGTGTTTTCTGCCAATGCAAGTTATGACATTGATATTTACTGGATGTCATGAGCAAGTGAAATCTTCAGAGCTTCTTTTTAAAGCTGTATTTCCAAATAGTTTGTGGAGGTTCTGGATTTTAAAGAGATGATTCCTTCATTTATTTATTATTTATTTTAATGTCTATACTTTTCCCCTTCCATGTGAACATAATATAGCTCAAGGGATTTTTTTAGACATTCCAAAAAATTTGCCTTTAGTCAGAGGCCAAGTGTAACAAATCATGGCTATTTACACCCAGCTCATGGGGTCATCAGTAGGGATAAGTTGTAGGTAAAATTCAGTCTCTACTGCTGGTATTAAAGGAACACTTAAATTTAATCATTCCAGGTCAAAAACGAATGATGGAACTGACTCTACAGTTGTGTGCTGTGATTCATTATAAAAACAGCTTTTGGAACTTGAGTGTCAATATACCAGACACTTGAGACTAACATTTCTGATGCAAGATGTATAATGACTCATATAAATGATGGACTGGTACTCGTGATAATGTTTCTCTAATGGCATGCACTTATGAGATTAACACCTATTCTTAAAATTGATTGCACACTGCATAGCCAAATGTGTGTTTCTTTTTCCTCTGGGGAAAGGAAAAAAAAAAAAGAAAAGAAAAATCAACTGATATGAGCATTCTCATAGGAACCTGCAGGTTTTTGTGAAGAATAGATTCCTTGGTTAAAAAAATTATACTCCAGTATAATGCAGTAGGGAGAGTACCTGCCTGGAAAATCATAGATACTTCTTCACAGCTGTGATGACTGAATCAAACCCACAGTTTAAGTGCTGCAGTAACTTTTCAATGAATCACTCTGCTTGACCATCAGCCGGACATGCAGTTCTACACAGTGAAATAGTTCCATCAGGGAGAGTAGGGGGATCTCACTTCAACAGCCAATCCATGAGAGATGTCATCTGAGATACAAAGGGTCCTTGTTCAGCGTTCTACTCTGGATTAATACAAAGAAGGAAGACCTGTTGCCCATACACCAGTCAAATGCCCTTTGTTATGGGTCATTTTTAAGTGAATGAGAGCAGTATGACTTTAATGGTTTTGCATTTCATGCTTTTAAAGTTTTATTTCAATGCAGATTAAAACTGAATCTTATTTTTTTAAACTTTCCATCCATGAAAATTAATTTCCTCCTATTCAGTAGACTTTTTTTCCTTGAACAATAACTATCAGGGTGATGATTCCCAGTTAAGTCTCCAGTCAAAACTAGAATAAAGTATCTGGTAATGCTGTATCCAGGAGAGCATAACAGTGAGCATGGCATCAGACATGAGAACTGGAGATGTGAGGTGTGAGGACTAAAGTACTAAAAAACTAGACCAGCAGTTGGTTGTTAATCTCTTTTCCAGTAGTGAATTCAAATCAAAACTAAGAATATTCCTATAAATGATTGTAGTTCACTGCCCCTCACAAATATTTGTTAAAAGACTGTAAATGAGGCAGCTGAGATAGAAGAAAAGCCTGAATGAGGCAGAACATTCAGAAGGTAGTAAACATGAATGACAGTTCTGTGCCACTGTTATCCGCTAAAAATACAGGAGTTTCACTGCTATATTAAAGAAGGAATAAAATGGTGACACAGTAGTGGAGTTGATAGGAAAAGAGACCAAAAAAGGGGATTCTTAAGAATACAGATTGCATTCTTTGCAAGAAACAAGAGCCTCATACTTCTGAGTTGGGCTAGAAATATTAGGTACAGTTTTGAGGCTGAATCTAAATGGCATTTCTTAACTTGAATCATGCTGTAGCATCTTATGACTATCTCTAACTTAGTTAGTAAGCCTGTAGTTTGCCTTACGGGAAAGATATTTGCAGTGATATGACCAGGAGGTGGAAGTGACACTTCTTACTTTGAAAGTGGGACTTTTTGACTATTTTCTAATAAAAATGACTCTCAGAGAGACTCCATATCATTCTGCCAGTCAGTGTGAGGATGAGTCCTACAGTAAACACTTTTAGTTATGGGCTCTACTGAACACCTGCATTTAGGTTTGGGGGTAAGAAAAAAAGAGGAACATTGTTGCTTTCAGGTCAATTTGCTAGTGAGCTGTTTTTAAAGGAGTTTTGAAAACAGAATGCAGTCAGTACTGTATAAACTAGCTTAGTGTTCTTTCAAAATAAAAACTAAATTCAGGATTTATAAGTACCAGGAATTAGCATTGCAAGATTTGCCTTAGATTTGCTGTTTATCCGGGGGTTGATTCTGCAAATTTGAAATTAATAGAATTTCATTCATTGAATTAAATGGAAGTGAATTAGGCTCTCAGAGATTCTCAGATCCCCACAGAATAAGTTTGTTCTTCAGAAAAGTCAGATATCACAACAGTCAAAACCTCGATTGCAAATTTAACATCCACTGTGTTTAAGGAAAAAAAAGAAAAGCACAAGCCCTGCAGCATAGAACTTCATCTGAAGGTAAGCATATTATGCTGTTCTCAGCATCATCAGTATTCAAGCAGCTCACTTCAGATCATGTATCCACATTAAATAAGCGATTATCTTAAACTCTAAGAGAAATTGCATTGCAGTGTCATAGCAACATATGAATACCTAACAATAGTACAACTTCTTGGGAATAGGTATCAGATTAAAAAAACCCAAATACCTATACTAGTTTTAGTACATACAAAATGTAACTCCATTAAAGAATGAAATGTTGCAACCTGTATTTTGACAGATAGAGAAGAGTCCCAGGAAGGACACCTAGAATAACAACAAAAAAAGTAAAAAATGCACCTAGAAGTAGTTGTTTTCCTCTGAAACTCCCTGTAGCTTTTGAGAGAATGGTACTTTTAGTCTGCCCTTTGAAGACTATGCACATCATTAGAAAGCTGATATTTAAGACAATATGCTATATTTTAGTCTGTTGATTTTGATAAGATAATGAAAGGCATCTGTGCAGACCTCCTTCTGTACAGACAGCTGGAAACCTCAGCCATATACAATAGAAAACCGATTTGCGTGCACATGCTGGAATAGTTAAATAATGCAAAAACCTATGAATGGCCTCTGAGTGTAAGCGTGAGCAGTACTGAAGGGAGCCAACATAAAAAACAAGAACTAAGTTTCACTTAGCTTTCCCTAAAAGAAGTGATTCAGCTTCACACTTTTTTATATATTTAAAATTACTGCAGATTATGGATCACTAGGTGTATGAATGAAACATATACATTCAGGCTTGAATCATAACAACTTAATTCCAGACGCAAAAATGTGGCCACTGAAGACCGAACCCTATGTTTTTTTGCATTGTATGCGACTGAATGATGATGAAAATTTGAATTTGTTGCAAAAAATATAGATTAATCATTAATTAGTCACTCTTATTATTTTTATCCCAAAAATTTTAGGTCATGAGACTGCTAATTTAAGTAACTGTATATCTCAAATAGTAAAGAACTGTTCATGAGAAAGCTATACATTTTGGTGAGGTATACAGTAAGGAAAATTAGTAAAAAACTCAAATTTTAAATTAGGTTGGCAATCTCATTTATTTATTTTAATGTGGTCTGCCTGAAAGGCAACTTAATCTGTACTTTGGAAATTACTAATGGCTCTCTATTTCTCTGCTCTGTTTATTACAGAAATGGCCCTAAGCAGTTCAAATGGCCTGGCTTTTAAGTTTCAGCTAGCCTCAGGTGAAAGTATGTGTAAACAGAAATAGAATTTAAATTATTTTCAAACATTACTCTATATGGAGCCTTTTCAGGCCACGTGCAACTACTGTGCCTGATTACAGAATTTATTAAAAGGGAAAAGTAGATTATGGCCTTATAAAGTATTAGAAGTGTTTTGCTTCCAAATAGTTTAAGCACATGTACTTAAGTTGTATATAGATATATAGACACAGACGTATACGCAGATACAGGTAAATGTTTACATATATGTATATACACATACACATATGCCTTCCCCAGGTAAGCATTTGGTTTGACAATGCAGTGTATTTAATATTACAGCAGTATTTTTTATATATATATATGCATATATACAGCATTTGCTTGCACAAAATCAATATCGACAGCATAAGCAAAACCTAATATTATAAATACTCATTTGTAATCCATACATAAGTACCAGGGTACAGTTAGATCTATAATGTAGGCCTACCCAGCATACCCACATGGAGAGTTTGTTCAAAAAAGACAGAGGTGGAAATGGAGAAGTAGGAATCGTGACTATGAAGAGGTTATTCATATTATTTAAAGATTTAGGGCAATTATATTAAAAAAATAATAATCATCTCCTGTTGTTTTTTTTTTTTTTTTTTTTTTGTTCTTTTTAAGTGAGGCATATGCTTGAACAGTTTGACACTGACCATATTGTGTCTTGGTTGCAATGTAATTTAGTTTTACTTAGTTTAAAATAGCTCTGCCGCAAGATGTTCCATTTTTTGGTGTGTTGGTTTTGTTTATAATAAACTGAAAGAGAAGGACAAAATTTAAAACTATAAAAATACTTCAAGCAAAGACACCACAGGGCATCTTTTTATGGAAAGTTATTGGGAATTATCTATGAGAAGAAACCACAGAGACAAAAAAACATGATATCTTTTCAGACAAAAATTTCAAAATAGCTATCAGATCAGAGAGGGCAAAGTGTGGTATCCAATCAGACCATCAGAATTACTATTTTTATACTAAAGGAAACAGTAGTTTATTTGCCTAAAAAGCATCCAATACTCTGCTGTTAATTACCGTAAATACTAATTATGTGAATGTCCGAAAAGAAAGTATTCTTCTCTACCTGGAAAATCATAACTCACATCAAAATTAATGCAGATTTTTCACATGCTTAAGGACAGGTGGAAGCTAGCAAGACCCAAATCAAGTGGTTTGCCTGAGGGCTTTTATTACTTAGAAAAGTATTGGAAAGTAATATAACTGCAGTCAGAAGCAAAAATAAGTTCTCTCCATACGTGTTGCCAATAATAAGATTATTATAGTTAACCACTGATTAACACATCTGTGAAGAGTTACCAAGTGCTGGGACCATTCCCAGAGATGAAATGTTATTTCTGCTGACTCACCTCCATAGTCAAACTAGGAGAGTTGTACTAAACTTCCTAGAATGAATCTTATCCTACTTTGAAATCTTAGATTTGTTCCTTAACAATTTAAAAGTTTTATTTACTTCACAACGTCCCTGGCAACACCTTTCTAAAGCTGAGTAGAGATATTTTATCAGTATTAAAAAATGGAATTAAGTATGATAACTGAATAAGATCTTTAAGCTCTTCTGATACTAATCAGACATCAAAATTAAAGGTAATAACATCATTAAAAAGGGATAGAAACCAATCTGTGGTAAGAAAAAAAATATAGACACTGTAACTTGCATTATTACAAATGTCTTCGATGTAAATGATTTCTTAGAACATCTTTATGATGGAAAAGCAAGTAGGATCAAAGATGGGGGAGAATTCCAGAAGAAATTTCAACATAGCTGTAAAGAAAGACACTTGCTTTAGGAGAAATATGGAGGAAATCTGGGGGAAGGCAAAATTCTGAATACAACGTTCATCACTGAATGTCCAAGGAGTTCAAGAAATTTCACAAAAGTGAAATTCCTGGAAGTTAAATTTTACGCACAGAATAAAGTATAAGGATAGAGGTATATTCTGCTGTACAAGTATGAGTCTGAAGAGGAATATATAGACTGAAGAATATAGAAATAATAAAAATATTATGAATTCAAATAACAAACAAGATATAAACATCTGTTATTCTAACTAGTGTAATTTGTAAATCGAAGCCTGAAACAGTGTGATATTTCTAAAATAAATTAGGGGCTATTGGGGTAGTGGTCTGGTTTAAATAAGATAGGATACTGTGTTTCTGTGTGGGTAGGAAACAAAGCTCTATATTGCCACATCACATTCCCAAATTGTTCTCAGCTGGAACAGGCTGATACTGTTTGACCTCCTGGCAATACTGTCTAGTCACACTGCCAGTAACCTTGTTGTTTTGTCACAACCATTCAGTCTTCTGTCCGGCAGGTGAACTGATTTTGGAACAGAAATCAGTGCTTAGCATCATGTTGCTTTTGTCAAAAATTTTCAGGACATTCAGGTTAACTCCTTTATTCGAATGGAAGAATATCATGTATATGCAGCTAACACACCTAGGAAGTGACAGGCATTTTCAAGCCCCTGACCTATTGATTTGAATTAAACAGCTGGGGATGATTAATGTTAACTGAATAGTAAGGAAAATAAGAAAAAAAAATCCCAGGCGATTCCACTGTGAGTTTATTTCTTCATATGATGAACTTGCTTTTCAGCTCACCCACACAGGACTTCAGAATCTTTAAGTTGAAAGTTACTACAGTGTTATGGGGGGGAAATGTGAAGTGTGTTGACAGAAAAAATGTGTTTATTTTGGCTTTACAAATTCTCTGATGTTCTGAAGCTGAGGGCACGTAGGAGAGCTGTACTGAGCTAGCACAAAGGAACAAACAACTGATGCCTTCAGAAGTGCTGGCATAGAGATTTGTTGGCAAAAGCTGGTGGAATGCCATTCTTCCCTCTGGTGCTAATTTTTTCAGAGGTACTTGACTAGGCTTCTGTTTAGAAGTTGTTTTAATTAGTCCAAACTTGTTTGACATTATGAATGCCTCTTGAGAACTATTTTCTTGAATGTATGTATTTATTAATAATTTTACAAGTGTTCACTGTGGGGAGAGTATTTATTTATTTAGGGCAACTTTATGAATATAAGTGCAGGATAAGAAGTCTGAGAAATAAAAAANGTGAGGAATAAAAAGTTTGAAAAAAAAAAAAAATTTTGGTTTTTTTTTTTTTTTTTTTTTTTGTTTTTTTTTGTTTTTTGTTTTTGCAATTACAAGGAAGAAGTTGGTGAAAAAAAAAAAAAAAATACAACGGGGGACATCTCTGAACATAACCGCTGAGGCCAAGATGAAGTTCTTCTACTGCTCTGTTCTGTTTCTAAACACTGTGTCTGTGCATTGGAATGGTTAGCAATAAAAATAATAGGGTGGTTTGAATTGAAAAGGATCTTAAAGGCCACCTAGCTCAAACCCCCCCACCATGGGCAGTGAAAAAAAATCCAAAGGTCAAATCTAGAATTCAGGTATAGCACCCGTATTTGTGGCACTTGAAGGGACGTTGGGTCCACCCGACTGAGAGTCGCTGTTTCATTTCTGAATGATATTGTAAAACTGGAGTTTAATGGCCATCGTTCATCTCATGTTTTCCCCAGGCTTCTGAGGCTTAACAGCACAAATTAAATTTCACACCAGCCAGCCCAAGAAGCCAGCATAATGTTTGGATTTAAATATCAAGCTCTGTTTCCAAGAACAGCTAAATATTAACAGGAGTGTAGCACAGCTTCTGTGTGCACCAGGGAAACAATTTCCACAAAGTGAAAACACAGCAACTTTGTACATGCTCTCTGAGAAGAAAATTATTCAGACTGTCTGACTCTGCAAATACTACATGAGCTGGTTAAAAAGGTGGAAAAAGAGGACATAATTTATTTTGCAGTGTTGATACTTCCCATATGCAAGTGGTATTGCAGAATTGCACTTCTGTAAAAAGGCAATGAGAGAACCCTGTCAACATATATCTGATAGAAATATGGAGCTGGGAGTATATAAACGCAAAATAAAGTTTTAGAACTGGTGGCTAGATACTGGAGAATGAGATTTGCATGAATGAATGTTTCCTCTTACTTCAAATATTTTTATATACCACTGACAGCGACCTTCGTTCCTAAATTTCCAGTGGTTAATTTCTATGGTCAAAGTTACTGGAGGAGATCATGCACATAATCACTGAAATACCAGGAGTGCTGGAAAGTTCAGTGCCTTTTGAAAGGCTCTAAATTACGATTCTTCTATATCAATTGCCTGGGGAGGGGGCAGCTGACTTAGGATTTGGGCTCTGAACAAATTTTACTCTTACTAAACATGATCTGGAATAATGCCAGGCCTTTTTTTACCTAAGAGCGATATTTATCTGATTATTCATTAAATTTGGAAGATTTTTTTGTGAGGAAATTTTATTTCCCATTTTTCTTCTGTAGAGAGACTACCCTGGGTAATTCCTTATTCATACATCTCTTATTTGCTTGCTTATGTCGTTCTGTGTTCAGGAAGCCACTTACTGCAAATTCTCATCTCAGGAATCCAAATGTCCTTGCACTCTCCCTCATGGCCACTCAATTCAGGATTGTGATCCCCTTCAGGTGGTAAGGCACTGAAAGTGTAAATGCTCCAAAGATGGGTATTGTGACTCCGAGGTGATCACTGAAACTCTGGCTCTAGATAGAAAAGCATATTCTGCTCTTCTGAAGTTCAGGCCATTCTTTCTAAACTTGGGTCTCCGAGGGAAATACACAGAAAAATGAGTATTACATCCCAGAACAGAATTCTGAATTTTGCACCTGCCTGTAGCTGCTTCTCAGAATCAAAATCTTTGGCCGAAATCCTGACTGTATCATTCTGTGAAGAATCAAAACTAGAATTTAGAACAGTTTTCCTTCATGACATGTATTTTTAGAGCAGGCCAGCAATTTCATTACTTTGGAGATCTTTTTCCAGCTTTCCCCGTAAGAGTTGTGACTGAAGTAAAAAACTATTCCTCATCCAGAGGGATTTCTCCTATAAGGATTCAAAAGCTAAAAATGCACTGAAACAAATAATAGATCTGAGTTTTTACATTTAGATCCAGGTCCAGACACTGGCACGCAAAAATTATGCTACCTTAAGATGTGGCCTCAAAAAAAAAACAAACCCTGCTGGGAAAGATAAACTGTCTGGGAACCAGCTTCAAATTTCAAACACTACCTCCTCATTACATCTATATTTTAATTTTCTTTGACCAGAATGGAAGGAATAGAGTGTACATATTAATAAGTAGCAAATTTCTGCATGTTATGGCAACCATCTGTATAGGGGAGGGCTTTTAGGCTTTTTTAATGAGGTTTAATAACCCACAGAGTCACGTACACCTCCATTGCTAAGTCTATGTATTTAAGAGATGTTTGAGGCCAACAGCAGCTGCTGCAGTGATGACAAAATACATACATATATACACACACATATATAAAATTCTGAAATCCACAATTGCTTCATTAACGTTATTGAAGGCATAAAATAGGTTTTAATTGTATGGCTGATTTCCCACAGCAATTTAATGGTGAAAAAATTTGGCAGAAATCAAAAGCTGTAAAATTCACGTTGTTTGTTCATGAAGTTAGCAGTGAGCTAAATCCTTCAGCTATTACTCAGGCAAAAATCCCATTGAAGTGCATTGAAGTGAACTTCAGTTTCCCCTGAGGACTAAGGTTTGCAGCATTTTTCTCAAAACAAATAGTAACATTGAACCTTAGGGAAGCTGTCATGATCAGAGAGCCCTAAGGCAAGGACACTGTTACTCTAAATTTAAACCTTTTTTTTTTTTTTTTCTTTCTGTCATTCTTTCCAGTGTGACAGATGCAGCAATTTAGGGAAACAGCTCGAGATTGCACGGACATTTATTTTGATTAACGATACAGAAACAGTTGATTTCCATAGGTGCTTCATTTAAAAATGTTTTCTGTTGGAAATATCAAACATCTGTCTGGAGTGAATAACTAAATAGCTGATAGCATGGTATCTGTTCCTATTTTAGGCTTCCAAAGCCAGAGGCACTCGAACACCCATGTAGGATCCTAGGTGCTCATGGAGACTGGGAAGCTGGAAAGACCTAAGCCTTATAAGATCAATTGCTCCTGGCACTTAAAAGGCTAGTAAAAACAGGTTATAATGTTTACATGACTTTTTATGGGTCAGAGTTTATTATAGCTCCTTTCTATGGCCTACAGCAGTGGAGCATTTTACAAGGCTTTTGCTGTGCTTGACAGATATGTTTCAGTGAGTTTGCCAAGGCAGGCTATTTCAACTGAGCCCCTAACATTTAAATATTTCCAAAATTCTCTTTGCAGTGAAAGATACTTGGAAATTGGACAATATGAAACCAAATTGGATTGGACACAATTCATGACAATAAATAAACCCTGTGACTACTAATCATAAGAATGTTTATACATGTCAAAAGACATTATATGCTGCACTCAAAATGCTGTATTGAAGCACATGGTGAGGGCTACAAAGTTAAGCTATCAAAAATCAGGGAATGCTTGAATTAAGCTTGCTTGCTTAATTCCTTTCATTCCTTAAAAAAAAAAAAACAAAACAAAACAAAAAAAAAACCAAAAAAAAACAAAACAGCAAAAAATCAGTCTTGCACAGGATTGTCTTTCTTACTTCCATAGCGTTCTTTTCTTCAATGGCTTATGCTCTTTCCTTAGTTCAGTTATTGACCCATGTCTCATCTGTTGTACACCACTCAAGCTATTCTCAACAGTGATTTGTTGATTATCTCACAGAGTCTTCTATGGTACTTGTAGGCATGATATCTGAACGCATTATGATGCCTTTTCCTGGTCTTAGGAAACGAAAGCCAGACATAGTTAAAGGGTTAGAGGGGGTTGTTTACCTCGGTATCCTTAATAGGATCCTATCGATGCATCACTTCGCCAAGGTGGAACGCGTCACAATGCACACCCACCATAAATCGCGTATACAATTTATAGACCTTACACATTAACATATCTAACAAGGGTATCCAATAAGGGGGCTTGGGTGGATGGTGCAATATTTTCCCCATCTATGGAATCCTCCTCCCTGCCTGGGTGGGCTAATCTCTAGTTTACAGAATATGTTCTAGAAGGAGACCTTGGTTCTCCAAAACAGTAGAATGTTTGGTCTCCTGGTCTTTATATCATTTGGGGTGTTTGGTCTCCTGGCCCTACAAAATACTAGAAATATGCTAAGTTATGAGACTTAAAGAATTACAAGTATGCATGCTAATCCTTGTGGATACATAGAACCGTGTAAAAAGTATATAAAAGAAAAAGCAAAAATCATCTTGACATCAATTACTGTAGCCCACAAACGGTCATGGTGGAGACAAATTTTCAGGAATAAAGTGTGGTGCAAGATAAAGACAAAAAAAAAAAAATACAAGTACTGTAATGGGGGTAAGAAATTTAGTCTTTTAAGAGCAAGAATATGAAAAAGCTATTTTACTAGTGCCATGGTAGCTTAATAGTTAAATATGAATCTAGTAGTTAAAAAATTGTCCAAGGTCCTCATGTTACCTTCTGATGGAAATCTGGGAGAGGTCTGTGAGAAACAGAAAAGGAAAGAAATTGTTTTAAGGGAAGAAGGATTTCCTGGACACTTTTCATTTTTTGTTAGTCTAATATTGCATCTTTGTACATAAATATACGTTAAATGCAATGTAGGGTAATGAACCAGTTGGTAAAGTGCAAATGAGACTTCGAAGCATAACTCAAGGTAATAAGCCTAGAGTATAAGGCAGAGGCAGGATCTTCATGTTATTCTGCCTAGTCTCTATGTCCTTTTACCTCTCTTTTTCCTAGATGGCATGTTTCTCCACAATTGAGTTACTTCTTCCAGCCTGAAAATACAACTTCCTAAAGTGATACTTATTGTTATACCATTGAAACTGGAGATTAAGGAAGTGAATTTTCTCATATATGTGCAGCTTATCCTTCAGTCGCTGGTTATAAACTGCTTAATATGACTTGGCCAGTGGAAAAGCAGGGGTTGATTTTGTTCCTCTGTGATAATTCAGTAACAGACGGGAAATTTTAACAATTTTGATTGACTGAGAACAATTGTAATTTGTAACTATCCTTATATATTTATTCACAAAACTTCAGTAGTTTCACATCCATTTTTAGCAAATTTCAAATAAAAATGAGTAGGGTCTTCTGAAAATATTGGTGAAAAAGGAGTCACCAAACAAAGTAAACTCAAAGCCTATTTAAATCCCAGTTTTAACCTGAAATATGTTGCTTCCTCACCCTCAGTGTTAACAATTCCTTCTTTGTGAAATTTCAAGTGGAAGCTCTGATAACACATATTGCTTATAGCCAGAAAGCTGACTTTCATTAAAAACAAACTGCCACACCATACCGTACAGTAGCATTTTACTGAGTTTGAAGTATCTGGCTTGTTAACTCTATTTAAGCAGCTGCTATCTCACTTCAGTCTGATCACAGGACTGTTTGAAATGAAAATAAAACCTGCTTTGTTTACAGACTTCTTTTAACTACTATAGATCAAGAATTGTTTGTTCTTTCTGACAGCTTTTACAGGCTTTTGTTATATTTTATTCTCACTGTGATAGATGCTGGTAATTTTCTACTGTTTTTTTCTAAATCTTTTTTCTACCAGCCACACCACAGGGAGCTAATCAGAAAAGACTGATCTTTCCTAATCTACTACCCCATACCATGTGCCCTTTAGAGCAGGTATGCTTTCATACCACAGTGTTCAATATCATATAATGTTTAATAACAGTTTCTTTATAGTTTGCATTTTTTTCCTTTTTTTTTTTTACTTCAAAGTAAAATAAATCTTCTTTGCACATGTTTAGACAATTACATTTTCTGTTACTGATGATGCCAGCAATACCAATATTACCTCAAAGCCTAATTTTAACTGGCCAAAGAATCTTTTTTACCTACTGTGACATTTTCTCAGACATGATGCCATCTTTTAACATTTCTGGTGCTGAATAAAGAAAATATGAACTATATTGACGTTATGCCGAGGATTAATCAGGTTCTACTCCCTAATTTTAAGATTTTTTTGTTGCTGTTGAGTGACATTTCAGATCAAGTTTACTGAGATAACTACCCACAAGAATATATCAGTGAATCTAAGGTTTAAATAAGGATGCAATACAAACAAACCTGAGAAATTCTTTATGTCTTAATTTTTATTTTAAAATACTGGGGTTTTCTGCTTTATTAAAAACATAGAAATCAAATAAACAGTGATTTTTGGGTGAAACTTCATAACTGTTTAATCAAACTGTGACTTTTTTATGGTAAAAAATACAGTTCCTTAAAGGTGCATGAAAAGCTGCCTATTCCTGCTGTTTGAAGACCAAGGTTTAATATAAGCTTTGAGATGAAGCAATAAAATAGTGAATCAATTATTACACTTTTGAATAAAAATAACCCTCTTTATACAACCTGTATATTTTTTCTTTTACTTTTTATGACTACTATTTCCTGTGCAAATATTTATAGAAACATACAAATATAAATGTCTAATAATAAATTTCTCCAAAGGCAAGATTTAAACTCTTAAATTACACATAAATCTCTAATTTTAGCATGAATATAAAGAGCATTTTCTTCCAACAAAGAGAACATCACATCAGATTTAGATGTACAATAAAAAATGATGGAATGTGAGCAGCATGTGAGTAGAAGGTGTCGGTTGTTAATAATTTGCTATGAGAATACTATAATGGACTCTAAATATCTAAACAAATTTATTTTCAATGAATGTAAGCATTTAGTAAATTATGGAAACTATGTAATATATATAATGTGCTAGTAGAAGAAAATTGTCTGCTAATTATCTTTGTAGTTATTGTAGTTATTATACAGTAATTAGTATGACTTCAATTGTATCTCTGCAATGTAGGGTTGTACCAAGTGTTCATAGAGAGCCAGCATTTTTAGAAGAAAAATGATGAGTTTTTTGCCACATCTTGCGGATTTCTGAAGAAATTTCAGTATGATCATATGCAATCAGCTGATCTGAATGTTGTTATACTACATTGAATAAAGGAAAAAAACTCAGAATGCCTCTTGTCCTTGTGAAGATTTTGCAGTTTTGTCTGCTTGTTCTGAAAATTTATCTGTATGTAGCTGCAGTCTGGGATAAACAATCTTTCTGCATTTGAAAATAAACTGCCCCAAGTTTAGTGCTAGAATTTTAGCTCCAGGTGTTACCTGTTGCAACTCCTTCAGTCTGCAGCAACTAGATGATTCCATATCTCACATTTTAAATCAATAATACTTTTATCGGAGGCAAAATATTGTGAAACAGTATGGTAGATATGGAAAGATGACTGGGGGTAAAATCAGAGGAAACTGAGACCTTATATTCACATACTAACAGTGGTTATAACGGTACGGAAATTATAGGGTAAAATACAGTCGTTGCTCCCTGGATAGAATGCAGTTGGCAGCTCAGAAACTGTTCCTCTGCAACCCTAGCACTTGCTAAGGAGGATAGAATGGAGGGTGGAGAGGAGTGAAGACACCTCAGACAGGCTCTGTTGAAATCCTTGCAAGGAAGGGAGCTAAGTGGTACTTTGCAGCTGAGAAACATGGTCGGTTTGTTCAATTTTCGATATGGGGCTTTCTAACCTATGAGGTCGACTATTAATTGATGTTTCAGGTGATAAAAAACCAACTAAAAAACCAAGCAACCCATCAACCAAACAGACAAACAAAAAAAGGGACTTGGTGCTATGATTTAGGACAAAAAACAGATCCTTTTTACAGTTCAGCGTGACCTTCCTCTCACTTACACACAATTCAGAATCCTCCTTGATTCTAGAACAGAAGGCAGTTGGATTCTTCCCTCAGAGAAGGATTAAATTGTAATCACCATATTGGACATAAGGATTGATTCTAGGATTAGCAACATTAGAGGAAGCTTTTCCTGAAAAAACTTTAGGCACCAACAGAGTGAATTTCAGTGACATGAATGTATTTTTAGATGGTACTGAAATTTTGAATTTCAAGTTTACTGAGTTTGGTGAATCTAAGGGGTGTCATATATGCCAGCTGACACTGGATGCTGTTGGCTTCAGTTACAGGATTATCTTCATAGTTGAGGATTCTATATGCAGGAATAAATGGATTTTTCAAGTAATTAAATGACACAGTGAAAGCAAGTATATGTCAGCAGCAAAACTATTTAGAGAAAACAGTATAAGACGTATTCAGAAGAGAACAATGGTTCAAGGAGGAGAAATAGGTGAATTTGGAGTGACAGGCTATATAAATAACAAAATATCAGTCAGTTTGTTTTAAAAATGCAATGTATTGTGTTTGCCATTGTAGTGCTACAGATACCTAAGGAAAATTTCCCTCCTCATGTACCTGCATATATATATATATACACACACCACACACATAACTGTATGTGCATCAGTCACTCACTAGAATGTGAAGCCTACCTGATGATACTTCACTAGAAGAAATTTTCCAGATCTCAAGACATAGGAAAGAGGTTATCACTACCAGAAAAATGCTTAATCTGTCTACCCAGGTATGTGGTGGTAGTCCTACTACTGGATACAGTGGATTACATAAATTAATTACCATTCTGAAAGAAATTGTTTCTTCTTCTGAAAGAAATAATGTTCTTAAAACACGGGATTTTTTCATATGGTGAAAAAATTTCTTTGTAGCTGTTATTTCTATAACTTGCCACATTACTGGCATTCAGAAATATTTGTACATTTTTAGGCAAGACCCTATTGATGACATATTCCCTTTCTATGTGTGCAAACTCTCTTAAGTGTCCCCACACCTATTGGAAGTAGTTTATCAGCTTTATACTAAATACTATCACAATATTAGACTTTTCAGGAACATCTTAAATAGGTGGCTCATATCGGATATCAACAGATATTTTTTTCAGAGTTTCTCCAGGAAAGAAAATGCAAAATTGGTTTTCTAATTTTATATTTTGCAAAATCTCCTTGTCCTCTGGCACTAAGGAGAGAAATTGAATTAGAAACAGAATCACTGAAATACTGCCGGTTTTATGGAAAGTTGATAAGGAAGAATTACTTTTTTATATCAATTTCTATTTTTATGTTGTTTATAGGTTTTAATTTGTTCATTACTAGCTGTATATTTGACATTTCCATCACTGCCACCCTCACCAGACATAATTCCTTTTTTGAGGGTTGATAAAAACCCCCTACCCTACTGCTAGCTTGGACACTTATTGAGGAAATTAATACGGCTAGTTTCTTGGGGGGAAAAAAAAACCCAAACAAAAAAAACTCAAAATACCCCAACCCCACAGTATTTGGACAGTAAACATTTCTTAGAAAGGAAAATATGGATGAAACTTGTCTCAGTGTCATCAGAAATGTCTATTAAAGTATTTTCAGAACTCATTTAAGTGCTAAACCACAGGTTGCAAAACAGCATTGACTCATCCAGTCAAAGATTTTTTTTTTCTCTTTAATTTATGTAGAAAAAAATACTGGAAAACTATGCAGGGGAGGAAAAGAAAAGTAAGAGGGGAAAAAAGCTGAATAGTTAGACAATATTCATCTGAGGCTGAAGTCTGTAATCCCATCTAAATTTGGATATATCAGACTTCTTGAATTGTTCAAATCAAATTTGGGTGGAATAAATCATATCAGTACGCTTTCCTGATTCTGCAAAGGGAGAAAAAATAAAATTTGTCTTATAAGAAGTCTTAATTATTGAAAAAAATAAAGGTAAATATACCGCTAAAACATTTAAAATGTATGCTTCCCCTAGCCCAGCTACCCTGCAGCTAATGAATCTATCGCAATTGTAGTGTCCAAAGATGAATAGGGGTGGATTTAGTACCAGTTCCAGTTCGTATTTTACGGCTATAGTCTGGTTTTTGGGATTTTGCTTTGTTTAAGTGAATAATTTAATTTTGAAAGGAAGGAAAAGTGAACTATTTCATGCTATTTCCAGGCTATTTTACCACAGAGTGCCACTTTCTTACACAGCATGTTAACTGCTAAAGAAATATTTTAAGGTACTTGTACAGCTACAGCATCAGCTCATGGGACTGCCAAATTGTACATAAATGGTTTCTTGGTACAGGAGACAAAGTTAGTCTTGCTGCAGACAAACATTTGTTTTCACATTCTTTACATATTCCTACTTCTAATTTGGTTGATACCTTATATATGCTTGAACTATTATTCCTTTTGTTTGCCTGGTGTTTTCTGTATATGACTTAGTGAGATTATATAAGACTCTCTGGAATTAGATTTATTAACATTTTATAAAATAGTTCTAAAAATTAAAGATTTGCATAAGAAGTTTTACATGAAACTCATATTGTTACTCATCCTTCAGCTATTAGGCAAATGAAAATGCGAATTAAAGAATAAAAAAGCAATTTGTGGAAAGTAATACAAGTACCATACCCAAGATGAATAGTGACTAGTCACTGACTTTCTTGGATAACCAAAGAACTGCAGTTCGTTTATAATCTATAGGTTTAAAGACCTCTTCTCTTTCTAGAAAGTTTAAAAAAAGCCACTTTTCCTCTAAGAAATCCTATCACACCTTCTTAAATCTTTCCTTCACAAAGAAACCAACCTCCTCCTTACACTATGAATTAGCTGTCAAAGTAATCTCTTCTCAAAAGCATCTTTTGTCTTCAATCTCCCTCTAGTAAAATTATCAACTGTTTGAAAAACCCTAAAAAATTTTCCCTGCAAATGTGTATTACAGGGCAAAATCAGTGTTTCCCTCAACTGAGATATTTCCAAGTGTATTTTATGACTAAAAACACCATTCTGGACATGGATAACATTGCACAATGTGAAAGCAATGCAATACACTAATATTGCATTTGCACTACTTTTCAATCTTTGAAAGCAGCTGAAGTTTCATCCATTTTAACAGGAAATTCCATCATGTATATCCTGAACTTTGATTTTCTGTGCCCGTACTATTTTTTTCATTGCCTTTGCAGGCCTAATCCAAGTAATATATGCAAGATTCTAAGAGATAAAAGAAGCAAATGGGCATATGGGCAAACATGATGGAGAACTATCTTTATTTAGCTTTTGACTCCAGCTTTTCTAGCATATTTCAATAAGGTAAAAAATATAGAGATTATAGAGTCTCTGGAATTAGATGTATTACCCTTTCCATTTATTCTTTGTGCAGTATGTGAAGACTTTTACTACTCAGGAAATACTGTAGAAAAGAAATATTTTATCATTACTGACTTTGGTTCTTCAAATAAAACATTTGCTGTCTTAATATTTCCAGTATTTATGTCTTCCTCTGTTTTATTTAGATTTAATTGAAGGCTAAAATTATAGGAGGAGTTTGATGAATATAGAAGTTATCAATGTCTCTTACAAATTATACCAGTTCCTCTGCTACATTTGGGTTTATGTGTTCTATTTCTGCGGAATTGAAAACAGTTATGTGAGTTTTGGTTTAAAATACCAGTTTTATCGAAGGACATGACCAGTTAAATCTATGCTGTCATATATAGAAGTTTAGTTACAAAGGAACTGAGTCATCATTTTGTGTTCCTAAGATATTCTTAATAAAATTGCAATGTAAAGGTTTCGAGAATTAAAAATACTTGTTTGTCAACTTAGTCAGAAGTTGTGTACGTGGATGTTACAGGTAATAGTAAGGAAACATCCTGCAAGGAGTTCTGACAGGTCACAATGGCCAGTCTAAATTTTAACACATGCCATTCTTTGTATGTAGCAAATTCTTTTAATTTATTTTAATTAATTGCTTTTAATTCTTTAACTATGTACACACACACTTATGTATAGACTCAATATATTGACATGATGAAATTATTAGACTCTTTGATTTTAGTGAGTGCAAAGAACCAAGATGGTTTCCTCACTTTCAAATTTTTCCACTGGTGTTCAGTTTTAATTCCTTGGAATTGGGGATGATCAATTGTTTGGATAAGATAAATCAATTTACATTCTTTCATTTGCACTTTCTAAATGGCGTATAATTGTATACAGAAATTTAGATACTGTCTAACACTGACCAGCAGAGAAGTGCTAGGCCAGTTGTTACTCCTTCATCACAAACTATGACAGACTGAGGTGAAAATTATGATTAAATGGGTTTCCAGAATCTTGTACTGGGATAAATGGTTCTGCAAAAAACATGAGGCATAGTCAAAGCCTGAAACATTACATGAAGAAATGGGATTTATATTCCATTTTTTGATTCTGTTTTTATGCCTTATTTTTCCCTCTGGTCCTCAAATTTTCATAAAAATGATGTTATGCTGCTTTCTCACACAAATTATGCAGATTGTTCCTGTTTCACATATAGCACTTAGCTTCAAAAATTGATATGTAGTAAAAATACGTGGAGGAGGGAAGATACTAATCCTTTAGAATAAAGCTTTTCTTAATTCTGCTTGCCTGTATATCACTAGCTGATATAGCTTGGGCATTTCATTAACAGAACTTCATGGTTCTCCCAATATATGAAGTTACATCTGTTCTGAAATCCAGTTTAGGTTGCCTGACACTGAAATATCCTTTTTTCCATTGATTATTATTTAATTTTTTATTTTTATATATCTCCATTATATTTATTTTATTGTTCTTTGAACTAAAGAAACGAACAAAATTGCCACTATGTTATGCTGCTAACAACTTCATAGTTCTAGCTAGTGTTAAAGAAAAAATTCAAGGGCTTCCAAAATTGAATGCTGCTTTTTCCTCACACTTAGTTGAAAATTGAAGGAAGAAATTTCAGAGGGCTTGACCGTGCTTTCTGTGTATTGGCACAGGAAAATGTGCAAGCATATGTCATGGTTTAACCCCAGCTGGCAATTGAGCCCCACAGAGCCACTCGCTCACTCCTCTAGGGAGGGATGTGGGAGAGAACCAGGAGAGGAAAACTGAGAAAAGCCATGGCTTGAGATAAAGACAATTTCATAGATAAAGCAAAAGCTGTTCACACAAACAGAGCGAAATAAAGAATTCCTATACTGCTTTCCATGTGCAGATAGGTATTTAACCACCCCCAGGAAAGCTGGACTCCATCAGGTATAATGGTAACTTGGGAAGACAATTTCTATGACTCTGAACATTCTCTCATTCCATCTGCTTCCCAACAGTTTTTGTATGTTGAACATGGTACCATATGGTATGAAATATCCCTCTGGTCGGTTGGGGTCAGTCCAAATTGTGTCCCCCCCCAACTCCTTGTGCGTCCCCAGCCTGCTCCCTGGTGGGGTGGCGTGAGAGGCAGAAAAGGCCTTGACTCTTTACAAGCTGCCTACCAACAGCTAAAACTTCCTTGAGTTATCAATAGTTATCAATGGTTCAGAAAAGTTGGTCACAAACCAAAGAACCTTTGACTTTAGCTCTTGCCTACTCAAAGTTTTCTAGTACTTCTTCCAGACTGTACTTGTGTGAAAGACTTTATCACTCTCTACAAACACCTGAAAGGAGGGTGTAACCAGGCGAGGGTCAGTCTCCTCTCCCAGACAGCCAGCAGTAGGATGAGATGACACAGTCTTAAACTGCACTAGGGGAGGTTTAGACTGGACATCAGGAAGAAGTTCTTCAGAGAAAGGGTAATTGGGCATTGGGATGGGCTGCCCAGGGAGGTGGTGGAGTCATGGTCTCTGGAGGTGTTTAGAAATGCCTGGATGGGGTATTCAGTGCCGTGGTCTATTCACATGGTGGTGTTCAGTCATAGGTCGGACTCGATGACCTCAGAGATCTTTTCCAACCCAGCTGATTCTGTGATCCTGTGATCCTGTGATCTTCTCTTCAATATTTTGGATGATAAAAAATGTACTGTACATCCCACTGCTACTTTTTTCCATATAAAAATTTGCCTTGTTGCATTTTTTTTAATTTATTCTCAGTAAAACTTGAAAGGGGAGGGGGGGAGGCATGTGGGGGGCGTTTGCAATTTCCTCAGTTATATATGTAAGGAAATTAATCACTGCTTCCCAAGTTTGTCCTCTTGTTTTTGGTTTTTCTTATGCTTTTTTTGTGAGTGCAGATGTGCTAGTTTTAGACAATTTCGACACACAATATATTTCAGAGCATAATTTCCCTGAAAGAGAAGTACTTTTCCCAACTTATTGATGATGAATGAATGTTCAGAGAAGTCAAATGATTCATCCTCAAAACCAGTCATTGATTCAAGAACAGAACTGATTAGCTCCCAATTTTGTGGTTTATCTGTCCCTGTTTTCATAGCAGTTTGTTATGAACATTGTCTGAATTGTAATGTATGAAACGAGACAGCAAGAAGAATGAGTAGTTTAGTGTTCCTAAATGGATAAAAGCCAATGACCTAGACAAATTTTCTGTCTAAGATAAGATTTAAGATCATGTTTTATAAGACTGCTATTCTAGGGGAAAGTAGGCATAGTATAGTATAACACAGCATAGCACAGTATAATTCTGTGCTGAATACTTGGATCAGGTACCAGAGTAGATCCATACACATAGGCTAACAGCACTCCTTTAGAAATGTAAATGGTTAAGGATGGAAAAGCTAAAAATAAGGAAATGAGAAGAAGTGTGATACACAGAAACCAGTAATCATGGAGTGGAAAATTACTCACTTATTAATAAGACAATACACTCACATAATGAATGCTTAATTCTAAGGGGAAAAATACCTAATGTAGCTTTTGCTTTTGGATGACATGCTAGACTGACAGATCCACCTCAGTGGGGTGACAGATCATGAAAATCAAAGTTCAGAAGTAGGCAGTGTGCCATCTAAGATGAAGAGAAGATCAACAGGATCTTCATAGAGACCCTTCAGAGGTCTCTCTTCCTGCTATTACATAGGAGGAGAGATGGACAGAAAATAACCTTGAGTGAACGAAGGATGGTGACTCCCAAGATGGGAAATCTTGCTATATCTGGCAGTGGAAGAAAGACTTTTTCTGCTTCTAGATGCACATCTGCAAAGAAGGATAGAATTTCTATAAACTTGGTGTCTAAAAATTTCTGCCATTTTTCTGCTAACCATTCAGTTTATGTTGGTTTCCTGCCTGTCATAAATAAATAAATAAACTAGCTAAGTATTAGAAAACCAGGACGTTTCACATAGCAGTCTTTGTTGGCAGCATTTTTTTTTTTTTTTTTTTTTTTTTTGATGGAAGTAAGATGAAATTATTAGTATTGCCACAGCTATGTGAGAAAGGTATGCATTTTTCTGTGTCCACAAAGGCTGCTTGGAAACAAGGCACCTGGTCATTGATAAATGTTCTGAACAGGTGACTACTTAGTTCAACAAAGAAACAGAAGATAAAATGTTTATGAATCAAACAACCAGAGAAGAGAATGCAGAATGATTTGTACAAGGTTTTGAAGTAGGAGGGGAATATTCTGTGTGCTTCGTCAAAACTTAGAACTGGGAAGAAAAGATTAGCAAGGGTAGTGAAGAAACACTGATGATGAGTCAGACATAAGGATACTAAGGCCATAGAATCTTAATTAACTGAAGTAGTAACTTAGTATCTTAACAAAGGTTAAGGTATGAGTGATAAAAATATTAGTCTTAAATGCATGGAATGTCCACTGGGAAAACTCAGGCAGATGAAGATTAAATGTAGGGTTGAAACAACTATAAAGTTCAAGTGGAGATTTAAAGTCATAAAAGAGACAAGTGGCAGATTTCAGGACTATTTTCTCAGCAACAGTACTTACCTGGAAGGTTACAAAGTTGCTGGGCAGGAAATCAGTGCCGAGAGTAAGAAAACAACCTGACCATGAGGAAAAGGTGGATGTTGAAAACAGATACTTGAGAAAGAACTGAAGAGCACACTTTAGTCAATACAGATCAAGAGGAGAACTGAAACTAAATATGAGATAGTTTTCTGGGCTAGAATGTGACAAATTTACAGCTTTTTCTGATAATAAGTTTCTAGGCAAAAAAGGTTCTGTGCCTGGGGTTCTGTAAAGGAAGTCTGCTGGTGCTTCATAATGAGATACATGAAAAGAGGAAAAGAACAATCTAAGAAACTGGCTGTGTGGAGAAGATAATAAATGGCACTGAAAGGGTTAGAGAGAATCATCCATCGGTTGTTCTTGAGATCAATCTTACTTAATATTTTAATTTCATTAATGACCTTGGAACAAGTAATAAAAATGTGCTGATGACATATGATTGTTAAGGTACTGCCTGCATGATAGAATATCAATGTAGGTAATGCATAGGATGGTTCTAAGAGACTGAAATTTATAACTAGAATGAAATGTAATAATACTACATAGATCATGAACTTTAACATTAATTACAAGACTACTGTGTATAAACTAGGCTAAATTTAAAAACTGTAAGAGCAAGACCTTCACTTATTAATTCATCACAGGATATCTGTGAGTAGTGTTTGTGACATCATGAAAAGCAGTACAAGCACTGTATTAAAAAGCATATTTGTGCTTAAGGAAAGCATATTTGTGCATAAGGAAATTTTAATATCACTCTGTAAAGCTGTTGGACTCTGCTCCATAAAGCAGAATTCATAAGAAAACATATATGAGAACATATCCTACAAGATTAAGGAAAGAGAAGATCAGAGGGTACAAGAGGAGGTCAAAAAAGGGGCTAGTTTGATACAAGTGGGAAATGTCTTCAATGCATGTAAGAACAATCTTGTTTCCATACATCAGTGCAGACAGAAATATGA
Organism: Melanocharis versteri; assembly: GCA_013397845.1. Lineage (NCBI taxonomy): Eukaryota > Metazoa > Chordata > Aves > Passeriformes > Melanocharitidae > Melanocharis > Melanocharis versteri. The sequence continues at coordinate 620,210 of VZTG01001346.1, read as the reverse complement.
AGAAAAAAATACTGGTTATCACAGGATTATCAATTTAACATGTGAATTTAGGATTGATGTTAGTGGAAATTTTGACTGTTAGTAAATTCAAAGAGCAGCAACATAGTGAGACTTTAGGAAACAAGAAGATATGCTTAAGCAATTATAAACAAGGATTAGATAAAAGGGTTATTTTTCATATCAGGAAGAGTCTTTTCTTTTGTGAAATCCACACAATCATTGCAGAACTGAATTTTTTACCTTTTAAAATTATGAAACCTATTATGGAACATCACTCTTACTCCGTGCTTGTAATGAACATTGATAGAATGTTTACACAAATTACGTGAAATAAAAAGAAAGGTGAGAAAGAGCGTAACAATAATTCAGCAGTTCAGAGAGGTTGCAACTTTTAGGAGATTCTTTTCTAGGCTCCTCCCGAGTTTCACTTCTATTCTTATTCCTGCTAATGAGCCACAGATTTCAGCAAAATTGACCACAATTTGTTTCTTATGATCTGTGTTTTTTAAAATTATGTATGTGTGGGTTTTTGTTTGGGTTTTTGTTTGATTTTTGTTTGTTTGTCTGGTTTTTAGTTTGTTTTTGTTTTTGTGGTTTTTTGTTTGCTTGTTTTTATTTATTAATTTATTTATTAATTTATTTTGACAGAATATCATGTATTGGTATTCTGAAGCTACTTCCAAAACCAATACTTCACTTCACTTCACTCCTTGAGAAATGTGCTTAAGTGGTGGCCTACTCCACTGTGAGCTTAGCAATAAAAGAAACAGAAGTGTTGGCTTGAGCACTAAAACTGGATGCAGTTTTTCTAGAAAATTTCTTCACTATTCTACATACAATCCACATGCTTACTGTTGCCCAGAGACAAAAAATTGCTCATCTGTAAGATTATTTGAGTCAGGTAGGAAAATACATGACTGAGAACCATGACTACGCACACCCCACTGTCCAAACAGCTGAATAATGAAATATAGCTTTCATATTCTGTGGCAGTTTTAAAATTCAAATATATAACATTCATGAGACACAGTATATTATGGGGTTATTTAATAATAACTCATATGTGTCCATAAGTATTATACTGGAAAAAAATAATATTTTAATTTAATTTTAAGACAAATTCCCTAATACGATGTAGTTCCTTGGATATAAATTCCAGTCCTCCTTATCCAACTCAAACAAAGCTTCATCTGAAGTTAGTCCCTTGGATCAGTCTCCATGTTTACAAGTACTATAAATTTCTGCATAAATGTAATGCCTTTGATTCTTTTAGTGATGTTATTTTAAAACAAAACTAATTTCCTCATATGGCACATTCCTTGTCAGTAGAGTGGTGGAATGTATGAAAAATGATGGTGTAATAAAGGCAAAAATGTATTTCCATTTCAACGAAAAATGACATATGCCAACTATGAACATAGCTAGACCAATTTATGTATAGAAACAAAATGCATTCTCCCACCACCTCGTTTTTTTTTTTTCCCACCTATTTGATTTAACCTCATTTAAAGCTGTGTACAGCTGACTCAATAATTTTTAAGATTATTTTGTTAGTGCAAAATACACTCATTATTGCTTTAGCATTTATATTTTTACAACTCTTCCTTTTTTTTCACAGGAACAAAGTGTCAATAATACCTAATATTTTCCCATAATGTCCCTAAATATGCATAGTATATTAAAATATACCATTATAGATAATGCAATATTCAAAATGAGGCTACATATTCATATAATAAAAATTAGACAGAATTAATAGATGAAAGTAGCTTTAAAAAAAAGAAAATTGCATATTCACTATCATTAGAAATTTATTAGCTTAAAGGCATATGAAGTTATACTCCCAACTTCAGATGTTTTATTATATTACCTTAAATAAATTACGGTTAGTTGTATTTGCCGTAACTTGCTTTCCCTTTTTAAAGTGGAAATTAACTCACTGTTATCTTCCTCCTTAACCTACAGCTTAACAGGGCAGGAAATCAATCAAAAAAACAATAAAATGTTTCAGATATAAGCTACTTTTAAGAAGGCTACAGACCTGAACTGGGGAAAAGAAAGAAGGGGAAATGAATTCAAGAAGCAGGGAAACAAGCCCTTTGTTATAGGACAATCCAGCATCCAGATATGCATCTAAGCATTGTGAGATTTAACAGAATCTTTTGCCTAATGGAAACCTTTAGAGTAAGGTTTTGTCTGGCTGGTTGGTTGGTTGGCTGGTTTCTTGGTTTTGTTCTGGTATGGAAAGAGAAGGAGAAGGAGAAGGAGAAGGAGAAGGAGAAGGAGAAGGAGAAGGAGAAGGAGAAGGAGAAGGAGAAGGAGAAGGGAAGAAGAAAAAGAAAAAAGAGAGAAAAAGCAAAACAAGGTCCTAACTATTCCTGTTAGTCCTTACTTTGACCATCTAAAACCGAATAATTTCACAATGTGGATTGGAGCATTACTGGAGACACCTCTTTAGAGATGTAAATCAACACAATTTATTATTTGCATCTTACAGTTAACTGTAGAAACTTGTTAAGAATTGTGAAGATGTGTGAACAGGCTTGACTGGAATTGTGAAGGTTTTTTGGGGGATGACATGGCATACACACATTATTATGTCAAGTTTAGACATATGGCAATTTTGAAAACCCTAATAGAGAGAATCTTTATCGTATTATATTAGACTGTTGACCAGGTAGTATCAGACCCTGATAATGGCATAGAAGTTAAGCTCAGGCTTCTGGCTAAATGTGTGAAAAAATATGTGGAAATATAGTGATATGGTGTTTCTGAAAAGAAAAATAATACAGGAATGCAGTCTGAAGTTTGGACTGGCACAATTATGTGGAAAAAGATGATCAAAGAGTTAAAGCTCCACAAATTATTCAGCACATAATTCATAATGGTGTGGTATTTACCTGGCTTAATACTTAAACACATACTTAGGATCATATTTAAATGAAATCACTGTGTGTTGTCTGCCTTTTTGCCAGATATAGGTCAAGAAGCTAATAGAATGATATCCAGGTCCAAGTTGGAATTGTGTGAAATTTTGAGTTCTTAGGTGTGGATGGGCTCCAGCACCCAATATGAAAGAATATCCTCCATATCGCACACCCTCTAAGAGTAAAAATACAGAAAATGGTTGTACTGAGAAGCCTTGCAAAGCGAATTCATGCCCAGCACATAATTTTCTCTAGTACAGAGAGATTACATAGCCTGAGCTGGAATAGTTCCTCAGAAATAAAAGTAATTGTACTAGTTATGATAGTAAGATCAGAAGTGGTCAGTGTATGCATACAGAGAACTAGGTAGGTTGAAAGAATCAGACAACTGGAAAGAGTAAGTCTAGGCTTTGACTAGAGAAAAAAAAAAAAAGAATTATTGTGACTGAATTGCAGAGCCAATTTAGATGCACCCTCCGTGGCTTTAAGCAAAAACGATCTTCCATATGGAAATGAGAAAAAATATTCAGAGACAAAAAGTATCAATTGAAATTTGATCTTTCCAGTTCATCATGTAAGAAGAGATTTAGACTACAAAACCTAAATATTTGATGATATTCCACTTTGAGAAGCAGCATGATATAATGATAAAGGAATATTAAAAAAAGAGAGATGCAGACCAGAGCTGCTGTGTTTTCACAAGAGCATTTCAATTGAGCAAAATCAGGAAAAGTCAAAACTGATAAAAATAAAGAAAATATCTGTATATTTCTCTTGATTGGTACTTAGGTTGTGGAATGCATTGCTGTTGACTGAGAAAACAGAAGCTTTGTAAGATTTAGAACACAATCATTGGATAAAAGGAATGCATAGAGTAATATTTTGGAAACACCATGCTACTGAGACAAGACCTTCTTCAAATAAAAAAGGGAAAAAAGAGACAATTGTGTGAGAGATATTGGAAATTGCCACACATGTCTAATGGTTGGGAGCTAAACTTCTTTCCATGCTGAAAATATATATTTTGAGTTGGCAGATTTCTACCCTTAGTGGTAGAGAAATTTTTGAGTCTGTGTTGATTTTTGATTCTCCTTTAATGCTGACATGATAGAATTTGAACTTTCTTCTCCACAAATGTGTAGATGAATATTTCTTCAGGGATACTGAGGAAACTGAAAGAAGAATGCACACATGGAAAGCACAAAAAGTAATTGTGTGCAAGTATCTGTTTTTGAACAGCTAGCTTAACCAGAAGTTGGGTAAGGTCTCTCTGATACAGCCCTGAGGGAGATCCAATATATACATTGAAGTACTGACTGATGGTAGAGACCTTTAAAGAACAACTCCTCCTTTTCTAAACCTAGAAAGGAAGCAATTTGTCTACCAAGAAAAACAAATGACAGAGGTCTATGCCAAATCAGACATAATTTCTTGGGAGTGTCATTCAGCACTCTCAGCATTAGTCAATAACACTCGCCAATAATCTCTCACTTTTCTTCAATTTCCTCCCAGAGTGTGTGTTTCCCTGTAAAAAGTATAAAGACATTCTTGCATTGGCTTCTAAATTGAGGTCACTGGAGAGGTGTAACAGCTTTAGATACTTTAACAGAAGAGACTAATGAGCACTCAGTGTCCATTGGAAATTGATGCTATTTGTCCATATCTAAGGTTCATTTGAAAGTTCTTCTGGAAATGTCTTCCCTTGGTGACAGTAGCATGTGAACAAATCTTTTCTCTGTAAATGTACTAATTGCAGTTTGTAAATTGCTGGAACATAGAAATAATTATTGTTAACAGTTTCAAGTAGAAAATGTACATAGGTTTCTTTGTTAAAGGGTATTTTAAAAGCTCCAGGTGCTCTACAGGATCACCTGAGTTATAGCTGCAAATGATAGTGATGGAAAATATTAACAAATTTAAACAGTCAAAAAATTAGAGAAGCAGATCAACACCCCTCAAACTGCCCAAAAGACCTTACTCAATATATTTTTCCCACATTCAGAAAGTCAAGCTGTTCACAAATAATGAGTGTGATACTAACTGCTTTTATTCCTGCTAAAGTAATCTGGATTGCAATCCATTTTATGTTATGAGGGAAGAAATAGGTCTCATGATCTGGCTTTACAGTGTAACTGGTGCTAATTATACAAAACATTTTTTAGAATCCTACTGACTTACATAACACTACAATTGATCCCAAGAGATGATTAGAATTTAATTTGCAGAATTTTAGAAAGATATGAGACAGTCAAATCAGGAAACAGAATAATATCCATTTTGATGGCATATTTATTCAGCAAGTATACTTCCAAAATTATACATATGATCTATTTTAAATTTTTAAGTGTTTTAAAGCCTTTTACCTCAATGTAATTGAATCACCAAGCTAAACAGTTATATGGCATGTCACAAGGAACTGACAGGTCAGCTCACGTGCTTTCTGTACTTAAAACAACATTTCCATGCATATCAAACATTCTTCAAAATAATAGCAATATTCAATATATACCTATATATAACTCTGGTATTCAGTTAGTTTGAACTGTCTAACTTGGTTTATCATGAGATTCCACCATTTGGTAGATGTTTCAAGGACTGAGCACAGTTAGACCTTTGAAAATAATGAAATAGAAAGATAGATGGGGTAAGGTTACTGGGCTAATTTATCTTTTATATAATATTCACATAGGAAAGACATGTGACAGGTTCCCTAAGAAACTCTTAGGTGGTGCTTTAATCATATTAAACATTGCAAGACAGGGAACACAAGAAATCAGGTTTATTGTGATCTTTAAAATTTAAAACAAGTCCAAGTACTAAGCTTGCACTAGGTACCCGTAATAGCCTGAAAAGTGCCTTGAGTACGTGCCATTCCTTATACAAACACCATGTGACAACTAAAAGCACATTATATATTACCTCATATTTCTATTTCTCATGTTGCATGGCTATATCAATTGCAGACATCTGTGGCTGCTTTCACACTTTATCGCTACCTCCTTTTGCCAAGGCCTTGCTGGTCACTCATATTAAGAGCACTCAGATCTTGCTCAATGTAATCTTTCTATCTTTCCTGGTTTATTACAGAGTTGAACCTCATAAAAACATGCTTCCAAGAGATTATTTATGCAGTCTGTCTTCCACCACCTAACCACAAATCTCACTCATTTAAATAATTGTTTGTTTGTTTGTATTTATGATACAGTGCAGGCATTGTATTTGGCTGAATTCATCACAGAAAGTCTTGATCCAGTGTGCACATTATTCTCATCCAGTCTGTTCTATCTGAGGAGTAAGCTGATACAACAGTTGGAGTTTTATAACCCATAATGGGGAAAGAGATGCCTCAATTATCTTTTTAAAGACTGGCTATAATATTGTCTCCTTCTACTTAGCTGGATTTTTTTCAAACTTCTCATTCAAGAGAATAATTTGGTAACATCATTGTCCTTGTGTGTCCCCACCTGTTTTTAATACTTTAAAGGGAACATTTCCAGCCTGCTTTGTTTTGATAAATGTTCTTGTTGTTCAGTGATTTTCCTTTATAAATTGAGTTTTTTCACAAGTTTTTTAGCAGTGTTGGTTGAGACTTTTTGAACATAAAAAATTTAGTAATTTCCTGCAATGAAATAACACATGATCACCTTATTTACCTGTGAAGGTCCTCTTCCTGAAATCTATTTCTTGATGTGAAGAAACAGTGATTCCATGTTGTTTCCTGTTTATGTAAATCATCAGTGAATTTTCCTATGAAGTTTTTTGAATACTCTGCTTTTTGGCATAGAAAGATTTAAGTAGAAATTATTAGTTATGTGATTTGTTTTTAAGATGCATGCATCAATTTTTATGTACAAAAATAGTATCTATCTATAAGAATTGCATTCATAAGCAAGAAACACCAAACCTAAAGCATAGATATTTGGAGTTTGTGTTTTCACTTAAGGCATTTATCACAAGAAGAGACTGTACTGGCATGGTGTGTAAAGAGTCATTAGAGAATGCTGAAGGACTGGGAATGACTTTTAAAATTATAAAATGGGAGAAAAAATAATTTTTAATTTATTTTTATATAACTCATTATGCATTGAAAAGTGTTATTATTAAAAATATGGTATTATTCTAACTTGGATATTTACTGTCAAAAATCTATACTTCATCAAGCATGTTGATATTTTAAATGTGTGCTATTATTCACTGGCACAGTTTTTGATGTCTGGAGGAATTTTACCTCAATACTCACAAAAAAGCAAAGCATAAGAATCTCAATTACAGAAAGAAATAAGACTCAACGTACATTTTTAGTTGGTACAAATAAGCTGACATTACAAGGTTAAAAGCTAATTTTATTGTAAAAAGCATTTTTAGAAGAAAAAGAGATAATGTACATGGAATTAAAGTTAGGATGATTCTGATAAGTCATTATTAAGGTATGAAATAAATTTAATCAATAGAAAAGCAAGGAGCATATATGAAGTAGTTTTCTTTTAAATTCAGATGATGGATTTAAGTACTGTCACAGTAAAACCATTATTCCATCACATAAAATGATTTTGTCTCCTTCGAGTCCATTTGTGAGGAAGTGACCAATGGAAGGGGCTTTATCAGTTGTCTATACATATGACTGTCACTTGATCTGCTCTTTTGGTGACACTATATGTTTTTAATTATTTATGTATTCTTTAGTCTTCCACTGCTACAATGTAAGAAGATGCAAATCTAAGAGCTTTTGGTATAAATGTCAGAACTCTACATTGTTATAATGGCTGGTTTTATTTTCTCTCCACCTTCAGAATGTCAAAAAAAGCTGAAGCATAAATGAAATCTTCACCTCAGCTGTGCTGGTTGTGTGATTTATAAAGTCATTTAACACGTATGATTTAGTTGTATCTACTGAGAGATCCCCACCCTAGCCCAAAGACATTACTGTCAGCTTAAAACTCTGGCAGTATATAAACTACATGGATATAGTCACAACTTGTTGTCCCAGACCTTATTAATCCTTAAGCTATTTGCATTTAAAAGCTGGTTTTGACATGGAATCCGCTGTAAATCTGCACTCCCTGAATTTCCACTGACACTTCAGGGTGACATTTTGATTTTTTATTTTAAGGAAATCTCTCTTCTTGCTTAATCTCATTACCTGTTATGCAGGCATTATTTTGTCTTACAGCAAATATGTAGCTTACTACAAATTATTGTGTCATTGTTCTGCCAAAGCCATAATCCATAAGGGACTTTTCCAGTGAACCAATATCAAAATATAGACAAGATTACCATAATTTTAGAACCAGCATCTTGAAAGCCTCAGGGGTCTTTTGTATTAAGCCTCTTTGTTTTGCAAAGCTACCAGCATGAAGTTATGAATGACATTAACAACTTGTAACCCTTGCAAAATAAAAATATCACTTGGTTGTTTTCAGAGTAAACTTGTTGCATTGCAGCAGATACTGGCTTCTTTATGTCTTACTGCAGATTTGTTTTTATATTTTCTGACATATTTGAGCAGAAAAAGATGACAATTCAAAACCACTTTAGAAGTAAGACTGATCTTGACTCAGAAACAGTAGAAATTATCATTTCAGAAACAGCTCTTTAAGCATCCTATCTTCCTCCCCTCCAAAATGTACATCTGTATACATGTGACTTTAAACATATCATTAATCCCAATTTCTTAATTAAGACTACTTTGTGTTTGTTATTATTTTAAGAATATTTTGCTGGATTGGGACCACAGAATGATAATACATTCTTCAAAGAAAACAGATACTTGTTTTTCTAACTGAAAAACACAGGGGACTAGAAAATGCTTTATTTTTTTATACTTCCTCATCTTAAGTTGTCATGTAGTGTTATAAATGAGGATGAAGCACTAGTTTTTATTTAATTAGTAGTATAAACATGTAGCAACATAAGAGTTTTTTCTGTAAAACAACAGGCACCAAAAAAAATTCAAAATATTGTCAAAGTTATCTAGGAAGAATAAGATTAAAAACAAGGTTAAAAATGGGACAAGAGATGTATCAGAAGTCAGTTACAGAAGATACTGACACATTTATTTTTGTTATATAAAATGATATGACAGTTTGGTCTGCCCAGCTGGAGGTGCCAGGTAAGAAATTAAAGTACAGTTGTGAGGTAAGGGCTATGCCACGCGACTCAAGGAAACACTTGGTAGGCATCAAGGTTGTTAGAATATCCCCTTTAAATTGCCAGAGTTTCTCTTCCTTTGGGTTGCTGCCATGTGGGGCGTAGCTTTTGATCATATGAAGACATCAATTTGAGCTCACATGATCAAGCTCCTCTGCCACAAGATAACAGCATATGAAAACTGAGTTGTGAAGTGACACCAAGCCAAATGCTACTCAAGCAATACCCAGTCCCCTGTCTCTAATTGTGTTTGTTTTATTCCAACTATCTGTCAGAAATGGTAAATGATGTTACGTCTGCTCTGGCAATACAGACAAATGGATTACCACAGGAATGTGCACAGATATCTAATATGGACGATGTGATTACTTGTAATGTAATGATTCATGTGCTATATCTTTCAGCAGCTGCTTTTTGGGAAGCAAAATCAAAATATACCATAGCTGTTCATAAGTGAAGCATAGAGGATAAGGAGGCAATTTTTTCAATGTTAGACTTTAAAGGAACTCACTAAATTGTGAGAAGACTGAATTAGTTATAGATCTCAGCTTATTCAGATGTGCAAGAGTGACAGCAAAGAAAGAAGAAAAAGAGACATCATTAATTTTTTAGCCCACTACCATTACAGTCTTCTTTTAAAGAAAGAAGGGACCAAAAAAAATATAGAGTGACTTTGCTTGCCAGAAGAAATAATCACTCTTTCTCCAGCTATACAAATATCATGCAGTGACTGAACTGGCAAGAACCTCCCAGCAACTCAAATATTTCTTTTACATCCATGAGTGTTCTGAGTGTTGCAGAGGATGCAGCATCCACTAGGCTGAAAAGTGCATGTCCGACACCAATAGCTGGCTTCTGTGCAAAAGCACATGTGTAATTGCTTAGTAAGTTCAGTATTTTAGGTATAAAGACATTTTGAATTCAGATACACAGGAATTAGGCTTAGTTGTCATGGTATTCTCAGTCACTGACCAAAATCCTCCATTGCTTAATTCTACCAAAAGTAAATGTAACTTTGCAGAGATTTCAAAATCCTCCATAATAAAAAATATTATGGTATTTACTAAGTATTTAAAAAATTAAATTTGTGTTTGCTTCCATTTCATATGAAAAATAAATGCTAGATTCATTAAAAGCCTATACTATTTTATGTTTGTATTTTATCATTCTTTGAATTAAATATGCTTATGTTTTGTCTCCAAGAAAATGAATTGAGATAGTTTAGAGCCATATATTATGGATCTGAAAATTTATATGTCTAGCTTTGATGAAAAATCTGTCTAGCTTTTCTGCCACATATGAAAAGCAACTAGGTATTAAAATTTCAAACTTCAGTGTAGCTAATCCTTCCTCAGAAGGCGTTCGAGATTAACAAATAAATAAGCCTGATTTAATATTGTCTGAGACTACGTCATTAACTTCCTGGACCTGAAACATGGTGAGAGCCAGCTTTTAAAAGGATGGTCTTTTAATAAATATAATTATTTTCTCAGCATTGAAATTACAATTATTTAAAGAGAATTACTTGACAACAATATCAGAAATTTAAATTCCCTGAAACATATTTCTAAAATAAAATCCCAGCTGTAATTTACAGCATGGATAATTGGGGCATACATAATCCAACCGATAGGTGTTGGTGAAAGGCAGCAGGTTTTAGTTTCTGGAAAGTAAGTCTGGGGATGCCAAGGCTTGGAGCAATACCACGGCTGTTTTGAAGACAGCAAATGGTGCAGCCTTATCTCGAGTGTTGTCTGCAGTTTTGGTCACAGCAATATAAGACATTAAACTATGAGAGAGTGTCCAAAGGAGGGCAATGAAGATGGTGAAGGGCCTTGAGGGGAAGCTGTGTGAGGAGCAGCCAGGTCACTTGGTCTGTTCAGCCTGGAGGAGACTGAGGGGAGACCTCATCGCAGTCTGCAACTTCCTTGAGAGGGGAAGAGGAGGGGCAGGCACTGATCTCTCTGATGACCAGTGACAGGACCCATGGGAATGACCTTAAGTAGTGTTGGGGAGGTTTAGGTTGGATATCAGGAAAAGGTTCTTCACACAGAGGGTGGTTGGGCACTGGAACAGGCTCCCCAGGGAAGTGGTCACAGCACCAGCCTGACAGAGTTCAAGAAGCATTTGGACAATGCTTTTGGGCACATGGTGTGATTCTTGGGGATGGTTTTGTGCGGGGTGAGGAGTTGAACTTGATGATCCTTGTGGGTCCCTTCCAACTCAGCTTATTCTGTGATTCTGTGACAAAATCCTCACTGGATTAATCCTTGCAGTAAGGGTTGTTGCTTTATTGTCGTTCTTTGTGGTTCATCGTGGTTCTTGTGGCTCATTGGACCAAGATTGCACTGTAATCCCTTCTCTGTCCATGAGGTAGAAAGAGCAATATATTTTTGTAGGGAGACACTTGGTTTTCAGTTGAAAAATATTATGCTAACATAGAGTATCAATTAATAACTGTTTAATTGCAAACTGATTCAATACGTCTACTAAACAGACTGTCATTGATTTTACAGTTTTCTCAGCAAATCCAAAATACATCATTCCCAGAAAATACATCAGCCCTGGAGAATTTTGGAAGAGTGCAGCAGATGTACCCTCTGAATCTTCTAGAACTGCATATATCTCAGCAGGAATATTCATAGAGGAATGTTACACTTACTCTGTAGTGAAGAGCATCATCACACAGCATTAATAATCTTCAAGGATGTGTAATATGCTATCTCTGGTGGTACGTGTTTTGTGCAATATCTGACAGACAGACAGACAGAGAAGGGGCCGTGCAAGTCATACAATCTGATTTTATGTGATGGAAAGTTCATTTTGTTTATTGGGTCTTCTGTTCAAATATTATGACTCATTAAGAGGAGAGGAAAGGGAGACATCTTGGGGCGGGGGAGTGGGATGATTACTGCTCTTAGAAGTTGTCAACAGTGTTGAAAGGAGGGACTGCTCCTAACCTGCAAGGTGGGACAATCAGGTGAGGAGACACTGGAGTCTCAGATGGGATGGAATATAGAGCATCATGTTTCCCAAAGGATAGAGAACAAGCCTCGAGTACCGTAGAGAATACAACAGTTTTCTGCAAATTAATAAACCACTGAATTGACTTCAAGTAAGCCTGACTGAAAGGCTGTGCTTAAAAGAACACAGATTTGTTCATGGTCCCTTTTTATTTCTATTTCTTTTTACCTAGGAATTTTTAATTTTCTATTCTGAAGAAAGTTAGTTCTTCTGGTTAACATCCTAATAAAAATGGTGCGTTGTTTGGTCTAGGCTGTCTGCCTTGGAGACTTCAGACATAAAGAAAGAATGAGACAGTTCACTTCAAGCTCTTAATAATTCTACGTCCCACCATATTCTGCATTGTTGAAGATGATTGCTCTCCCTGTGAACTTCTTTATTAGCAATATTTCAAACAAAGCCATCTTTTGAATTTTTGAATTTTAAGCTCAAGTTGCTATTTTTCAGTGAATGTGAAATGTTGACTATGAAAAGCTCCCAAAAATCTGTTGTTTTCAGTTCCTTAGCAGTTGGAAATCAGATTTGAAAAGTTGGCATGTGCTACCAAAAAAAATGCCCAGTTTATTTTTTTATCTGACTCTGATATTCCTAATAATGGCTTAGATTCTTAACTTGTTGTGCTCTTTTTATCCACAGCAAATTTAGATGCTACTCAGCAGAAATAAAGGTGGGTAAAATATGGCCTCCAGTAAGTCTTTGTAGGATTTGCTTGCTTTTATTTCTACAAATTCTGATTTTCCTGTTGCAGCTACACAGTTCGTAAACTCAGAACACTTTTGTTGATTTGATGTTTCTTTTTGGTTTTTTGTTTGTTCTTTGTCTTTTTTGTGTGTGTGTGTGGTTTTTTTGTTTGTTTGGTTGGTTGGTTTTTTGGGGGGGCTTTTTTCTTTTAAATTTTGTAATCTTATAAGATGGTATATGATTCATTTCTTCTATTTCATCTTCTTCTCGTAGATTATTCTGCATCCTCTTTCTGTTTTTCCTCGTTTTTCATGTGTTCAGTTAATTTAGTCAATTTTCCATAAATGCAAATTTTTAGATGTTCACACATGCACTTCTTGAGCACTCAAGCTGCCTAAACTTGAAAGTACAGATTAGACCCACTTCCTTTTCCATTTTACTTGGTGATACACATTTCAACCCAAAACACTGGGCCTTTGAAGAGATCAGCTTCAGAGACTTCTACTCTGCCAAGTTCAGGTCTGAGCCATAAACCTAAGTTTAATTTGTAGTTTAATTCCTCTGTGCATTTCACTGCTTAAGACGCATAGAGGTTCTCCCATGATTTAACTGAATTAAAAAACTAAGGTGAGCTTCAGCCTAGCTGTTCTTCCTATCTTAGGATAAATGTTCAAACAAGGGAATAATTATGTGTCAGGTACTAGAAAAATGTCTACTGTGGTTGTCCCACCTTACTGTGCTACATACAAAGGAAGAACAGACAGAAGAATATGTAGACCTCTTTTCTGTTAAATTAAGAAATTAAGTATTCACAGACACATTGTCATCACAAAATTTACTTATTTGTGAAGAGAATTTTGTTGCCCTGTTATGTTTTATAACAGGATTTCAACCTCTACTAAGCATTTTATGACTTTTTCTTTTTTTCTAGCAAGCTATTTCTTATGTCTTTCTTCAAAAATTAAGCTTCTTTCACATAAGAAAACTGGCTACATCATCTTGTGTTGATCAACGGGATATTCTGTGAAAGGTCACAGTCTCCTGACCAGCTTTCACCTGGCAATCTGAATCAATATTTTCCTGATCTTGCAACATTTTGTATTACTGCTGCCTCGCAAAATGGTTGCAAGTGTCAAAAAAAAAAAAATGATGTAAGATTTTTCTTTTGAGGAGATAGGGATTTTCAAAAGTATCATTTTAATATTTATTTTTACTATTGAGAAACATAATAATGTTTTGGTAGGCAATTTAGCTGCTATATTATGTACAGAAGCAAGAATTTATTGAGGTTGCTGCATATCCAATAATTGGAAATTATGACAGCACCAATTTTTTTTTGGTGTTTTTTTACTGCTTCTATGTCTATTTATTCTTGTTATGTTTCTTTAAACCAGTAACAAATCCCCTGCCACTTTAACACTTTTCCTGCAGTGAGGTAAACATGGATGAAGCATGACGTACAATAAAACTAGAAAATGTATTTGAGCTTTTTTGGTAAGAAATTGAGCAAAGCTTGAGTTGTTGAAGGCATCTACATACTCAGTGAATATTTCCCTCAGCATGACCCAGACTGTTATTTTCACTTGTGGACGAATACGTCAGACTGGTGCCTAGAAAAACTTCAAGTTTCAGTACAACCTAGTCAAGCACAGTGCATAATATTTTTGAGAATTGAAGCCCCACTATATCAATTCCGCAAACTTATTAGAACAGGAGAGGATCCCATTCTTCCTATGTTTTTAAATATGTTTTTATTCAGCCTTCTTCTAAATCAATAAGATGGTGATGGCGCTTAGGCATAATTGCTATGCAAATCATGAAAAAGGAAATTTTGGAAGTCTTAAAAAAATGGAGAAATATCTGGTGGAGGGAAATGAACGTGCAGTTGGAACGAGTATCAAAAACACTGTGAAATGAGGAGCCTGCAAGACTTCTTTTTTTCGTATTTTAAACACAGCTGGATAAATAATGAAAATATGCCTTATATGAGTAGATAGATATGTGAAGTCTGTCATTTTTCAAATCCTGGCAAAACATGCCACACAATAATGGCGTACTGGCAGACTCTTGAGATATATTTGGTAGACATTTAAGTCCTGAAAATGGACATTATTAGACTTACAATCATTGCAACCAGCTATCCCAAGGAACCATTATAAAATACAAAAGGATTAATGTTTCAAAATAGTTTTCAGGATAGAATAAGGGAACAATTATTCTTTACTCTAGTCTAGCTGAGAGGGCCAAGTCTAAGAGAGACATTTTCTGAGTGGCAAGAACGAAACTTGAGGATCAATGTGCCCTGAGGACTCCACAGCCATAACCCTTTTTTCCAGAAGAAGGAAAAGGAGAATTTTAGGACAGAGAGAGTTTCTTCCTCAAAATGGACAGATCTTTTCACTGCTCGATCTTATTAGAATCCAGCGTATGGCCCTCGGTGCACTGTGGGGTTATGTGCCATTTTGCTATTATGTGACGGAGAAGAGTACGGGACATAAGGTCACTGATGGTTTTGGATGTGCCTTTTGGTGTATTCCCTGTTGTTTTTGCAAATATGGATGTTGTAACTGTTGCTGTAAGGACAAGGGGGATAAGGGTATGTAGCCTCTCCTCACAGGAGCTACTGTACCAAACCTGCTTGCCAGCCCTGAGCTTTCTGAGGGTGGCTGAGTCAACTTGTTTCTCCAGGGCTCTGCCTCACCTCTCTGACTTCCCCTTCTCATCACTGCTAGCTTCACCACAACCACCATTAATCTCTTTAAATTTCTCCTTTAAATAAACCCAAACACCTCTGAGAAGATTCAGCCTGGTCCCAGCACGCTCACTGTCCCCGTGAGCCAGACCCTGTGTAGCAGCTCTGTGTCACAGGGACAGGGCAGTGGGGGGCTGAGCAGCCACACAGTCACCTGCCCCTGTGCAACCAGCTGTAGGCCCAGCCTCCTGTTAAGTGGTCATGGCACCTGTCTTTCCTGCCAAGAATCTGGGATTTGCTAGTAAAATGACTACCGTCAGTCACACTAGCGCAGTGTTCAGTGAGAGGAGTTTAGCTTATTCTGTTTTGGTCTATACAATGAATCGTTCTTCTGCCCTTTTTGAAAATTCTCTGAGAATAGCAAACAATTTTTTAAAACCAGTTTTGTTTTCAACTCGTGCATGTAAATAAAATGGCAGGCAGAGGAAGCAAGCCACATTAGCCAAAGTGAAGGGAAAGGTAGTTCAGAACTTGGAAGGAGAGCTCTCTCTTCACCTGCAGTGCAAAGTCTACTCTGCCATTTAGGAAGGGTGGGGCTTCACACATTGGCTACATGTAGAAATTGTCATGTATGGTATAATTCCTAAATGTGCCTTCATTAAAACTTTCCTGGATGAGGATTAAAGGAGTGTAATTTGTCAGTGAACCAGAAACCAGTGCAGGGGTTGTGGTTCAAGCTGATAAGACCTTGGAGGAAATTCCCTCCTACTGTTAGGAAAACTGGAAAGCGGAAACCCGAAGTATGACTGCTCTAGCTGATAAGAGAAAAATAAAATTATCTTGAACTAAAGAGGTTTTTTTTTTTTTTATCCTCTTTATTAGATTTATCAAAAGAAAAATATTGATACAATTTATTATTAAGCTGAAGGTTAAATATATGCAAAACCTTTTTTTTTGGTTCCTGCCATCTATATTAATTGACTTAGATTATAAAGTATGACGTGACTAAATTGGTAAGTAGTGTAAGTTGAGGTAGCATAAGTAAGTTTACAATTTTCCTGTCATTCCTTTTAGGCTTCTACTTAAAATGACTGCAAAATTCTCAACTGATGTTAATATGACCCTTCATCTGAAATAGAATTATTGAGCACTTTGGTTTTATCAGCTGTGTTGTAGTTTGCAGTGTTTGAAAGACGTGGTGAAAGAGTTTAATCAGAATGAGTAACAGCATTCCATTCAATTTCTGTAGTCAAATTATCCAATTTTCACTTATTATTTCATACCTGTGCAATGCCTGCTGAAGGACTGAAGTAAAGGTTATCTTTGACTGTGAAACTTACGTTACTGTGTGTTTATGCTTGCTTAAATTATGAGAAGGGCAGTAGAAGTGAAGGGTCTACTTTGCTCTTATGAAAACTCCTAAGTGTTTTCTTATTTGATTGTGTGATAATTTTATAAACATTTGCTTTCAAAACTGCTGCATCATAAAATACCTTTTCATTTGTCTGTTCATCACAGGTCAGGAGGCTGGAACTGCAGTAGTCATTTGTACACGTTCACTCATCTAAGTGAATTGCCTTGGGTGATGGGTTTGCTCACCCTGGGAGGTGAAATTTCTTCCTTTTGTCTGAAACAAGAGAGGAGATGTAGAGTGAAGTGCTCAGGGTAAGACGAGATCTTGCCATAGATGACAAAGGATCACTGGGAGTAAGAGTAGATGTGCAGGGAGGGGAAAGGGAAGACCAAGACTTTGAGAAGAAGGACGATATGCTCTTATAGCAGAATTAATCTAAGCAGAAATGACAAACTGTGCACATCCTCCCTACATGAAGACAGGAGGATCTGGTGAGTTCTCAGTGACAAAAAGGCTAGAACACAAAGCAGATTCAAATGTATTTTATTTTCATATTTAATTGTATTTTATCTGCTTTCTATTTCATGCAAACAGCTATAAAGTGTTCCCTTCTGCTTCTCAGACATGCAGCTTCAAAAGAATTTAATTGTGAACCAAAAGACTCACACCTTCAGTAGTATTTTAGAAAGAATATATTTAAGCTTTGCGTGGAGACAGGTAGAGGATTTGACTGAAGGATCAGTACTGAATGAAAGTATGTGCCTGGAGCATGAGTACAAGCTTTCAAGACTAAACGTAGGTGAAGAGTTTTAATCTCAAGTATGTGCCTCTGGCTGTGTCTCAGATATGAGGACAGAATGCTGCTGGACTTCTGTTCAGAGCTGTGGCATTCACACAGCCAGAGCCTCTGACAAAGGCTTATTCCATGTCCAAGGTCAGATGGGATTCTGCAATGGTACTCTTTGGTACCTGTAATCAATCAGTCATCTTGGCACTCCCTAGCCGTTAGGAAGCGACATTGATAATGAGGCCAGATGTCTTCATTCAGCATGCTCATTTAGAAATGAAGCACATTTTAGGATTTTGACTAAAACATACCAGATTTTAGGGGCAGTTCTACAGTATAAAGTTTAAAACTGTCCCTAAAGACAGAAGGAAAGGAAAGGAAAGGAAAGGAAAGGAAAGGAAAGGAAAGGAAAGGATTTTTTAACGTTGCGGTTTAAGAAGCAAGAAATCTTTATTTAGTGTAGTGTTTTTGTAAGGTCATATTCTACATTGGTATGTGCTGTTCCTTATATGTATAATGCAGTTTGGAACATTCATTTTCTTCCTTGTTCACAAAATCTGCATGGTCTTTCATGTGAAAATAATGTAGGACATGCTGCTAACTACTAGGGATGCAGTATTCTATAAGTATTTAAACTTCAAATATATATATAAGAAATAAAAAAGTAGATAAATATACCAAATATATAGATTAATATATTTTGGGGGAAAACATAATTTGAAATATCTTTCCAAAATCTCTTGCCAGTAAAATAAGTAAGTGGAGTGTGAAAGGCAAAACACCATTAGCTTTTGATTAAGGATTATCTGGTGTGTGTGTGTGCTATAACCACAAGAGGAGTCTCACTCTCTCATTTTACATTTCTTGCCTTTGCTCTAGTTCTGGGAACTGTGATTGGTTTGTAGGTTAGCTTAGTGAGCTGAGCACACGGAAAACCAGTCNCATAGCGAAGATAGACAAAGTAAAACCACCCCACAAAAAAAAAAAAAAAAAAGCCGAAGCAACAAAAATAAACAAACAAACACACACACACACAAAAGAGAGAGATATTTCCATTGGACTGACTTGACAAAGTGGCTAAACTATGAAACAACACCCAGCCACCACTGAGAACTGGCTCAAAAACCCTTCAGTACAGGACTGAGCTAGATCCCTTCCCAATGAGAGACAGATGCTGAAAACTAGCACAACTTCAGAAGGCTACCTGACATTTTAGGCACCATTTTTTCATCTATAGAACCTATTTTTTCTCTGATTTCTGTCCACACTTCTTTTATTACTATTGGACCATGAAATGGAGGTTTGCATTACAGTAGCACTTTGTAAACATGAAATTTTCTACTATTCATAGAAACATGTACTTTATACTGTTATACTTGCCTTTTTTTTAGCTGCAGTATTACTCATACTTGTCTTTTGAAAAGTTAAAACTTAAGTAATAATCAGATTCTGAAAGAATTGCAGGGATTGTTTATATGTTGGGTTTTTGGCTTTTAGGTTCTGAGATTGCAAGTGGCATTGTAGCGCTTCAGACAGGATCTGTCAGGGAAAGGTAGGAAACTAGAATAAGAGTAAGACTTAAAATGTGGACACGTAGAAACCCTATCCTCTAGTTTGGGGCAAATGTGAAAATGCATAGCATTTGTTTTCATTTTTTTCTGTTTGCTTATTTAATTCTCTCCTTACACATGTTGTAATGTTTGACATTCAGGTCAGTTGGACGAGGGTATTTTGGTATGGTAAACACACTGTGCAAGCACTGTATGGTATGCAAAGGAACCTGTTTTATTCAGGGCAAGCCTAGATTGTTTAACAGGAAAAGCAATGTGTACCGAGGTTAGTGAGATAGATTTCATTGTATTCCATAGCTTGTCGAAACTGCGTAATAAATGGGATACTCAAAACTGGACAAAGAGTAGAAATGGGTCTTTGCCCCTAATATCTGTTTCACTGATAGTAGGCACTGCCACTCTTGACCTCCTTGGCTCAGCATCCAGCTGCTGTTTTCAGCATTTGAATATGGCTATGAAAAATGACCTGACATTATTCTCCAAAGAATTTGCATTGTTCCTTGTGGGCTTATTAAACACTCTAACTGTTCGTGTAGGAATCTGTTTGTTAAGCATTTATATTTGTGCTACTATTATATTCTCTGGTTTCCCTGCAGAAACACAAATAGAAGTCAGTGTACTCAGTTTCTATATAAGTTAGTTTCTATACAAACATATATAGGCCTGATTCCAGTCCCATTTACTCTTGTGATATCAAATACTGCTCATTTGAAGTGCTGGCATTCTCAAGAGGCACTTGAAGAATTTTCGTACAGATTAAATAGTATCAGAAAGGATAGAAATGTGGGATGTGTGGAGAAAGGAATCATTTCCATTCAGCAAGCCTCCCACTTGCCACTGAAAACCTCTATATATTGGGCTCGGGGCATGCAGAGGAAAGAGTACAGAAGATAGCTTTTCTATTTGCTTCAGAAGAAATGCATGACTCAGTTAATACCAATTGACACTGATTCTCTCAGTGCAAAGTACTACCAGACACTTCAGTGTACAGAGTTTTTAAGGCAACACTCGGAGGAGGAGCACAGGAATGAGCTGATAAAAGTTGTCACAGTTCCATTTCCATTAGGGGAACCACCATGCTGATTTATACCAGCTGAAGGCATGCTAACAAGGCACCCACAGGAACTTTGTGCCTAATTTAGAAGAGAACAGATCACTTTTTTATAGTATTTTGAAACAACCACTTAAAGTCTTACAGAAGAGAAGGCACTGTTCAGTTTTGCATGTTTCAGATCAGGCTGTGCAAAACCAAATTTTTATTGAACTTAATTTCCTTATGAGAGTCCCATAAAAAGATCCATGATAAGTGTCAGAGAAAATGAATGGAGAATAATTTTGGGGCATCAAGCTTATTTTCTTATTTTCCTTAAACATGCATAAAATGTATACATTTTAGACCCTCTGGATGTTCCAGTGCATTCTATAAGAATTATTACTTTATTCTACCAATATTCTAGCTATGATTACTGATAGATAGATGTGACCATACCTCACAGAATAATCTAACAAAGTGAAAATCAAAAAGGAACAAGCAAGTTCTATGTAAAGAACATTGAAATTTTTACCTGCTGTAAAAGATATGAGAAGCCATCTAATAAAACTTTAGAAGTTTGCTTTATTGATTTGCTCATTTATTACAGATTAGAATTTTTGAGGCATTGGATATATTCTAAGGGTTAAACTCCCAATTTCTGCCCCTTTCCCTCCCCACCCTGTTCTTTTAATTTATTAATAATCAAAACCTTTCTATTATTTCCAGCTAAGAATGTTAGTTATTTGGCTGCAATATATCATTCATTGTTTTCAACAGGCCTTAACGCAAGGTTATATTGACCTTGTGTAAATTTTGATTTAAGAACTAACAGCTATTAACAACAGAGCTCTGGTGCATTTGTTTCTGCATGTCTTGTAGATATCATATGAAAAGCATTTCTAATGTATAAGTAAAACCCATCAGTTTCAAAAGGAAATAATGACCCCATTTGCTATGGAAACTAAAGAACTTTATGAAAATGCACTGAGCTGTTTTCCATACCAAGGTAAAATAATTCTAAAAGTAAGACTGATTCTTGGTATTAACTGACCGAGTTGAAGAGATTTTGCTTTCTGACCCTTTTCAAGCAAAATATAAACACTTCTTAATATTTTTGAGACGGTCAACAACTGAATTCCCTTTTTTCAATACTGCTCTTCTTTCAAAGATAGAATGAAAAATCAAAACAACAAATGACTTTTTATAACACCAGATGGTCAATATAAGTAAAGAGTTGAAATATAAAATTACTTTTAAAACAAGTCTGTAGGAAAGTTATAGTAAATAACTTCCCTTCCCTCCCTTTCTCTTCCCATCCCTCTCATTTCCCCTCACTTCTCCTCTCTCCTGGTGCATGTGAGGTCAAGGGGTTTTTAAAAGGACCAAATGAGCAATATTTCATCGTCAGCCAGCGAGGAGTTCAAAGTGGCATTATGAAGAGTTCTGTGAAAGGGTTCTCCCCAGTTGAAGTAACCTGGTAGAATGCATACATAACTGAGAGCTACACACAAGCTGACACTGGGAATGTCCACAACATCGTTGTAGAAAAAAAGTAGGTGCATTCCGGGCTGGACAGAGTATTTGGCTCTACGGGACATCCTTAGACTATAGAACATGCAGGCCCAGATATATAAATAAAAATTAGTGGGAGAAGAGGCAAAGGCAGATCCACCACAGAAAGTGTATTCACTGGGGCTTTACAGGGCAGCTGGAAACCCTCTGCTTCTTACTTCCTCTGCCCAGAAAATTTTGCTTTAAAGAGTTTTTTTCCATGTCACACTGAACAAAAATATCAGCAAAGGTTTCTTGATTCAGTCGTAAGGCACAGGCCTCACCTTCTTCTCAGAGCTGGCTACCATAAAATTAAGCTGTGAAATTCAGTGTGAAATTATTCTACACAACCTGTGTTCCTCACTTTAATTTGTATTATATGAGAAACTAAAATAATGAGGAAGTATTTTATTAGGCTACAGGACATCTAAAGGTTAAGTACTGCCTGGAAAGTGTTGGAGTGCTTCAGTATCTCTAGGAATTCGGTTCTTAGTGATCCTATGGAGTATACTAATTCTATGTGCAAGACAGGTCACAATTGTGCTGTCACTTGAAAAATTTACCATTGTGGTGATGGAAAAAAAAAACCCAAACCAAACAATCAAACAAACAAAACTCTGCAAGAACAAAAAAGCTTCTAGTCAAATTCCAGGGTATATGTATTAACCACAGTCTGATTAAGGAATCTGCCAAAATTCACCTAATCTAATGTTTGAGTTGTGCAGTTTAACAGTAAAAATTTAAAAAACCCATAGAAACCAGCAATTCTCAGGAAGGACAGATTTTGCCTTAAAGGCCTCCTAGAGGATGAAAAGAGATGAAGTGATAGCTAAGGAATTTTCATTGTTTAAGAAGGTGTATCATCAGGAAATTATAGTGCTTTTTCTCAGGAAAAAGTAAGTTTTTCAGATTGAGTCTAAAAATGGGAATGAATACTTTCCTATTTAACTTTTTTTGGCTTACTGTGTAAGCACTGGCACCTGCTTTTACAGATGTGTTATTCCACAGAAGACATATTTAAGAGGATATTTTATATGAGAAGTTGAAGCTGGCCCATATTCACTGAACAATATTAATGTTCTTTCAAGAGATCAGTAATTTAATTCGTTACATTCATTTAATGTAACTCTTCAAATGGGAGTTGAGTATAATTATCTTTGAGTCTCTGACTGCACCTCTGGGGCCACAAATCAGTGTTTGGTGAGGACGACAACAATTATTCTAATCTAAGTGATGTAATACATTCTAAGTTAGTTGGTTTCATTTCTTAGAGGGCTAAAATTTTCAAAGAACTGCACTCAGGTTTGGCACAGTCTGTGGATTGGCAGGCTTTGCTCTAAAGAGACAAAGTTTGAGGTAAGCATCAGCAGAGAAATAGTCTCACACCACTGGAAAGCCTGAAGTGTGGCTCCATGAGCAATTAACAGAGTTGTGCACTGTGACTCCCTGTGCCACATCAGCCTCTCATAAGACCATAAACCTGGTCCCAACTGACTTGAGTACTGCTATACTTTGAGCTCTGCTTTCTCCTTGAAAAATCAATTAGCATAAAACCAGCACCAAACCACAGTGAGTTGAGTTGACCTGTGCTCGGCTTTAGCATTCTGATTTCTTTTATTGCATTGGATTTCTTGCTTGGTTCCAATCTGATAGTAAGGTGTTTAAAATTATTTAGCTGTGTGTAAAAATATCTTCCATGTTTATCCTTTTAGGTTTTTTTTCTTTTATCTGTTATAACAGAATTAAAAATATAGAACTTAGAGTCAGTACAAGAGTTATGCAACAAGTACAAAAGGTTTATGCAACATTTTATTTACTTTTGTACATTACCAGAAGCTATACTAAACATGACTGTATGCTAATAAGATCACAGGATGTTTTCATAGAAGAATATATTCATGAGGAACCAAAATGTTTCATTTGAATATATTACCTATTCCTTCTGGCTGGATTTAGCACTGAGATGTGCTTGCTTTGGATGATACCCTTTTAATCCCGGAAGAACGGTAGTCTAAAAGACAGATCCACAAGATGAGAAGGAAAATGGATTTCTGAGAGATGTATAGTAATTCAGATTAGGAAACTTGCTTTCCCTACTTGCCATTTTAATGTCACTTTTCTTCAGAAGAAGATTTCACTGAGCTTCCTCGATATAGGAGAACAGCTTCTGATAAGAGCCTAGTATCAGACCAAGGAAGTGGCTGAGATATACATTAGGTTTGACAGTTCAGAAGAAGAAGATATTTGTCCCTCTTTACATACAGAGTACAGAATGATGATACAAGCATGCATGCAACAAGAAGAAATTCCAGTCTCCAAGCTTTGGCTCTTTGATGTTTAAACTAGTCAAGCAGATTTGGGCAAACTCTAGTAGTTTGCTGTATTGAAGGTGTATGAGAATACTTTTTACAGTTTTACTAGGTTTTGAAAGGACTGAATTCAGAGATGTCTAAAGTGTTAACACACGTTTTCACGTATTGTAGGGCTTAACTGTTACAGGGAATAATTTGCTATTTCCTGTGCCCAGTGCCATTTCATTCTCTTTTCATCTGATCAAGCAGTCAGGTAGCTAAAACCTCTATTTTTTAGCAATTCTTCTAGTAATTAGGATAGCTTGTCAAGTTGTCTGATGATTTTTTAGGATTTTTCATATGTAAAAATTGTCCATGAGGCTTCTTTTTCGTAATATGATTGCTATATGCTGTAGTTTTTCTATGATTCTTCCTTTCGCTGACAAATTCTGTTTTGTTTATCTAAATTTTATGTCTCTTCATTCCTGATATAAGCTTTAAACATAATTTCTGAACATTTTTAGGATCTAGACCTGAGAGAGCCTTGTGAGGGAAATGCTCAGTGTCTGTCCAGATCTTTGTTAGAATCCTGGTCCAATATCCTTGTTAGAATAACTGCTGCAAGGTGGGGATGGCTCTTAAGCTACTCAGAGACCCTCTACCAGACCACCTGTGGAATATTAAAATACACACACAGGCAAAAACAACCCACACATACTTATTGCTACTGGTGTGCCTATAGATGTAAGTGGAAATAAGCAACAAAAGCATAGATTTTGTTTGTGCAGTGTTTGTACCAAATAGTTTGTTGTAAACTTTTCCTGGATGTGGCCCTCGGTTGCCAGGTCTCTGGGTTTTTTTTTTCAAGTTTTTTTTTTCTATAGTTAATTCATGTGTTCCATACATAATGGAGAGTATTAGCAATGATAGAGCAGAAGAGATTGCTAAAGGCTAAATAGATGACCAGATACCAACAAATTTGTTACAAATAATGCTATTGAGACATCTTCTAATGCTAAATAGCAACTTCTAAAGCAGTCTGCAGGGGAAAATCTTGGACAAAAAGCAGAGAATATGAGAGAGGTTTTCAATGTACTTTGTACTCTGAATAAAATGATACTGTGAAGGAATAAATGGAAAGTACTATTCTGACTTAGTCAATCACAACAGGACAAATGCTGTGAGATAATTTCCCAGCAAATCAAAGTGGTTTTGTTTGTTTGTTTGTTTGTTTTTTGCATTTGCATTTGCTCTGCCATTATCATGATGTGATTAAAACTGGGCGTATATTCATGGATTGGTGAAGATTTCACCGTATGACACTAAAATTTTGTACATAGTGCAGAATCTTACCCAGAATTTTCATCTCATTTCTCCCAGCATGCTTGCTAAACTTACATTGTAAGCCACAGCAATGCCAATATGTTGTGGAATAATCAAAGAAAAAAATATTCCCTTAAGATTTCTAAGTCTTTCAGGTGATAGAAAAGTAATTATAGTATTCCAGCCAGCAAAAATGTGGGAGAAACAAATCTTTAAAATTATCCCAACCAAAGCAAACAACTCTTCTACCTTCCCCCCCTACCAACTCAATAACATAGAAATGCCATTGGTATGGAAAGGTGTGCTTGTCTTTAAAATACAGTATTTAAGTGACTTTACAATTCTGGTTTTCAGGAGTGTAGTGGCTGTACAGAGAACCTAGAATGGATGCTTCAGATATAGACCTTCATAATTGTGATATAAATATCCCATTATTACCTTCTTGCATTATTATTCATTAGTCCCTGGAAAAAAACCCACCTACATTGGAAAAAAGCCCAACACTTTTTATACTCCTATTACTATTTCTATACTAAAGGTTTTGGCACCACACAAATGCTTTAATTTGACAGAGGCAAGGTGCACCATGCAAAGATGATGAAAGCTCTTGGATTGAGAACTAACATTTACTGCTCAGGTTCCCTGAACAACCTGAAAAAGTCTGTGGACATCTAAGCAAAAGGTTAAGTTTGTTGTTTCTGCCAAGGACATGGATATTGTAATTTTAATTGCCATATTTCCCTGTCCTTAGCATAAATAATACCTGCTACTCCAAAAGTATTTGTAAAAGCAGAAGAGCTTAGGAAACCTCAAAAATAATGTGCACAAAGTAGAAGTAATTGGGATATGGCAATAACCTACAAAAATTATTAAATAGAAAAAGTCACTGGAGAAAAGATGAGGGCTAGAAACTAATTTCATTTCCTTTCAACCAAATACCCATAAAGCTCACACTCTTGCTGAATTGTAATTATATTAATATGGGGAGTTTCTTCCTATCTAACCAATGATCTGAAGGGTTTATTTGTGAAAATCTGATCTCTGGCAACACACTTCAGAGAATAGAAATAATATTTTTTTTGTTGTTCTATTACAGAGTAGAAGGATGAACATCTGATGTTTCATTATACATGTTTATCGTGTTTACATTATGTCAGTTTGATGATTTTAGGTGTTTTCTATTTTCATAAATAAGGTACCACTTAAGAAAAAAAAAGGACAAAGTCTGACATGTAGAATTGACATGTAGAAAAAATGACATTCAAGTCTGACTAGAACATTTCTAGTAAGTGTAATTGAAAAAATTCACAATAAAGTATATTTTTATCAGTAAAATATTATTTGTTTAATATTTTTTCACAAAATATTGGGGGTTTATAAGATTTTAAATTTGATCATCTGCAACTCTTAGTCGCTTTTATATGCAAACCTAAGGATTCAAAGGAAATGAAAGCAGTACATTTAAATAAAAAATATTATTCTTTCACCTTAGAAATAAAAAGAGAAATAAAACCACCATCCCATCCTCTTCTCTCGCCAACAACCCTCCCCCCCACCAAAAAAAAAAAAAAACAGTTCTTGCAGTAGTCCAAACAGAATGTCAGCAAATGAGAATCTGGAATGTCAATGCCATGATTCATTTTCGAACCCTGACTTCCATAGTTTGCTTCTTTCCTAAAGTTTCTTCTGTAAGAGTCTTTTCTTTTTCACCCCTCCTAAATTCTCTTTTCATGAGATTCAAGTTAATAATGCAAAATGAAGGTTCTGATTCTTAACATGGATAGATGCAAACATAGTCTTAATAGTTATTTGTATGCTTCTTATCATACATATGAATACATACTACTGGAAGAGAAATCTCAGTTTATTTAAAGCAAATGAAGCACATATTTATTTTGTATTTAAAGTGGCTGTATTTCTGTTGTTAATTAGTTTCTGTAACTGCACATGAACTAAATTCACTGTTTTCAACATAATTGCTACACTGACAGGTGTAGCTACAGTCCTGATCTCAGCTGACAACTAAAATTGTTCCTGTCACCATCAGCAAAATTAAAGCTCATACGGGAACACACAAATAAAAATAAATCCTATAAAATATCTTCTCTGAACATGTCCAGGCCAGAAAACAAGCTTCTGAGATATTGACTCTTATCTTAGAGGTGTTTCCTTCAAGGTCAGGCTTGAGGCATGTTAAAAGCATTTGAAAATCATGCCTGTTGCTGTCTGGCTGTTTTTATGCTCTCTGTGAAGACAATAAAGGACTCTTGAGCTGTTCATCCAATATTCTGTGGAAGTACATAAAATTGAAAAAAGTGTGAGAGCATGAGTTGTCATATAAATTTGAAGTAAAAAGTATACTAGACAGCTTCTTTCTTTATGAAACCAGTTGAGGAAATATTTGTTCAATTCCATTTAAATACACCTTCTAGCAACTGAGACTCATAAAAAAAAAAAAAAAAACTAGAATATAAAGATTCAGCACCAAGAGATAGTGTGCTAAGACTGTAATACCTGTAAAAGTTCAGAAATCAATACAGACCCATCAATCAATTCTTCTTAATTCACAGAATATAGGTGGACAGTTGGAAAAAGAAACAAAATGTTTGGATAAAATTTTGCGGGGGGGGATGCTAGAATAATGTAAAAAATGTTTTCACTAAATTGGTCTGGAAAGGGTGTAGGGCATTGAAGAGAAAGAACACCTACAATCTATCTTCAAGTAAAAATCTTGGCAAAAATAATAGTAGCCGTATACTAGGAGCCTCTGACTGTCCCATCTAGTAAAGTGTCCAAAGGTTCAACTTTCTAGGTTAGTTTTCTTTCTTCAGCCAAAAGAGTTCAGATTTTTATCTTTAACTTCTAAGATGGTTTTCCTGAATACCAAAGTGCATTGTTACAACTCCTGGCTGTTGTTTATTCCCTTTCTGACACAAGGGGAATAAGGATCTAGCTTCTAAGCTCTCAGGTCAGCCGCTACCTCTCCATACATCCCTTTCAAGGTTGTCTTCATTTACTGGCTCAAATTTGTTCTTTATCTTTGGTCTTTGTTAACTTTTTGCTTGTGGTGACATATTCTAGATCAGAAACAGTATCTCCAAGCACATTACTGCAGAGATTTCCTCAAGACAGTATATCTGTATGATACACTAGGAACAAGACTGTAGCACAGTGCTCTGCTCAAATTGTGTGCAGGAGAAGGATGGGCAATTCACTATAATCAGGCTTGAAGGAATACAGAAAGACAGACATCTGGTAATTTTCTTTGCTAATCCATTAAAGGGAAATGCCAGTGCTTGTTACCCTAAAGGAATGGACCCAATTATTTGAGATTTTTAAGTATATATATATATATATATATTTAACATAAAACTGTGGAGTTACAATAATCCTTTGAAAGTTAAGCAGTTTATGGTCATGTTAGATATGATATGGCAAGAGAATGTGCTACTGCTTCAGTATACAATTTTGACAGCAATCATTTTAGTGGCCTTGGGCTTTTCTCACGGTTACTAGTCTATATGATAATATCTTTATCATTAGATTACGATAATTGAAGTAATTCAAGGAAATTCTTTGTTCTATATTAAGTTTGGGTGGGTTTTTTGTGAATCTCAATCTCTTATCATGAATAATTATAGTGGTGAAAAATTATATCTATGGAAAACATAGGAATGAACATACTGGTGATATTTATTTCTGAGTCACTTTGAAACTCAGTACAGGTTATATCCAAACAGGCTGAGAATGTAAAACGCATGGGAGCTCAGAGATGGTGGAATAAATGTAATTCAAGAAACCAAATAATTGATTCTCTCCCATAGCTAATCACAGACTTTTTCCCCCCAGAAAAGGCTGTGTGTGCATTGAATGCCTTCTCCAACAGCTTTTACATTATCTGCCTGAAAGGTATCTTGCATATTGCTGGTGCTGGGAGTAAGGTACAGGTGCTCAAGAGAGGTGTTAGGGGAGTTTTTGCCTCTCTTGATAGTTTATAGTCACTGTTGCATCTTCAAAGGGCAATTCAGGCATAAAATGGAATCAGGCTATTGAAGTGTTATCTCCTTTCCTCTGATTATTAGGTTTTCAGTGTAGATGTGATATACATTCAGAAAATAACTTCCCAGCATTTGTATTTTGGTCTTATTCAAGACACTTGATTTTGAGCATGTCTGTATCCATGTCATGCAACAGATCAGAGTTCCATTTTTGTGGTCCATCTACCAGATTTCCTGACTTGAACTGGTTTGGCTCAAATTTGAAAAGTGTTCTTGGAGTGTGAGATATTTTTCTTCTAAGAAATAGATTTGAAAGATATCCTCCAGAAATATGTCTAGTGCACTTCAAGTGCTAATGGTCAGTCCATTGTTCCAGAGTGCAGCAAATCCAAACCACATCAAATGTAGACCTTGGCAGAAATTCTACACATCCACTTCAAATCTATGTCATGAAAACTGGCAAAGCAGACTATGTAACCCAAATCAGCTCTTGACACCTGCTCTGGTCATTGTGAAGCATTATCTTCAGAATTTTTCCAATTCTTTATTCCAGTGAGGCTTTCTTTGTAGTGTTGGATTGTCCTAATTGTAGATTAGATCAATTGTAGATCAATTCACATTCCAAAGTCTGACATGATAATTTGCTTTCTCTCTTTGCATTTTTCCTGGATAATGGAAAACTAAGATAATATCCTAATAAAATCATTATAATATTTTTGATCCTGTTAAGACCATCTTCTTATGCAATGTTATAAAGCCTAGAATGGGTATGACTGTCTTCATACTTTTTCTTGTTTTTACCTATCTCTTTCCAGGTTTGAAAGGAAGAGAAAGTATCTTTGTATCTTCAATGGCTCTTGAAACCAAGTAGGCTGCACAGTCCAGGAGTTAGTGAGAAGATAAGAAATAGCGACATCTTTATCATACAAGAAAAGAAGGATAATGGAAAAACCTCTAAAAATCCAACTTCCAAGAAATGCTTATTTAACACGCTGAAATGGTGAGAAAACTGAAGACAATACCTATGGAACTTTAAAATATACAAATTAATATTTTTTATTTCTGACAATAAATTCAATATAACTGCCTTTCTTGAGAATTTATATTGTGAGTCACTGAAAGTATAAGAAAAAATCCTCTGCTAGAGCAAATTCACATTGTGCCTTTGAAATCAGTGGAACTGTGTATATTGATTTTCTTAAAATCGTATCCACATACAAATTTGATGCCATTTGGATTTTATAAAACTAACTGTTAGTTACCCCGCATTACAAGTTTGTTTCTAAAATGTCCTGTTACGTTTCTAGTATTACAGGAAACTGTGGAGAGCAACATTAAATACAGTGACATAGTTCCATGAACTATTTCCATCCATTATTTTTGTTTCAAAACTGTCAGGACTTTATGTAATTATTTTGTGAATCCAGAAACAGCTTTTCCTTCCCAAGTGCACTACAATGAGTACCTGTGATTCATGTTTCATTCTGCAAAGGAAAGCAACGGGGAGAGATAAATTGCTTGCATTTGCAGACTGAGCTGGAGTTTATTTTGAGGTTTGCAGGAATCTTATTTTAGAGTCAAAGGTGTGGAGTTTCAGGCTGACTGATTAAAGCAAAGGTGTCATGCATCCATTTTGAAAAGTCAGAATAACATTTGCAGCAATTATGTGAGCTTAGAGTTCTTGAAAATGAATTATTAGTACTATTTGCTAAGGCTGAGTATGGAGCCAGATATATGTTTGCAGGTCAGCCATTCAGTTTTGGCTTCCTGTATTATTCCTCTTATGTGACTACCTCTGAGATGTGGCTGTGTAAATCTGAAGCATGGTTGTGTGATGTGGAAGTGCCATCCAATAATTAGATGTTTTATCCACCATACGTAAGTCATGGTTGCCACTGACAGCCACGTTTTAAACTTCAGAAATGAAGGATACTGAAAGGTTCTGGGTAAACTA
Organism: Melanocharis versteri; assembly: GCA_013397845.1. NCBI lineage: Eukaryota > Metazoa > Chordata > Aves > Passeriformes > Melanocharitidae > Melanocharis > Melanocharis versteri. Next base: position 588,877 of record VZTG01001346.1, on the reverse strand, counting down.
CTTCTTCCTTAAAAGTGGAAAATAATCAGTTTATAAAATACTTTTTATTGTAAAAAACCATTTCTAATTATAATGAATAGATAAGCAGTGCTATATAAAACATTGTTTTTAACAAACAAGGAAAGGTAAACAGCTCAAATTTTATACATGACCATTGCTTAACAATCTAAAAGAAAAATATAATTAAATGAAAAAACTTGTCTAAACAGAACTGTAGTAGTCATATATTTAGAATATAATTGTACATTTTCAGTACAACATTTGCAGAATGTGCCATTATGTTTTTAATGATCACAGGTGTGTAGGTGTTCTCTTTCATCTCTTATTAAAAAAACCTCAAACCAAAATCAGAACAACAAAAATCTTCAAACTTAATGGGTTTTGGATTATTTTTATGATGTTTAAAATATGTAATGTGCTCCTATTATTTTTAGATTGGTGTTCAGAATGCCACCTGCTGTCTCCTGCCACTTTTGATACCTACTCAGTATTGATGCAAGTTTTTACATTGATCCAATCTAGTCTTGCCTAATTTTGGAAGTACAAATAAGTGACTGAGGTGCATTAGCTGTAGGCTACTACTAAATTTACAACTGCTTGGAAGAAGCCTTCAGTTTGTTTCACTTTTCCACACCAAGAGTGTTGTAAGTAGGAGTCTATGTATGAAAATATGTTCAGAGCTGGAGATGGTCACTTTCTAAGCATATATTAAAAAAAGAAATGTTGGAATTATATACATACTCTTAAAAGCTATTTAGGTGACTTAGAATTTATTGTCCAGTGTGAAAGGTCATAATTCTTTTAAAACAAATTAAATAGAAGAGTAGGAAAAAAATAAAATTGAGTTATGCCAGCAGCTACTAGCAGCAGTGGAAACTATACCATTATACCTTTTTCTAGTCATTATTTTGGACCTGATCATTGACTGCCTTAGCAGATGCAAAGTGCGTCTGGGATGGGTCTGATTGCATTTCCTTCTGTGTAATTTTTACCCTGATATTAAATACAAGTTTAAGAGCTAAACTATCCTTTAAGACCAAGATTATGTTTTAGTCTCAGGCGCAATTGTCCTGTATCATACAGTATAAATGAATAATTTGGCTAAAATTGCAACCAGAGTATTAAGTGAAACTTCCATTTATCCAAAAATATGCACTATTGCTTTTATAATTGACAATACAGAACTACTTCACTTCAGTAAGGAAAAACTTCGATTTTAAACTTGTTAATATCTTCTTTTTGTTATATATTAATGTAATATTTTACTACATTTTATTTAATTAAAAATAAGATAACATTACTGACAACTCATGATGAAGGTTAATTTTATACTATGTGTCATGGTGGGTATAACATCATGAGGAAAATTATGGGTTCAATATTCTTTCATGGAAATAAAAAGGACACTATTTCATCTCTTTTATTTGCAATATAATAGTTTATAAGCTTTTTTCTCCCATGCTTTGTGTTTTAAAACTTACACTCATTCTTCAAAAGGAGAAATAAGTAGAATTTTCTGCAGAAAGAAAGATACCTGATTTTCTGATTTTTTTTTTTTTCATATCCTAGACTTCCAGTTTTCCTTCTTTACTCCAAAACCAGAAAATATTCTATTGCTGCTCTACACTGAATGATGATGAATTCTCCTTACTAATTTTCAACTCAGGAAATTTTTTTGAAGATACTATAGTGAGTAAATGCAGGTAAACTGTAACTATGCTTTTTTACTCCGCTTTCCACCTTTCCTTAATGCCATTTTCATCACTCTCTGTCTGAGAATGAAATTATCAGATAATTTTCGGCTATAAAGTGCTAATGAGAGAACTGGTAATCCTGCTTTGCCTTGTCCCTAATTGCAATTTCTTTTTGCTGACTTTGTATCATGTCATTTAGAAAAGGGGCCTGCATCATAAAGGAAACTACAGAAGTATGTGACAAAAGGGAATTTAAGATCCGTTCACGTATTCTTTGCTACTGCTTTTTTATGTTTGAATACTTTTTTTTCCTTTGGCAGCAGACTCTAAGACAATTTTGTTAGTCAGCAGCTGAAAGCTTTATTCCAAGTCATGATTTTACATTACTACTTTACATAATTGGTTTAGTGATTCCATGACATTGTACAAGAAATTTAAAATAAGATTCATGTAAATCCTTAAATTAAAAAAAAAATTAAAAATTAAGTGGCAAAAAATCCAATGCACTTTAATCACATGGTTAGAATAAAAAAGAGTTTTAAGCTATTTTTTTGCTAAGTTTCATAATTTTTTCATTCTTTAAAGATTTGAAAAATGACTTCAAGTAACTTGTCTGGTCTTTACTGAAATCTGTTGTCACAACCATAGAGAAGGGTAGAAGTCAATATTAATTTTTATATCTAAATACATACTAATCAGGCAAACACAATACTATTTTGAAATCTAGGAATTATCCAAAAATTTGAAATAGCCACACGGCTGGAAGGAATTCTGTTGTAATATTTTAGTTCTTCCATATAATCTAAAGTCCTAAAGTCTTCCTCATTTTACACCATCTTTTATGCATATTCCCACTTGTTTGGTTATCTTCTCAATGTCATACAAAACACAAGTGTAATTATATTTATTTACACTCTTCAAGCAGATAAGTATAATTACATGTATTGTGGTTCAGCCACACAGGTAGCCATGCTTTGAGGAGGAGTGACTGTTCTGAAGAGTTCCCAAAGTTTTTCCTTGTTGAGTTATTAATATTGTTTTTTCCTTTTGTTCTCGCCCTCTATCCAAAGGTTAAGGATATAAAAAGTTGCCATTTGCTCGAAATGCCATTTCTTTATTTAAATCCTGCTGGTTATTTGTCTGTAACTCATTACTTTTGGCTTATTGTGCTTTTCTCTATCTATGCTTTCCCTCTGCTGTTAAATTACTTCTTTGTGTTTTAATTATTAGTTCTAGTTCTTTATCCAGTATCAATTTTCATTACAAAGCTCTAACTTTTTTGATTCTTTCTATCATCATCTTATTTTACCTCACTTATTTCTGAGGTAAGAAGGTGACCATTAAATCCTTATCTCTACAGTAAGTATTTGAGGGCGGACTGAGGCATATATTTGATCAAATATTTTAATATAATTTGCATTTTAGCAAGCACCATTTCTACTTTCTTCTGTTTCTGTTCATCTTTGGACCCTTTATCATCATATAATGGCATTAAAATACTAGTTCTATTAGTATAATTTCATTCACAAGACAAATGTTTGCTAGGTGATTAAGAGACCTGGGATTTCAGGCTTTTCCAGAGAGTGGATATTATAACAGGCATTACACTTCTGTTTTGGTTCTTGCTCTGTTTTGCAGAGAGGGCAAAAAAGGAGTTCTCCTAGTTTTTAAAATAATCTGTCTATAAGCTGCTTTTACTTCTCTACTGCTGAATAAAAACGTGTGCTCTTCCTTCACCTCACAGTTGTATGATAATTAAGACACACCTCAGAAGAACAAAGCAAGCCAGATTAAAATGGAATGTGTGCAAAAAATCACTACGGATTTGAACTGACATTTAAGAAAAGATTAGTGTATTTCTCTGTTATCTTTTATTTTTTTGTTCTGTACCTGTGTGCTGATTCTTTAGGGTACCCTGTGGGTATAGTCTGATGAGATTAAATATGTCATCCAGCTGCCTCCATCCAAGCCTGGTCCATGGAACTGCAATTTACCATCAATTTTTAACTTTTCAGTACTATTTTACTATCTGAAGGTTTTACCTTTCAGCCAATGTAAACTACACCTTAAATCTGCTGTGTTGCAGTCCTGAATAACTTTGGCCCATACACATTTCTATCTTGGGTGTTCTCAATGCATCTTGAATATTCCCTTCCTCTTTCCTCTAAACAAATTGAAGCATTTGAAGCAGTTTCTGAAAATGTGGGATTAACCACTGCTCTTGTTTCACAGGTGTAACATTTCTCATCTGCTTTCTAGAGCATGTCCTGCTCTAGAATGCCTTCAGGCATTTGCTTTGACCCCTCGTGGCTCTACCTAAACCCGAGTTTCACCCTAATGCCTCCTAGGTTGATAGGCACTTTCCCACACATTACGCAAAGGAAGTTGAATGAGAGTAACAGATCTTACAACTTTTTTATTTTTTTAATAAAAATACTGCCTCTGCAGAAGAAATATTTTGCACCCCTACATGACCCGTGATAAGGTCAATCTTAGCAATATTAGTGTATCAAGGACCGTGCAACATTAAAAGACATGATGGCCTACAATTTATAGCTGAATTTCTTTCAGTATGATGCTTTGTTTCTACTTACTGTTTACTGGGAAAAAAGAAAAATATATGTAGATACAAATATGAACCACAATGTCTTAAACATGAAATTGCACCCAAATACTAGTCATGTTTTAAATAAGCAACGCTTGAAATCAAATTTCTAGGTATATGTACACCAATTTGTGCTACCTTTCTAATGACATCATTTAAAGGCTTGCAGTTTTCATTGCTATCTGTCAGAAACAGGAGAATATGAAGAATTTACTCTTCCTAGGTTTCTTGGAACAATTTTTTTTCACTTACAGTGCTAACAAAAGAGTGATAAATAGTGTAATTACTGATCTAAAACTAACAGTGTCTGAAAATCACTGGAGAAGTTGAACAACACAACTACTCTCTTATTTTGATCTCTGGATTTGTTCACTCAGAATGTTTCCTTGGGTCCTCTGATTAAATCACCCCGGAAGAATTTTTCTTTTGATAGCTATAAATAGATTAATTCATTTCACTTGGCCACTCAAACTCAAATGTTCTTGTATCATTATCTTAAATAAATGTCTGTACCCATTCTGCCAGTTTTGCTGTAACAAACACAAAGCAGCAGTGATCATTGTAATCATCTTCAAAACCTTCTTTTTTTTTTTTAATTTTACAGTATCAGTAATTTACTGCTTTTATTTGCAAATTATGACGGTTCAATTGTCCTACTTTCTTTTCAACTCCATAATTGTTTTCACAACAGGTTCAACATTTAATCTGAGGAAAGCTGCAACAACAAAATATTCAATAAAGTCATCACCTTTCTGCTTTCCAATCCTGCTTTAAAAAGTGCTGGTAAATTGATCCCGGTTAGGCAAGTGCATTTCTTGATGCTTCTCCTCTCGCCTCTTCCCAAATATATATTATTTATTTAAAAAACCTCCAGTGTTGCACTGACTGTAAATATTCGCATATTCAGGTCAAAGTGAAGAATTTTCAAAAAGGCAAGTATAATTTTCAATCTTTCCTTGCAATATTTTTTTTTTCTAAAGTGGTTATTTTATTTTCAAATTAATAGAAATTAAAATAATAATTTTAAAAATCTGAAAAGAAATATTTTTCATTTTATTTCTTTTAAATATATCAGGTGGAACCAAGTGTTGGGTGCTTTTATTCCAGAGGTTGTCAATTGAAGAACAGGAACGTGATCATTCAATCAGATAAATGTTTTATTTGTATTGGTTTTTCCCAGAGCTGACTGATTAGGTGGACTCTAGTTAACCATCCTATCGTTTTTGCTGGGTTTGCTCAAAATCTTGTCTATTCTGTCCAGTTTCTTCCATTTACTTGTCTGTTCTACTGAGTTATTTTTGTCTTATATTCTTCAGAGAAGAATCTTATTCTCTTTATATCACTACTGCGTACAAAAAAAGAGACATATAACCTAGCTGATTGAGTATACTGTGTGTGTCAATAACAGTTCTTTCTTCTCGGTCACAAATCTCATTATTTATTGTATCATGTTAGTCATACTTCTGCTATATCCCACTGAAAAGAGGTCAAGAGGATTCTTAGTAGTGCAAACAGCTTTCTTCAGTAGAATTTAGGTCTGTGAATTGTCCTTTTTTTAAGGAAAACCTCTGATGTTATTGACAGCCTCCCAAGATTTTGAAATGTCGCTCATACCTGCGGCACAATACTTATAGAAAAAGAATTCTGTGGACTGTGACAGAGACCTACATTTTTTCAGACTGTCTGAATGGGGATTTAATTTTAGCACAATTGAAAAGAAGTACTAGCTATAATGATGATGATTTGGGCCACCAAGGCATCACACAAAATCTGGAGAATTGGATGAATGCAGTGTGCATGAGACCAATGCTTTGAGAAAAGAGGTGGTGAACCTGTCTTTACCAACTGCTTTAGGAACAAGAGCAGCTGCTTATGCTGAGTTGGGCAACTGTGCTGAGTTGGGCTGGAGATGCTAAAAACCAGAATTGAAGTCAGCTGTCCATGTTATCTGCAAGCAACTGAAATATGAACCTTCTTACCTCCCCAGTCATGTCCACTCACATTTCACAAAAAGAAAACCCATTGATATTCCCAGACTTGTAAACCTCCACTCAGGTCTCACATTTTGTCAGGCATCCATGTCAATCATCCACAAAACACATCTACAGAGACACAAACTTCATTAGTTCTGCTATTTGTTTTTTCTCCTGAATTTTTATTTTCCTACTCTCTCCAGAATACCACTAAGGGTAGAATGGAGCAGGTACAGCAGTATAGCTGGAATTCTAAGCTTCTAATCTATTTTTTCCAGTACCTTTTTTTTTTTAAATATTAAATATCAAGAAACATAATCTTTTAAGATATACATTGAATTTGGCATCCTCTCTATAAAATTCACTAAAACTATTTAAGTGCATGTTAGAAAGTTATCTAAAACATTCCTATAAAGTTTTGAGCCAGAAGTGCATTGGCAGGTGTGGCACAGAGATTGAAAGCTATCAGCTGTAAGGTTATTCTGGTACTATAGTAACAGATTTTAGAGAAAGGCAGCAGCTCTAGGAACACTGCCATGTCTCTCATCATCTAGCGTGGATTTCACTGGAAATATTACATGCCATATCAACCTGGCTATCTACTACATGTCATGTGAATGTCACCCAAATCAAATTTACAACTTAAGTAGCATAAGAATGTCTTATTTATACAAACAACCTACCTAGAGAGATAATTTTTAGTATTAAAAGAACAAACAAATTCACAGAGTATTTTGTGGTGAGTGAGCCAATTGCTCATTAGAAGGAAAACACCTACTAAAAATCTGATTAGAGCTTGGAAATTGATGTATCAGCTGTCCATACAAAAATAATGATGACAAACAGCTGAAATGATAATGGGAGTAACTCCACATGCACCAATGTCCCTCTTAATAATACCATAGAGACCGTAGCATCAGTATCACTATATTGTCTACTTGTGATAAAAGCAAAAGCTAGGCAACATTCTGAAAGGGTTCCGGAGTAATATCTGCAGTCAGCTGATACAAAACTCTTTGGTCTGAATTTAAAAATGTGATCAACATGAATATTTTCTAACTCAGACTGAATTTGTACATATCTGAAAATAACATTTTAAAAAAAAAAATGGTTGTCCTCTGTGTTTCAGAAATAAAACCTGGCATAAATCCCTCTTTTCAGTCATGGGCTTTATTCTGTAAAATTAAGGTAAATTAAATCTCATTTTAATAGCTCTTGAGACAAGACAGATTTCTGAAGAAAATTATAACATGCATTTTTTGAGAAAATCTCTGCATCACTTGTTTCCATTCTATATGTTACAACTATTATTATTCCAGTAAAATATAATAAATTTTCTTGCATAATTCTGTAAGTGTGTTAATTCTTACGATATTTAACTGGTAAAGAAATAGCAGAGTGATTGAGATTTTTAGATTCATTAAATACCATTAAGGCTTCCATCCTGCAAACTGTAAAAATTCTGTGCACGGTAAAGAGTAAGTTTGGAGTTTTATTGGCCTCAAAGGTCTTCTGGTGCCTGAAGTTTTGTTCCTAGGCATAGGCAGAAGTTCTTCAGCTTCAATCAAGCAGAACATTTTGGTGCCTGCAGCCCATAAAAGCTTTCCTTAAACCAAGACAAGAGGCGTCCTGTGCCTATTGCTCATTTCAGGTATAGCCTTGCAGTTTCCTGGTCAGGTTCTCGGCAATCAGCATAATCAGTATTTTGTCTACTTTTCCTTAGAGAAAATAGAGTCCTATGTTGATTAGACTTGACGAGTCTAACAAATCTGCACATCTTTAGCGTTTTTTAAAGACATCAAATGTAAAGTAAAAAGAAATTGAATGAATATATGAAAAAATTAAAAGAAAAATGAACAATAGTATTTTTAAAATTTTTAAATTTTAAAATTTTAAAATTAACAGTATTTGAGAAAATATTTCAAACTTTGTTCAAAATTATTCCTTTGTTATTAACAAGAGGACATAGGTAGGCGTTTCTGATTAATTTTACCTGCAGAGAAAATAAACTTTTGTGAAAAATACTAATTGACTTTTGAAATTTTTCCATGTAACACTTTTCCTGGGTAATTAACAGCAGATATCTGAGAGATTATTGTAGTTTAATTAAAATTTTTACTTTGTTTTAAAAAAAAAAAAAAATACCATTAAAAAAACAAAGCAGAATTAATTTTTTAAAATTAATTTGAATGAATTTTAAAAGATTCTCTTTGAATGTTGTCATAATAATGAATATAACTTGCATGAGTTCTATTTATCACCTTATTTTAATTCCTAAGAATTGTTTATGCTAAAAATGGAAAAGTAACTGAAATTATTTTGGTCGCCACATTGTAGATACAGAAAGTGAAGTTCATCTTAAAATTACTGCAAAATGCCTTTTAAGGCTTTTATATGCTTTTATATATGATTTTTCTTGAACTTTTATCCTTTTTTAGATCCAGCACTGTCACTACCATGACTATTTTACTTTAATTACAGATATAGAGTGAATAAAAAAAAATAAATTATGAGCATGAAAGAAATATTATAGGTTTCAAACTTTTATACATCAATTATATTTGCTCTGTCCTAACTCTGATTAAATTTTGGTGAAGGAAGCTATATGGCAACATTTGCTGTTACTTATTTCCTAATAGATTGTTGTGAAGTTCTATTAATAACAATGTGGTATCCACTTCAAAAGCAGCATCTCTGCATGCGCAAGCAATTATATGTAAAGTGGATAATATGTAATAATTAGATATTCTGGGTTTTTTTTTAATTTAAATTTTGATTCAGTAAAAAATAATAATCATCTGTAATTTAATTTTCTTGTGTTTTTCTGCTCCGTGTCATGAAGTCATGGAGATGTTTAAAGAGAATGTGTCACTCGATTTCATGGAATTGACCATTAGCTCAGAGATGAAACATATAATTTTGTCTCACAATTCTCAGATTGGTTTTATTCAAAAATTTAAAAGTTTTTTTTTTTTTTTCCTTTGTATTACTAAATTGTCTGAGAGTCAAGGAAAACAAAGCTGAAAAATTAATGGTTTTCTTTATTTCTCTGTATTATATTGTAATATGATTTTCAAAATATGTTGTTCTTAGCAATAGGAGAATCCAAAGTTTAAAGGATGTCTTTATTTTAAGGGAAATGCAATGTAAGATTAAATAATCCTTCCAGTTGTTTACTGCTAATCAAACTGACTTACTGAGAGTTAATTTAATAAAACTAATAAGGAGCCCAACCATACTACTCATACTGAATACCAAATTCTCTTTTGATTGCAGGTCCAGTGCTCTAAATGTTGATTGATGAAAACATGCAAGTTTTTGTGAAAGGTAGGTATTTCCAAAGCATGGGAAAACTTTGAACCATCTGGTAGTGTAGCTCTCTGTTTTATTAAATCTTTGTGGACTTCTGAATGCCCTGCCACTGAATAGTAGTCATAACATGCCATAGAATAGTCTGGTTTATGTAGCTACAACCTAAGTTGAATTTGAGAGTTCAGCTTCCTATTTCTTTTTGACAGTTTTAATGAGAACACATACTTCACTTTTCTAAAGTACTTTTTTTTTAATGTTGCACATTCATCATTTCACTCTAGTGAGGGGTTTTTTTATGATTTTTTTAAACATTTGAAGTCGCCTTGCCTAATCCTAAGGTTTTCTTCCTAGGCATATGTCTTGATTAGTTCTCTGAAATTAGTAAAAAGAAAAAAAAATAAAAGATCTTTAAGCACATGCACCTGGGAGATGACATATGTTGATTTAGATACATCAGGAATACACTTCTTGGCAGAACGTCCTTCCCACCCTAAGCTAAAGTAATTCTGAAACAGGATAACTCAGCTCCTGCTAGTGCTTTAGCAGATGTTTAATTATACAGGTGAAAATTTGAACATTATAAGGAAGGATTGATAGACCTATATCCCAGATACCATACAGTATAGTTAAGAGCCTGCATATTGAATAACTGGAACAAGAATGGTATTTCTACTGTCAATAAAAGCATCCAAATCCCATTGCCATAGTTACTACCGCAACCCAGAATGAGTGATATTTGTCCATTCGATTACTTAGAGGAATCATTCAGCCACTTTAAGGAGCAGTGAGAAAGGTGAATGTCAGATGTCAGCAGGATTCACTGCAGCTTTAGATAGAACATGGGTATGGGATGGCAGAATTGAGTTCTCATCTTTCGTATTTGACTAGGGAAATTATGTCCAAGGTGAATATCCCATCTACAGGGGAGACTGAAGGTGGATCTGACAAATTTTCTTTTCTAATAAATGCATAATTCATTCTCCCTTCCCTCTTCTAACTCAAGCTGAGAGGATTAAAAAGCTAAAATTATGGATTCATCCCACATAAGTGTAGGCACTTAACTGAGGATCCTCTGTTAAGATCCTAATCATTCTAGGCTTGTGTTAAAGTTAATGGAAAGAAAGCTGCCCCCTGAGAGCAATTAAGACCTTAGTTGACTGGAATAACCAGATGTAAAAGCCCTTCACTCTTCATAATACATCTCTAAAGCTTTTGGGATAATTCTGGACCAAATATTTAACTTGGGGTTTAACAGGTCTGTCATGTTGAATGGAACACTTTTCTAAGGAATAAGAAGAACCAAGAAGAAATATTTCAAACGAAACATTTTTTGGGTTAAAAAATGAACATTTCTCCTTAAAAAATTACTTAAGCATTACTATAAATAGTCACCTTACTATGTATAATAACTCTTGTATTTATATTAGTCTTAAAAATGTATTTATAATGGGCTGAGTTCCTCCTAATTTATTTACGGTAAGGATAGATTTGATCCCAAGGGTTAAATGGTTGTGTACCTTTTACTTCAAATTGAGAAATGAGCCAATGGAAGTTATGTAGGTTAAAATGTGATACTGCATCAAAAGCAAGTCCTTTGTCTTTCATTGAAATGTCTAATTTCTTCTCACTTTTTCAAAATGATTTTCAGCAAGAATTTAAAAAAAAAAAAAAGTGAAACTGCCAATAATTTTCCATGTTTCTGTTAGCATCTGGTATTTTCAGATTCCTTCTTTTCATGCCATTAATTTATATTCACCTGAGTACCAGCAAAAAACGTGACTGTGTTTTTCTCCAAAGTGTAGACTTGATCTATCACATTAAGTTGTAGCGCCACTATTTATAAGAACCAATGGTATTGTTAATTAATTAACACGACAAGGCTGTTCTAAATTGAAAAAATAAATAAAAAATATTATTTTGGCTCCATGTTATTATTAATTTTAATGCCAGATATTAAGTATAAACTTTCCTAGTAAAGATTTATAAGAGCTGTATAATTTCCATATTTGAAAAATACCTCCATAAAATGTCTAGTATTTTATTTTCCATAAACATGCTCTCCTCACACTGATTTTTCCTTCTAATATTAATATAATGTAATATATGTAATATAAATACTGGAAGAAATCTCACACAATGCTTACAGATTCTGTTCCTTCAAAACTTGGTCACCATTTAAACTACATTGTTTTTCGAATTATGAACTTCGTGAGGCATTTCAGAAGTGTGGCAGTACCTTGAAGACAAAGATATACTGCTTAAAGGAACATTTATGTCCTACCACAACAAACTGAAACAAACTGTTAAAATAAAATTAAAATGTTTAAGACAAATTTTCTATCAACAGTAATCGCTGTTTCATGAATTTGTTTTGTGACCTCCAGTTGTTCCTCCCCCATCATTCCCATTTACGATATTCACTCTTCTTCCACCAATCCAATCGCAGTGCTTAGTTCTTCCAAGCGCCTACAGGCAGCATATCCAGGCTGTTCTGACTTCAAAAGACTACTCCCTGCAATACAAGGAGTTAGTCACCATTCTTTCTGCCCTTTCACGTTTTCCATGGTGTTCTTTATGTGCTTGCATCATCACGCTGTCAGCTTTTTCCATGTCCTTCACAGGTGCCATTTTGTCTGAAAATCGAAATAGAGGTATCAAATGTTGCAATTGTTCTGGAGCTATATTTTTAACGTGCTTATTCTTATTGCCCTTCCAGGTGCTACTACTCAGTTGATATTTGACTAAATGAATTCCTCCCTGGAATGCTGGTGAGTGCTCTCTTTCACCAATTTATCTTCTTTTAACTACTTATTTTAGTAAAATTGCTGGGCTGGTGATACCCTTATAACTTCCTTCTTCGAAATTGATTGAAAGTGAATATTGCAGTTGTGAGTTACTTCCAGGAAAAGAGGAGTTCCAGAGAAACAGAGGTAGACATGCATTGGCATCAGATAATCTGGATATTCAGATGATGGTGTATTATTTGCCTTACAGCACATGCAACTTGTGCATTATGTTACCTATGATAGAAACATGGTTCTTCAAAGATGGACTTAATAAAATTGAGTTTTAACAAGACACCTCTGTTACCAGAAGGAAAAGAGAGAATCCATAGTGACAAATCCTTTTAGTTCTTATAAGAGGCCACAAGAGATTCTAAATTACACAGAAAGAAACACTTCCCACTTACCAAAAGATGGATTTATATTTTAAAACTTAATTCCAGTGGAGCTCTATAAGAGCACTCAGAACTCATTGTAGACTAAAAGATCCATTTCACTAGCATCACTTTTATTTTATACTGTGGTAAAATATTACAGTATCTTAAAACTTCAATTGTACTTATAAGGTTTAATATGCAGTTCTAAGAATGAAGTCAATGTCATATTTTGAAAAATTATTTAAAAATAACTATTTGTATTGGCTAACAGAAGAAGTCTGTTGTGTTTCAGTTTTGATGGAAAGTTACTGTGCAGAGAAATAAAATTAAATTATTGTTGCTCTAGCATCTTATCAAAAAAACACCCCAAAACAAGTTCTGTCTACAGAGATAAGCAGCGGCACTATTAAAAAAAAAAAAAAAAAAAAGGAATTTGGATGACAGACTGCCCATCAAACATTAATCTGCCAAGCCTAAGCATCATGAGGGAGACAGACCTCACTTCACAGCTTGTTATAGGAGGTTGCAGACAGCTGTAGATTCGGTTATCTAGAATGACTGCTATAATCTAAAAGTTTTCCAGCATCACTTTGCATCACTATATTTTCCCAGAGAACATATGTGAATATCTTAAGCCAACTGGAACCTAGGGGAAGGCTCTGGCAAGCTTTCTGTTAACCTCTGTCCATGGTGGAAATGGCTTGTGTTCTTCCACTGTTTGTTTTCTATCCTTTTATTTCTAAGTCTTGTGGGCTTTTGAAGCACTTGTGATTCTCTTTGTGAAAAAGGTTTATGAAAAACCATATATGCTTAAAAAATAACTTTGTTACTTACTTTTTGTAATAAGTTTCTCTTCCTGATGAGTTACAATCTTTTTTAATAGGTTTTATGTGTTCAAAATGTCCCTACGAATTTTTTGTATCATTTTAATTTACAGTTACATGTAACTTGTCATGTTTTATGTACTCTCTTAATTTTCTTAATTTGTTCACGTCCTCAACTTGAGGATTTTAATATGTGTGTAAAGATCACTTGTTCAGCTGTTTAAGCTGACTTTCAGCCACAGTGACTTTTTCCTTCTTTAGGGTTCCTTTGATCAGCAGCATGAAGCAACTAGAGCATCTCTCCTGTGAGGATAGACATAGGATTTTAGGATTTTAGGGGCTTGGGGGGCTTGTTAGTTTTTTTTTG